>OV050031.1:156221684-156821684 GCA_920105625.2 Clusia tigrina
AGAAAAAAAAAAAATATAGATATGGAAAAGAAAAGAATAAAAAAAAAGGAAGAAAAAACCGTGATAGAACCCAAACAAGGCGATTTCATGAAAAAAAAATAAAAAATAAAAATAAAAATAAAACAAATTATATATATGTACTATAGAGTTAAATAAATGCACATAATTGTTTACAGTGCAAGAAAATTATTGTAGAGATTTTATGGAAGTTAGTTGCACTAACTTCTTTTAGAAAGAGGGGAGGGATGTTGTGAGTTAGAATCAAGCTACTTACGCGTAGTTGACTCACAGCACCGGCTCCTATTAAATTCATTAAGAACGCACATATTTTTAGGGTGCAAATATTGAAAATGAACAGTAATTATTCATTAATTATGATGTAAACTTTTAGGGTGTCACAGTTCCGCAGTCAAGCTGACGAGGGGCATTTAGAATGCACCGACGACACTTTTACTTGCAGTAGGTCAGCGGGCTTGAGCAACTGACACCAAGTAACAATTGCGTAACTGGAACACCAGAAAAGTGAAGACGTAGACTGTAATGTTTATTTGTAAATAGTATATAAGAACTAGCATTTTAAGAATAAAGCTCTTGTTATTTTAAACCTAAAAGAGTGCAGTGCTCATTTAAGAAAGTGGTGTAGGTTTACAGGTTCCCGCGCAGGACAAGCCGCGACAGGATATTCCAGAGGACGTCTCTCGCCGACAAGTAGATACGGACCCCAACACCTCGCCTGATGAGCCTGCACGTGGCTATTACGGAGTGGTGTTGAGCGGTTCCCCCCAGGCTCCCGCGCGTGATCCGTCTGGCAGACATCAGAGACCGCCTCCAAAGTTTGGAACCGTTTCGAGAGGAACTCCTCCATCGCCACCCAAGTCGGTATATCCGCATGATCTGCAAGGGACTGCTGCCAAAGAGAAAGGGTCCTCTCCGGCAACCGAATGGAACTCCAGTATATAAAAATTGGATCCCAACTGCCTACATCCACCGACAGCTCCTGCAGCGCCATAATGCAGTTGCTAACTTCCCGCTGCAGCCTTTTTAGCTCCGATCCACTTTCTTTACCTATGGTATGCATCGTGAATAGGGACTTCAGCTGACAATTAATGAGCTTGCGCCGATTTTCGTACCGGGCAGTAAGCCTCGCCCCCGCCTGATCAAAACCGCTAGTGGTAAATTGGCATTGGCCCACGATTTCTCGCGCCTCCCCCCTAGTCTTTGCCCTCAGGTGGTACAGCCGCTCGATGTTAGATAGCCGAGCGTTCCGAAGGAACAGCGCCGTGAACATATCACGGAAGGTGATCCACTTGGAGTACTCCCCCCCCGAATATCTCAATATCACAGGGAGGCACCGGGATACTATGGAATTGAGAAGACAGCTCAGCAGCCGCCTCGGAAGACACTGCTGGAGAGACGGTCAGGGATTGCATTAGACCACTGATCCGAGCATGACCCTGTTTATACATGGCAAAACTTGCAGCGAATCGTTGCCGTATGGACTCTTTAATAGCTATGTATTTTTCGTCTAAATTCGCGTCAATGACCGCTGCAGCCTTCGCCTCCTTCAACGCCTGCCATAAGTCTGCCAATTCAGCCAGATCAAGGCGAAGATACTCAAGGTTTTGAGAGGCGGAAGAGTTTCGCTCGAACTCAATAACAAACGCGGTCAGGCTATCAGCCGCGTCTATCAGCGGAGTCAGCATAGTTGCAGACCGCTTGACCTGAGAACGCAGCTCAATGATGGCAAAACGCAAGCAGAACACGGGAAAACACTACACCTTCACGTCGATACACCCAGTTACCCAGCTATATGTGTACACAATTGACCCGCTGACGTGACTGATATGACTGAAGAGTCTACACACCGCAACAGACAATCCCCAGTAGGAATGAACTACGCGAAGCCCAGGCAGTGACGACCGCACTGAACAACTACAATCGAAAAAATTTAAGTAATGCCCCAACTTGACACACCCAACGCAGCGCTATGAGCTGCTGTATGTAACCCGGACCTTGCGCCGCTCGTGGGTACACCGATACAGGGTAATATCAAAGACAAAAAGAAAGACAAAGTTGGCAGCGCTGTGAGCTGCGAAAACTGTGATGTACGGATGTCAAAGAGTATACGTATTTTATTTTTTTTGTCAGCGTAGTAATATGGGGATGTTCAAGCACCGCTGGCACACGGTTTGTTGTAAAAAGGCGTCGGCAGCGCTGTGAGCTGCGGACTGCGAACCTAATTACACCGCACTCGTGTCGAAAATGTCGATCATCCACCATGTTAACCGTTGTTGACCCGTTAGTACGGAACACTACCGGCAACGGTGTAAGTTACCGGTTCACCAGCAACGGTACGCAACGTACAGTAAACAGGCTCTGGGCAGCGCAGTGAGCTGCAGACCCCCACGCCAATGTAGAGGCAAAAACAATATGCTCCTAGCACTTACTTGCAACACGATACTACTTCGACGCGGCGATATACGCACGCAATACGGATAGCCCGAACAGCTGACCCACAAGAGTTGTGAGTGTGACACCCGCCTTAACTCGTATCAACAAACAAAGCAACTCGCAAAACTAGGGCACCGAATGCACAACGGAATAGCGGAATAGCGGCAATGGCAATAGCATGCACAGCGGCTGTGAAGAAATCTGCGCACAAGCAGCTGTACACGGCTTATGGTAACCGGCGTCGGCAGCGCTTTGAGCTGCAGACAGCGAACCGAATTACGCAGCGGCCGTGCCGAGAATTTATTTAAAAAAATGTAAATTCCAGTACCTGCTACTGTGCAAGAATCTACACACACACACACACACTCACACGAGTGACGATACGGAAATGTACCGTTTACCGCGACGACCGTACCCAACCGAATTACGTGATAAAAAAGGCAAATCAAAAATATGCGTTCAATATTACAAATGACAAGAATTATTCAATACTCTATGATATATAAATAAATATTAGAAACTTTCCGGACGCAGATGACATCCGGCTCGAAGGACCATGTTGTGGAGAGGAGCTAAGTAGCCTTGTGATTCCATTTCTTTCTGCAGTTGTAATTGTGTCGTGCAGCCAAATGTATTGTATTAAGCAGGAACACGCACGCCCGTAAAGGTGTGAAGTGGTGTTGGCCGTACAAGCAGCAAACAATTTATATTCCTATTGCTTTGAAATGATATACTTGATTTTAAAGTAACACAATATTTTTATTATCAATTCTTTTCTTCTTAATTACACTTTGAACTTAATTTCTGATTACACCGTAGAGTATGTGGGTATCAGTTAAACCTTCTTGGTTGTGAGTTAAAACTGAACTACTCGTGGTCACGCAGTATTGTCGACTGACTCTCCTCCTCTCCCTGAGTCGGCACTTTCGCATGGAAAAAACAGCAAACACAAAAAAAGATGGCTGCGGCCTGCCGCACGACTTTGGCGGGACTCAAATGAGAGGAATGCTCTCCGCACTGAGTCCCACTCAGAGTCGCATGGTGACTGTGAGCAGGCCGCAGCCATCGTCAGGAGGGCTCCGGCGCGAACATCGACAATTTTTCTACACATAAACATCCAATATATATCAAGAATTAGCCTTAGCCAATAAAAGCTATACACCACTAAACCATAATGCAGAGCAAGTGCACACATACACAACCGTAGACGAAAAGAAAAGCATATGTGTCCAGAGAATCAATAGAGAATCAAAATATTGACAGAGAAACATCTACACCTGTTTACACTCTGAAACAGAAGGATTCGCAATCGCCATACAGGATCAAGTTATCCTCACCAAAAACTACCAAAATTATATTCTAAAAGATCCGAATGTGGTGACGATAAATGTCGCAGATGGCAAATACACAGGAGAAATAATAGACCACATTATCGCAGTATGTATAATTCTTGCAGGTACCGACTTTTACAAAGAACAACTGATTGGAAACCGTGACCCATACTACAAATAAACTCCATCCAATATACTAGAAAACGAATCATGCAATACATACAGATAAATCCATAACCAGTAATAGACCGGTAATTACACTAATAAACAAAAAGAACAAAACTACATACTTCATCAATATAAACACCCTGAATGACAGAAACATACACAAGAAGTACATCGAGAAGATTGCAAAATATAGTGAATTAATGCAGAAAACAAAACGAATCTAGAAACAGAACGTCGTAAAAACAATCCCATTTGAGATGCCGGCAACTGGAATATCACACTAAACATTTATACCAAACTTTAAGTTACTAGACATAGAGATGAAAACCAAGAATGATAAAAAAACAGATATATAATACATCTTACGCTATCGCTTTGAACTAAGTATGATACATCATTTTTGGCTTGGACCGGTTCTTAAAGAAAATGTTTTAATACTTTGAGTTTTGGCAGCTCTGTATTGAGTATTTTGAGTGAGGGTGAGTAAAAGCAATGTGAGAAAAATTTATCGCGAAAACCTCTTGTTTCAAAGTTTTAAAGTGAAAGAAAGTGAAATTAAATATTTTAAGTGAATAAACAATAAATATTACAAATTATAAGCTCAACAAACGAAAAAACTGAAAAACTTCTATTGGCTTTTTGCAATGAATGAAGTGTGCAGTGGGTAGTTACGAGCAACATAGCCGCAAAAAAAGCAAGATATTTGGCAAATACAATTGAATATATTATATTTTGTGGTTAAAACGAAATGTCTGTAAAAACATTTGTAGTTGATTGATAAAACAGTTTCTGGAAAAGTAATACATTATTTCAGGTTTTTAAGAAAGGCGGAGCAATTGAAGTGCTGGATGGACTTTTGCGAAGGAAGCAGACCCATTTCTAAGAATGACATTGAATGACTTACAAGCTCTTAAAAAGGAAATGTTACCATTACCATCAGTGAGAACACTACAGCGCTGCGCCCAAATACTTGTCTCAACAGGTATTTAAGTTTATTTACTGTGAAAATCTTGTCTGCGACTAATAATATGACTGACATGCATAAGTTGTGTATTTTGAGGTTCGATGAGATGATGGTCAACACTTGCGCCTGCTGGATATGTACAGGTGGCTATGTTGAGAAGTTAGTCATGCCCAACTGTGGTAGGAACAAAACAATGTTTAATGTATTTTATTTATTCAATCGCATGTACACGTCTGCACGGTAGAACGCTTAAATTCAACTGTTTGTGCAGTTACTGCCACAGCGATATCTAACCATATTCACAATAATAAAGGTATGTATATATATAAGTGTAGATTATTACAGCAGTGCTGCCACAACTCGGCCGTCCTGACCTGTAACCGTCCCGGTTATCTTTGAACATTATTATTTTTTAAACCATGGTTTCATATTTGCCGCTTCCCAAGTACCTTCGTAAGGGATTTGACCTAATTGAAACCCTTCTACATCTTTTACTATATATAGCATGTTTCGGAGCCCATTATCCCGTGCGGCTTCCATGTTCCGTAATAATTATATAAACTTAGTTCTATATGGTAATTTATTTTTATAGAAATTTATTTTAGAACACAAGTTTAACTAAGAACACAAGTTTTTTCCGAAATATTGTAAACGTTTATATGTATGTATATGGTAATTTATTCGTATAGAAATTTTTTTAGAACACAAGTTTAACTAAGAACACAAGTTTTTTCCGAAATATTGTAAACGTTTATATATATGTATATGGTAATTTATTTATACCTCCTCCTCGGTTGAGTGCACAGATGTCAATGCCGTCGGCACGCAGTATTGCCGACCAGCTCTCCTCCGCTGCCTGCGTCAGCACTCTCACCAAAATAAAGATGGCTGCGGCCTGCCACACAACTTTGGCGGGACCCAATGAGGGGAATTCTCTCCGCATTGAGCCCCGCTCAGAGTTGCATGGTGACTGTGCGCAGGCAGCAGCCGTTGTCAGGAGGGCTCCGGCGCGAACAATTACCAAGAACTTTTTTTATCTTATACGGGCCCTTAAACTTTGGAACTATCGATACTCCTGGAGTGCTAATAAAATTTTTTATCATAACGTAATCTCCTAAATTGTAAATTTTTGCTTCTTTGCGATTTCCATCTACAATATTTTTATTGTAATCTTGCGATTTTGTTTGCTTTGCAACTGCTTTTGATCTTAAGTTATATACATCCCTTGTATCCCTATTTTCTACATTTTCACTTAAACATTCACTTAAGAAGTCGATGACTTTTCCTCTTTGCCTTACGCCAAATAAAAGCTCGCTAGGTGATGTTCCTATACTACGCTGAACAGTATTATTCATTGAAAACTCAATGTCCGGTAGTATACCATCTAAACTTGTTTTATTACCACTGGCTGACTTTGCTATTTGAGCAAGACTTCTGTTAATTCGTTCCACCTGTCCATTGGCTTGAGGGGACGCTGTTGCTATTTTAATGAGTCGTACATTATGTGTCTCGAGAAATGTTGTAAAATCTTTTGACGTAAAACTGCTGCCCCTGTCGGAAATTATAATTTTTGGACGACTATAAGTGTTAAAGAAAGACTTAAGTTGGCTTAATACTTCATTCGTATGAGTAGTTTTTACTGCATACAGTTTCACGAATTTCGTAAAAGCATCCACTACTAATAGAACGAATTTTTTTTTTGAGTTTGGTAACAAAACTGGGCCAAAGTGATCTATGTGAAGGGTGTCAAAGGGTAGGTCACCTTTTGGTATATTATTCAACAAACCTTCCCGTTTTCCAAATTTAGGTGAAAATGCTATGCATTTTAAACAATTGTCTATATAAATAGAAATTTTTTCTTTCATCTTTGGGAACCAATAGGTCTTGGTTATAGATTCTAAAACTTTATCACGACCAATATGCCCCAAGTCATCATGGTATTTGTGTAATACTTGGTTTTCCATATCCGATGGAACATAAAATTTAACTTTTCCTTTGACTTTTCTGTATACTAATCCGTTGTGCATTTTATAAAATTTGCTCTCAGAATTCTCTAAGTGTCCGCATATTTTGCGTAAGGTTTCGTCTCTACTCTGACAAATTGACAAATTCTGCTCAAATGTGTCTTCTTCTAAAATCAAAATATTGGTTGCACGGCTTAGTGCATCTACATGTTGCAGTTTGAGCCCATTTCTATGCTCTAATGTGTAATCATAATCTTGAAGTTTTAATACCCAACGGGCAATGCGAGGGTTTATATCTTTCTTGTTGATCGTTAGAGTTAAGGAATTACAATCCGTAATGATTTTAAACTTAATTCCCTGTAGGTAAATTCTAAACCTTTCAAGAGCATATATAATCGATAAAATTTTTAATTCGAAACTATGATACTTCGCTTCACATTGAGTTGTCCTTTTCGAAAAATAAAAAACTGGGTGAAAAATTCCATCAGATTTTCTTTGCAGTAAAATAGCTCCAAAACCTATTGCACTGGCATCACAGTGTAACTCAGTCTCATCGCGAGGATCATAAATAGCTAGGATGGGTGCTGCAACTAGTTTGCTTTTGAGCAGTAAAAAACAATCGAGTTCTGTCTTACCGAAAATGAAATCTGAGTCTTTCTTTATTAATTTGTATAACGGCTGAGCAATCGTTGAAAAATTTTGAACAAATCTTCTAAAATAAGAGCATAACCCTAGAAAACTGTGAACGGCTTTGACATTCCCTGGTACTGGAAAATCCAATATTGCGTTTACGCCGTTTTCATCAGGGCGAATCCCATCTTTAGATACCGTATAGCCTAGGTATTTTACTTCAGACTGCAGAAATTTGCATTTATCTAATCTCAATTTAAGATTGTTTCTCACTAATCTTTGTAACACCTCTTTAAGGATCCTAAAATGTTCATCTATTGTGCTAGTTGCGATCATAATATCGTCCATATAGATTGTCATACTTCCAGTCTCTATAAGGTCATTAAAAATTCGGTTCACGTATCTCTGAAATGCAGACGGTGCATTTTTAAGACCGAAGGGCATCCTAAGGAACTCATACTGCCCAGTTGGTGTTACGAAGGATGTGTACTTAATGGATTCATTGTTCATATGAACATGGTAAAATGCACTCTTTAAGTCTAGTAGTGTAAAAACACGTTTGTTTGCTAATTTATCAAAAAGGTCGTCGATAAGTGGAAGCGGATAATTGTCCCTACAGGTAACTTTGTTCAAGGTCCGATAATCTACACAGAATTGTAGTTCCCCTGTTTTTTTCTTAACGAGTACAATTGGAGATGCATATTCAGACTCACTAGGCCTTATTATACTTTTAGCTAACAGGTCATCTATAATTTCTCGTAATTTACCCTTTTCAAAATACGGCAATCGCCTCGGGGTACAATGGAAGGGCTTTTCGTTAGAAAGAGATAGTTTCATTTCATAGTTTGTTTCTGACAACTCGGGACGTTTACTATTAACATAAAACTGCTTAAAGATATCAGTCACCATCATTTTGGTTTCGAAACTTAATTTTGTGTTAACATTTATATCTAATTTATCATCTTCAATTTCCATTAAAAGGAATTTACATTCGTCATTAACAAAAAAATTGGTTTCGCTTTTACTCTTAGAAATTCCTTCATTTGTAATATCATCGTTTTTTAAAAATTCAAATTTCTTAACTTGGTTTTTATTTTTTAAACTTAACTCGGTTTTAATTTTATCATTTTCCAACCAATCGATGTTTTTAACATAATTTTTATTTTTTAAGCTAAGGTCATCTCTACTTAGTTCATCTTTTCTTTTTCGTAATTCTAGCTTAGCTTTCAATATAAAATCTCTACCTAGTACTATGGGGTAAACCATAGTCTCATCCGATACGACAAAAACATCCAGTAAATCATTTTCATTTTCAAAACATATATTTAATTCAATTTTCCCATAAAAAATTAATTTGGTTTTATTGATTCCGTAGTAATTAACATCTTTGTTTAATTTTATTTTTAAAAAATCTGGAACGAACATTTGTCGGATGAAGCTAATGGGACTCCCCGTATCTATCAGGCATTCTAATAAAGTTTTATAATTACTACTCAATAAACAAAAACTAATATACATTTTCCTTACAAATTCTTCGCCATGTTCGTCTTGCACATTGTGAACCAAGTTCTTCTTCTTGTACTTCGGACATTCAGCAGCGTAGTGCCCACACTCACCGCATGCGTGGCAGGCACCAACTTCTCTTTTTGGTTTACGGCATTCTGACGCAATGTGTCCCACTGAATTGCAGTTGTAGCAGCGATTTTTCCGCTCAGCAGTGTCATTGTTTCCTCCTACAGTTGTTGGCTTTGGCAAAGAAACATCTACGAACGCTTCCAACAGCTGATTTTCATGATGAAAACGATGCATCTTCGCCTGTGACCGTAGCTGCCGATTTGGTATACCTTCGATTATGTATTCTACTAATTCCTCGCTCCCAAAATCGATTTTATTCGCCAGTATGAGTTTGTCGTGAAAGTAGTTTTGGAAATGTTCACTTGGTAGCCACTTACGTGCTTCAAACTCTCGACGAATGGTTAGTTTGCTGATGCGGTTGTCGAACAAAAATTTCATCTCAGCGAGTAGGTCAAGAATTGGAATTGTTGCGACGTCTGCTCTTGAATGCAGCCACTTAAGAGCTTTTCCTTTTAATTTCGTTGCAATCAACGCACGTAAATTGTTGTCGTCTAAGTTGAAGGATTTTTTAGCACTTAGTAGTTGAGATTCCCATAGTTGAAAGTGGTTTACCTCTCCTGAGTATTCCGAAATTAAATCCTTCACCATTGACATTTTATTTATAAATGTCTCGTCCGGCGTTTCTTTTGTCGTTTTTACGCACTCATTTGATACAACCGCAACTTCATTATATTTTGATTTCTGCTTTTCATTTGTTGTTTTCTGACACTCATTTGACAGTTCATTGTTTTTGTCTGTACATTCGTTTGCTATTTCATTGTTCTTTTCATATATTTTCCCACACTCTTTTGACTTTTCGTTGCTGCTGGTTTTCTTCAATCGCTCGTTTGACGTTTCATTTTTTTTAGCTTGTTGCAGACACTCTTTTTCTCTTTCTAGCACTTCTATTTCTCTACGTTGCAATTCCATTTCTTTTCTCATCAATTCTATCTCTTTTTGCATCAGGTTGAATTCGTTTGTTTTGTTGTTAGATTTCTGTTCATCTTGATGTGCGTACGTGACTTGCGTGACAGCGTTGTCGTTTTCGTCACCGCTTTCGCCGTCGGCGTCTTGCGCACTTTTGCTGCTGTTGCCGGCCGTTTCTTCGGCGTCGCTGTGCTCGCTTGCTGCTGCGTCTGTTTCTTCAGGCGTTTGATTTGAACTTCCAGAAACTGCTTCAGCCGTTGGCCTTGGACACTTTTCGCGTCTTTCGCGTGGAATAGCTTCCAAGCGTAGTATTAGGGCTGATTTATTCCCGTTTGACTTCTCGCCCAGAAAATCTAGCCATGCTTTTAGCTGCGCCAAAGTGTAGCGATTAAGGTCTTCAGTACCCGGCATATCGTTTTGCTCACTTATTGTTTGTCACTTTTTAATGTAATTTAATTTTAGCTCAATCCCACTTCTGAATTGTGGTAGGAACAAAACAATGTTTAATGTATTTTATTTATTCAATCGCATGTACACGTCTGCACGGTAGAACGCTTAAATTCAACTGTTTGTGCAGTTACTGCCACAGCGATATCTAACCATATTCACAATAATAAAGGTATGTATATATATAAGTGTAGATTATTACAGCAGTGCTGCCACACAACGAAGGTTCTCTTAGGGCTCCACAAACCTGCAGTAAGGGTGCTTACGGGCGTCATTACCGGGCATTGTGCTACAACATTAGCGTATTCCATCTAGCGGGGTATGCAGGAGCTGCCATGATGAAGAAGAGATAGAGTTGATTCAGCACTTTTTATGTCAATGTCCAAAACTACAATTGAAACGACTTCAATGTTTGCAGTCGCGCTTCTTCAAAAGCTTGACAGAGATAACGAAGGTGAATTTATCGGATCTTCTCACTTTCATCTGCAAAACCAAATGGTTTAATATGGATGGTACTTCCAATGTTTACGGAAATCGAGGGTAAGGACGAGTATGCCTCCTCTTGGCATTTTTGAAGGCAGTCACAATGGACATAGATGTCTCCGAGTGGAAGTTCGAATACTTCGTATCCGAACACGCCTTCGCAACCTAACCTAGCCTACCCTAGTCATGTCCATTAACTCTGTGTGCTTGTGTAATTTATGTTGTAGGCCTAATCGCAAAATTCCAACTACGACTGTCAAATATCGGAAACAATTTTATTCGAAATTTTGAAGTGTATGCGACCTAGGTGGTGGTAATAGAAAGCTTTTCAAAGAGCTTGAAGTAAATTACGAAAACCATGGTGAGTTTTGTACGGAACTTAAATTCCATTAAATTTATATTTAAATTATTAGGTTTTAATACGATGGAAGGAAAATATTCGTGTTCGCAAATGTTCCCCATTTGATAAAACTATTGAGGAACCATTTTATTGATAGCTGCTTTCTAATTAAGGGCAAAGTTGTATATAGAAACTGACTCTTACCACAGCTGATGATTTGATAATTACACAAAAAATATCGCCAATTGATTTAAATGTTGAGCGGTCAGCTTGGGATATTTAAATGATTACAACTGGCAGGAATGTTACCAATTATTTAATCTGGTAAAACTTTGCTTTCGTAAAGAACAACTCATCTTTAATGTTTTTCTTAACTAGACCAATGACTGGCTATATATGCCACAGGCTGAAGGACGAAGACCCCACGCTAGCCACTTCTGCACAATCTGAAAACACGTATACTTGGGTCAACCATCTAAGTGAGGGCGGACTACCAAAGCCCACAGAAAAACTGATAGTCCCAATGGTTGTGTGCAACACATTTTTCAAATCAGTGACAATGGCTTGCACAGAAGTGAAGCCAAACTTGAAGTCAAAAATATACAAGTAAATGAAAAGATTAAAAAACTATTTTTTAGAACAAGAATGTTGAAATGAAAATTCTGACATGACTTCCAGCCCGAAGATGCCGTCATGCTCGGTAAAAAAAAGGCCTAGCACGGAAGGGGGGCAGAGTGGCGTGGGATGATTTTAATTAAAATAGAACTTAAAGAAAAAGTGAAAAAATTATAAAAACAAAAACTAAAATAAATAAAATAATAAAAAATAAATAAAAATAAAATAACCAATTTATTAACTAATATGTAAACATTTTTGTGAATTTTAGCATTGGGTAAAACTGTATAGATTTAAATCTATGTCTAAGATATATTTTAGATTTAAATCTAGTTTAAAGATACAATAATTGCTTAATGGTCCAGGATAGATTGCAATGAAATAAAAGTTATCAAAGAAACAAAATATTATGTAGTGATAATTTGGAACTTCTTCCTAGTGGCAACTAATCTAATTGTGTGAATTTGTTTCTTATTTCATATTGTTTGCTTTTTATGTGTTCTATCCACGTAAGTTCGGCGTCGATTATTACGCCAAGGTATTTTGCGCTGGGTTGATTTTAATTATTTCGACTTTAATTGTCATCCGCAAACATTTCTATCATGGTTCCTGGTATTGTGGGGTTTAGATGAGTGACAGTATATATTAGATATAAAAAGGTACTGTACTAGGTACCTTGGGGCACTCCCGCTGTCATTTGTAACAGATCAGAACATTCATCGTCGTATTTTATGTAAAAGTGTATGTTACTTATAAAACTTTTTGGTGTGTAATAATAGTTTAAAGGTAGAGTACTATTTATTTTATTTAAAAGTCCTTTGTCCAAAATCTATCAAACCTTTTACGAATATCCAAGAATACCGCCACGCAATACTTTTATTATGCATGTCGTCAAAAATTGTATCTACAACTTTGTGGACTTCTTGCACGGTAGAATGATGTCTTCTAAACTCGAGCTGGTGAGGGTTTGGTTGAGGCGTCTTGTAGAGGGAAGCTTTAGTAGTTTCCTCGCCAAGCAGTTTGGGTGATTTTCCAATTTAAGAGGGTAGGCTTTGTAGGTGTTCACCATTTCATTTTCAATCGTGGGTATATTCAGGTCACGGTGGATGTTTAAGTTCCTCAAGTGCCATGGAGCACTGGTGATCATTCTCAAAATTTTCGATTGGAGGCGTTGGAGTTTCTTCCTTTTTGTCGGACACGCGGTGCCCCACAATTGAATCCCATATGTCCATATAGGCTTAATGACACTATTCTCCATTTGTTAAGCCAGTGTTCAATAGACAGTAAGTGGCTCTGAAGCCATTGCGAGGATTCAAGATGGGAGCTGTTTATACTCAGTATGGCGATATCAAATGTGAATATAGCTGTGAGATCGGAAGTTGGAATGTCAGCTGTAAAAAGCAAATACAGCAGTGGTCCAAGCACACTGCCTTGAGGGACTCCTGCTTTGATTTCAAAGTAGTCGGATGTAGAGTCACCGTGGCTTACCATGAATTTTCTGACTTTAATGTAGGTTTCAAATAGTCTGTGGAATTTCTTTGGAAGAATTTCTTTAAGCTTATATATGATCCCTTTGTCCCACACCGTAACAAAGGGTTGCGTAATGTCATGGAATGTGGCAAAGCAGTATATCTTTTGTTCAAATGCTGAGCAATATAACTCTTAATATGCGATGCACTTGCTCTATCGTTCTATGCTTTTCACGGACTCCGAACTGGTATTGGGGAATTACATTGTTTATATTTGAATACTGTAAGACTTGCGTGGAACTATTTTTTCGAAGATTTTATATAAGGTGGGCAGTACACTAAAGGGTATATAGGAACAAACCCGTGTGGCTTTGGGATCATTATTATTTTCGAAATCTTCCAGCATTGAGGATAGTGCTCAGTGCGTAAAATAGCGTTGAATACTAATATTATATTAGGTAATTCTTTCATCATGTTTGCTGTTATCTGATCCATTCTGGTGCTTTTTTAACCCTCGGAGGTAAAAGGGTTTTTTGTCGCTAAATGGTATAACCAGGTCTGTGCAGACCTATATGAGATTTGTATGGAAATGCATAGTCAGTTGTCCTAAAAGTGTCTATAAATGCATTTTATGCTAGGAAAACCACAAAACGAATTATTAAAACGCATTTTTATACATCTTAGGTAGCTATTAACGCTATTTTATTACTCATATGTAAAAAAAACATTTTATGTACGGCATAATAATAAAACGGTCGTGTAACTAAACGGACGTGTAATCACACGAGCTCCGCCCTTGTGACATTTATCGTTGTTTAAAACCAAATAACCCATTTTACAAAACCCGCGAAAGAGACGCTAAACGAAAGTGCAATTTTCAAGAAAGTGTCTAGTTCTGTTTAGATAATCTAAATACTTATAATAACTAATTTGAAATTTATTAAAAGTGTTAAATAAACAATCAAACAAACAAAGGAACAGGTATACTCGTATACATATATGAGTTAAAAGTTGAAAGAAACAACAAATAAAATAATCCCGGTTGTGTGTGGTGTTGCCATAGTGGACTCCGGCCATAATAAGTGATTAGAGTTACCACACCAAAAAATTTTGTTTTTCGTGATATTTTACATACATACATAAATAAGATTTAAATATAGTAAAAATAATAATAAATAAAATTTAAAAAAAAACTAAAAACAAGTATACTCATGGCAGTATACTCATATATATATACTCATGGCAGCGCTCTCCCCGTGGGAGAGAACGAGATCTATGAGCGAGTCACTCCACTCTTCGTGGAGTGCACATGGCAAACCCCCAATAATGTCCTGCTCCAGTATAGCAGTGGATTGTGCGACAACTACAACAAATTCGTCAGTAACAACAACATCTGCCTTTTCTACGTATGGTACAACAACTAAACGGTTTTTCAAAAGAAACGCTACAAAAGTAAATCGATAGTGACAGCAAACGACGTCATATTTTTTCCCGCTCTTTTGACATTTCTCTTCAGTAAGGTTTGCCATTTCATCATGCAAAGATAAACGAGCCAACAACGAGTCGAAATTATTAAAATTTACTACCGAAATTCGAAGTCAGTCGCCTCAACTTTAAGAGCGCTACGTCCAATTTATGGTCGTCATAATTGTCCTAGCAGATTAACATTTGAGCGTCTAGTGGAAAAATTTGAATCCACAGGCACAGTACAAAATGTTCCCGTGCCAGTGAGACAAAGAAGTGCCCGTAGTGTCGAGAATATTGCTGCCGCTGAGGCTTCAGTTCAAGAAAGCCCAAATGTGTCTTTCACACGTCGTTCTCAAGCGTTGGGCATCTCTGTGACGTCGATTTGGCGAATTTTGCGAAAAGATCTTGGCCTATATCCTTACAAGATCAAATTGACGTAAGAACTGAAGCCGCTTGACCACCATAAGCGTCGTATGTTCGTGAATTGGGCTGAGCAACAACTTGAAAATGATTCGGATTTTCATCGGAAAATCATCTTCAGCGATGAGGCTCATTTCTGGCTGAATGGCTTCGTCAATAAGCAAAATAGGCGTTATTGGTTAGACAGCAATGCTTGAAAACCGTTGAAAATTGGGTTCAGCGTCTGGACTTCTGCAAGCGTGCCCGTGGTGGCCATGCAAAAGAAATCGAGTTCCATACATAATGGCATCGAACGTACTTTCACAGGAATTTCATTTATATCTAAAACCGGTTTTGTTTTATTTAAAAAAACTTTTGAAGTGCTCTTATTGAAAACCCCGATATATTCTCGACTACAATTGCGACATCAACATGTTCTTCTGCCTGTGTGCAAATTCCACCAAAAGGCGTGCAGGTAAGTCAACTGCAATCGCTACCAAAGAGAGCACGAAAAGCAAAAAATAGCAAAAAACCAATGCCAAAGTAAGTTATCAAACTACTAGTTGAGCGATACTACTTCAGAAAGAAAAAACAGATTTGCTGCTTTGACCGTTGATGATAACGAACTTGCCGAACCCTCGCACAGTAGACAAGTTGATCAAAATGAGTCTGAAAAAGAAAAAACAACTAGTCCGAAAAAAAAAGTTTAAACAAACCACCCCCTAATACGTACAAGGCGTACAAGGCATAAAGACGTTAAAAAATGCGCTAACTGCTGTTGCAGACAGTAACTTTATATTTAAAATATTAACAAACAATGAAGTACGAGTTCAATCGAATGACTCGGAAACATACACAAAAATATTCGAAATGCTAAAGCAAAAAGGTACGAAACTGTACACATTTCAACCCAAAAATGAAAGAGGTTGCAAAGTCATTCTTCGTAATATGCACCCCTCCGCAGACCAAGAAGAAATTAAAAATGAGCTTGGTGAAAACGGTCACAAAGTTTTAAACATAACTAACATAACTCAACGGACAACAAAAAAACCTCTACCACTGTTTAGCATAGAACTGGAAACAAATACTAACAATAAAGATATTTATAGCATCAACAAATTAGTAATTAGTAATAGTAGTTTTTGAGGCACCTCATCATAAAAGAGAAGTCGCGCAATGCACTAAATGCCAAAAATACGGACATACAAAAAACTACTGTACAAGGGATCCAGTATGTGTGAAATGCGCTGGAAAGCATCTAACAAGTGAATGTAAAAAAAAAGAATCAACGCAGATGAAATTAAATGTGACCTATGTGGCGGAAATCATACTGCAAACTACAAAGGCTGTGAAATATACAAAGCCATTCAAATTCAGAGATTTCCATCTTTACGCAGAAAGGATCCATTGTTAATACAGACCAAAAATATGGATGGATCAGTAGTTAAAACAGGCGTAAGCTATGCCGAAATTGCAGGGTCGTCAAATCCAAATAAAACTGAAAAAAATACAAAAAATTCAAACGATAATGACATTAATGAACTTAAAGACATGGTGAAATCCCTAATCACTCAAATGACTAATATGATGAATATCATTACAATGTTACTAACAAGTTTAAATGCACGAAAGTAATAGTTTAAAAATTGTAGCCTGGAATGCAAATGGTCTAACAAAACATTATCTTGAGTCGAAGCAATTTTTGTCTGACAAGAAAATTGATATAGCTCTAGTTTCAGAAACACATTTTACGAACTAAAGCTATTTAGTATTTCCTGGAAATAAAATTTATGTGACAAATCATCCTGATGGTAAAGCTCGTGGTGGGACAGCTATCATAATAAATTCACTATTAAAACATACTGAACGGCAACCATACGCAACACCTCTAATTCAATCCACTACTGTGCAAATTGTGGATACAAGTGGGACAATACTCATTTCCTCAGTTTACTGTCCCCCCAGACACCTAATAACGACGGATCAATATGATGACTACATAAAGACGCTTGGCGTAAGATTCATTGCAGATGGAGATCTGAATGCAAAACACACTGACTGGGGATCTAGGCTAACCAATAAAAAAGGACGAAATCTGATTAATGCTATAAACAAAAATAACTGCAGATTTTTAAGCTCAGGTGAACCCACATACTGGCCAACAGATAGGAAAAAGATACCAGATCTAATCGACTTCAGCATAACAAAAAATATAAAGTGTAACCAATTAAAAATTAAAGCTTGTTTTGAACTTTCTTCAGACCACTTTCCGATAATACTTGACTACACAACTGACATAAAACCCATAGATCCTATAGCTAAGATTTTTAACCACAAAACAAACTGGAATGAGTATAGACAGCATATTGAAAATCAACTGAATATGTCTATCACACTGAAAACACAATTAGACATTGAACGTGCCATTATTCACTTCAACGATGTGGTCCTAGACGCAGGAATCAAATCAAACCAACAGCATAAATTTAGAAGAAATAAACCTACAACTGATATTTTCATAAGAAAGCAAATTATTGAGAAGAGAAAGCTGAGAAAGAGGTGGCAGCTAACTAGATCGCCTGAGAATAAACACAATTTAAATATAGCCTGCAAAAAACTCAAGAAAATATTAACTAAAAGACAAAATATAGAAGTTGAAAAATACCTAAAAAACTTGACGCCTACCCAGGAAACTAACTACTCATTATGGAAATGCATAAAGAAATTAAAAACTTAGATAAGATATCAGCCACCACTACAGAAAGATGACAACTCATGGGCTACTACCAATGAAGAAAAAGCAACTGCATTGGCTAAATACTTTGAAAAAGTCCTATCAAATGACGAACGTACAAAACTCGTACGTCAACAGAGACGGTCGGTCAGAAATTTTTCCAAATCGCGAGTTAAAATTTCCTTCAAATCAATCGAATCTTCTACAATAGTGCAAAAGTGTAGTGATCGGTGCGAACCTAGTTCACGATTACTAGCTGGGACACATAATTTAAATATATTTTTAACAATAATTAGAAAACAAAAATACACAATTGAAATACAAACAACAAAAAACAACAACATAACTAAAATGAGTGTCTTTGACACTCACCAGCAAAAAACAGTAACAAATAGAAATGCATATTTCTCATTTGTGTCCACATAGGGTAACGGCGGCAATTTGCCAGTCGAAGCAGCAGAGAGCAGAGCCAGGTCCTGCTCTCCCGCTCTCCTAAACGACACCACTACGAATGCTTCACTACCTTGGAGTGTCCAATGCGCGACACCCTCTACTATTATGGAACATTATCCACCAAACACAACATCAGGAAGAACAACAACAACACAAAGCGCTTGTACTGTAACCATAGCCGCGACAGCGACAAGTAGAATGCAAAATTCGAGCGCAATGATCATGTCTACTGACACAACAACACCAATTACAACAGCAACAATTAACACGCAAGTACAAAACTCAAATAATAGAAACACTAACAAAACTTCAGCGGAGAGTAGCCGAAAGCGAAACCGCGAAAAGCAATCGCCAAACAAATTAACGGACCAAAACAGCAACAACAAAAGACAGAAAAACAAACCACTGAGCGCGACACAAGCAACACTAAAAGAATATTGGCTGAGTAAGTCAATCGCTCCAAATACATCAAACTGGTTCGAACTACTAACACTAAATGACAGAACTGATGAACAAAATAACAGTGGGACAAAAACAAATTCAACCATACAGAAACAAATAACAAAGCATCCTCAAAA
The DNA here is from genome assembly GCA_920105625.2 of Clusia tigrina. Classification (NCBI taxonomy): domain Eukaryota; kingdom Metazoa; phylum Arthropoda; class Insecta; order Diptera; family Clusiidae; genus Clusia; species Clusia tigrina. The sequence continues at coordinate 156,240,719 of OV050031.1, forward strand.
ACCACCACCCATATATATACAAAACGTAGAAAATATTAATGCACTAACTAAAGCTCTAAATCAGCTACCAAATACAAATTACGAGATGAAAGCCCTGAACAAAAACGAAGTCAAAATACAGCCGACTGAATCTGTGCATTACACAAGCATAATAAAAGTGCTTAAGCAAAAAGAAACCAAATATTATACATTTAAGCCAAAAGAACAACGTGGACTTAAGGTAATTTTACAAGATATGCATTACTCAACGGAAAAAGACGACATTATAGCTGAACTGGCATGAAGTACTAAACATTCACAACTTGCAAAAAAATAGACAACCACTTCCTTTATTCTCTCTGGAACTTAAACCAAACGATAACAACATAGACATCTATTCCTTAACCCATCTTCTACACTGCAAAGTAAATTTCGAACCACCACATCAAAAAATAACTATTCCACAATGCACAAATTGCCAAAAATATGGACACACTAAAAACTATTGTACTAAAGACCCTGTGTGTGTCAAATGTGCAGGTAACCACAGCACAATTAAATGTAATATCCAAAGCGATATGAAACAGCAAATTAAATGCGCTCTCTGCAATGAAAACCACACAGCTAACTACAAAGGCTGTATGATTTACAAATCACTACAAATTAAAAAATATCCAACTTTACTTAAAAAAGAAATCCCTCCAACTCAAGAACAAAATTTTGCTGAACCATCTATAAATACTCGTATACCAACAGTACAAACACATAAAAACTACACACCTGGAATGTCATATGCTAAAGTAGCAGCGATAAATACAGCAGCAGACTTAACTCAAAACCTTAACGCAGCAGCAAACAGCATGACACCAACACAGAATAACGACGATCTATCAGATTTAAAAATAATGATGAAACAATTAATAACTCAAATGACAAGTATGATGAAAATTGTGACACTGCTTGTATCAAAAATAGATGGGTTCCAGAAATAAAATAACTTTTGTTATTTGGAACGCCAATGGCCTATCACGCCACTTACTAGAACTTAAAACGTTTATGTACGAAAATTCAATCGATATTATTTAATGAATATCTGAAACGCATACTACTGATAGAAGCTATAATGACCTACCAAACTATAACATTTATTATACACATCATCCTGACAATCGAGCCCACGGAGGGACAGCAATTATCATAAAAAAATCTATTAGGTGTCTAGAACTAGAAGGATATAAATCACATCATATCCAAGCAACCTCAATAGAGATAAGTGACTTGAGAGGGCCAATTACTGTGTCAGCTGTATACTGTCCACCCAAACATAACAACACAAAGGCTCAATACATAGTCTATTTAAAATCATTAGGTAGTCGTTACATAGCTGGAGGAGACTAAAATGCAAAAAACTCCATATGGGGCTCAAGACTGACAAACGTGAAAGGCCGCCAACTACTAGACGCTATAAAAGAGAATAATAGTCGCTTTATTAGCACGAGAGAACCAACTTATTGGCCAACAGACAACAAAAAATTACCTGATTTAATTAACTTCTGTGTTACAAAAAACATATTGCACGACCACTTAACAATAAAAACATGTCTAGATTTATCATCAGACCATTCTCCAATTCTATTGACCCTTCAAAGCACACCGGATACAAAAATAGCTGCTGGCTTATATAACTACAAAATCGACTGGAACAAATTTCGCCAATTAATGGAAAATGACATGACAACAGACATTTCATTGAAATCTGATAAGGAACTTGACACAGCAATAGCATACCTAACTGACAACATCGTCAAAGCAGCAACTCAATCAACCCCAATTCTAAGCCCATCCCAAATTACTACTGTCGCAGCTCACATTAAGCATAAAATAAGACAAAAAAGGAAACTCAGGAAAAGATGGCAAGGCACTAGATACCCAGACGACAAAGCCAAATTCAACAAAGCGGCAAATGAACTGAAGATAATATTGAAACAATTTGAGGAGAAAAAATTTGAAAGTTACGTAAAGAACTTAGGAACGACAACATCAACGAACTACTCATTATGGAGGGCAACCAAATAACTAAACAGTGCAATACCACATAAACCCCCCATAAACACGCTAGATAATACTTGGGCAAAAACGAATAAACACAAAGCAAATACTCTTGCAAAACATTTTGAAACGGTATTCAGAAACGACATGGACAATCAAATTACCGAGCTCACCAATACCGAAAGTACCCGAAACACTGCAATAAAAATGACAACGATATCAGAAATCAAGAATCAAATCAAGAATTTAATAAACAAAAAGGCACCTGGATATGATCTTATTAACGGAAAAATACTGAAAGTACTACCTGACATAACAATAGTCTATATTAGAAATGTATTTAATGCTATAATAAGGCTTAACTATTTTCCAATCTTGTGGAAGGTGGCACAAATAACAGCTATCCCAAAGCCAAATAAGGACGCAACAAAAACCAGTTCATATCGACCTATCAGTCTCTTGCCAACTCTTTCAAAGATATTTGAAAAAATTTTATTTGACAGCATTGAGCCTATCTTGATACAACAAAAAGCTTTGCCAAGCCATCAATTCGGCTTTAGACGAAACCACTCAACTGTACAACAAGTTCATAGAGTTGTGAACAAAGCCATGGATGATATTGACAAAAAGAAGTACTGCGTGGCTGTATTCCTGGACATTGCGAGAGCGTTTGACAGAGTGTGGCACAAAGGACTTCTGAATAAACTAAATAATATTCTACCTTTAAACTATTATTACTTGCTAAGTAGTTATATCACCAACAAATACTTTTACATTAAATATGACGATGAATGCTCTGAGATCCTAACAATGACAGCGGGAGTGCATCAAGGCAGTGTGCTGGGTCCACTCCTATACCTAATATACACTGCAGACATTCCAACCCCAAAGACACAAGGAACCATGATAGTAACATTCGCGGATGATATGGTCCTCTTAGCATCCAATCAAGACGAAAAAGCGGCGACAGACATACTTCAACAAATAATAAAAAATATAGTCTCGTGGTTCGATAAATGGGGAATAGAAGTTAACAAAGAGAAAACTGTCCAAGTAATATATACGAATAGAAACCCCAGCGCAAAATACCTTGGCATAGCACTCGACGCAAAACTTACATGGAGACAACATATATTAAATAAACGAAATGAAATAAAAAGTAGATTCAAACAATTAAACTGGTTACTAGGACTAAGTTCAAAGTTATCACAGTATAATAAAAGAATGATATATACATCAATGATAACAAGAATGACAAGAATGATATATACAGCAATGATCTGGAAATATGGGATCGAAGTATGGGGGACACCAAGCAAAGCGAATATACACCTGATTCGAAGAACACAATCCAAAATACTGCGGACAATAACAAAAGCCGACTGGTATATAAGAAATGAAGACATACACCACGATCTCAACATTGACTCGGTGGAAGACACTATTAAGAAATGTAGCAGCAAATACACAGAGCGCCTAAAAATTCATCAAAACCGAGACGTGCGCCAATTGCCGGCAATGAAAAAAATAAAAAGAAGACTCAAACGAATTGGATCCACAGAACTTCCACATAGAATATTTTAAACGACACTTTTCGCATATAAGTTAATTATATATAATTAAATTAAATTATGTTCTGCTGTAATGACTAAAGAACATATTAAGGTCCATAGTAGCATTTAAAAATTACTTATTGTTCACGAACAGAATGTAATTAAAAACGGGGCAAAAATAAAAAAAAATTTAAAAAAAATTACGAAGATAAATATATTGAAACACGCAATGACTTAAATATAGACATTAAAACCAAAATTAAGAAAACAAACACAACAGAAATAATTAATTGCATTAAAAAACGAATAAACCACAAAAAAGCACCAGGATACGATATGTTGACAACAAAAGCTCTCGCTGAGCTACCTACTATAGGTTATAACTACTTAAGAAATGTTATCAACTCAATGTTCCGCCTGGAAAGTTGCTGAAATTATTGCACTACAGAAGCAGGGAAAAGATGCTACAACTGCTTCGTCGTATAGACCAATTAGCCTACTTCCCATAATCTCTAAAGTTGCTGAAAAACTATTAAATGATAGAGATAGCCAGATCCTTGACAATAAAAACATTATACCAAATCATCAATTCGGCTTCAGAAAACGATATTCAACAATTCAACAGATACACCGTATAACAAACAAAATTGAAACAGACATAGAATATAAGGGGTACTGCGTTGCTGTATTCTTAGACGTTGCAAAAGCATTTGACAAAGTATGGCATAAAAGACTGCTGCATAAACTGAAGACGATGCTGCCATTTGACTATTATTTGATTGTTGAAAGTTATCTTAGTGATCGTTACTTTTACGTCAAATATAATGAAGAGTGTTCGTCTATTCATCTTACAACAGCTGGAGCTCCTCAAGGGAGTGTTTTAGGACCACTGCTATATGTCATATTTACCTCAGATATACCACTTCCAAAAGAACTGAATACCACAATTGCTACTTTTGCTGACGACACAATCCTCTTAGCATCTGACAAAAATCTAAATAATGCGACTGCAAATCTGCAGATATACACAGGGAATGTTAAGGAATGGTTTGATAAATTGTGCTTGAAAATTAATGAAGATAAGACTGTACAAATAATTTTTACAACTAAAACAAAATTTAACCCAATACCTATTAAAATAAACAATAAAGATATAAAAATAGGGTTTACAACTAAATACCTTACTAATACATGGACTCAAAGCTAAATTGGCACTACCACATCAAAGAAAAAACGAAACAAATAAAAGAAAAATTTTGGCAACTATATTGGTTAATGTGTAAGCAATCTAAACTCACAATTAACAACAAGTTACTGCTATAAAACTGAACTATAAAGCCAATCTGGACGTACGGACTCCAAGTATGGGGAACGGCAAAGCGGTCACACATACAAAAATTTCAAAGACAGCAATCTAGAATATTAAGAGTTATCATAAAGTCTGGTTGGTACACAACAAATAAAGATATACACCGCAAACTAAATATGACCAGAATTGACGAAGAAATAAAAAAGATATCCACAAAACACTACGATACACTGCATGGGCATAATAACGAAGAAATAAACGACTTGCTACATCTAGAAGAAACCACCATGCGCCGTTTAAAGAGAACTCGACCAAACGACCTACTGAACTAGGAAATCCAGACTACACATATTAGTAATAGTATTATAAATGTAAATATAAATAATTATCATAAACATAATTTTGATCATAAATTGTTATAATATAATTATTGTGAACTATTATAATTAATGTAAATAATTTTTGTTGTATCACTTCTTGGCACTGGCCAAAATTTGTTTTTAATATTAATTTCCAAAGAAATTGTCAAATCATGCACTAGGTGCATGATGTATGAAATAAAGGGAAATAAATCAACAAAAAAAAAAATATATATATATATATATATATGTACGGCATTCAAGGCAGGAGTACCTGGCAGGTGAGTGTTGTTGGCATACCGGCCTTTTGCAATGCATGCAATGAAAACGTGTTTTCGCTGTTTTTTATCCAACTTAAAACACAGCGAGCACGATGGTCTGCTGGCAGAGGATGCGGCATGGGCTGGTTGGTCATCTATGGGCGGGCCTGCAGCTACCTGTATGCAATGTCTATGGAATAGAGTACAGGCTCGATAAAATACAAGCAACGCGTTAGTATACAAACATCTTTCGAAGTGTAAGCATACAAAAAATGGCATCGGCTAATGATACGGTTGATATTGTAGACGTGGTGAACCGCACCGCAAGATTTGTTAATTTGCCGGAAGAAGAGCAAATTAAAATGCAAGAAAAGTTAGCATTGTGGTTGGCCGGTGATGATGAGTCCGAGGATAAGCCTTTCGAAGGCGACGAAGAAACTGACCCAAATTATGTGTTAAATGCAACGGCTTCCGATGCTGAAGAAGAAATTTTTATTGAAGCGGAGAGTGAAAATGACGAGGATGAGGAACTGGAAGATTTGTACGAAGGTGCTGCAGCTATCGCCGTCTGAAGCCGCCGTTATGGACGAGGAGCCAAGTTCGTCGAGGTCGTCATCGTTCATGTCAAAGGATGGTAAGATTTGGTCAAGCGCTCCGCCGGTTGGTAGATCTCTTGCACATAACTGCATCTCTGTGTGTCGTGAAGGCCAGGTTACAGGCACTATGCGAAACCCGAGCTCCATATTTAAATCTCTTCTAACACCCGAGATCGTCAGAATAATTGTACGCCAAACAAACCGTAAGGCCCAGGAGATGTGCCGAAAATGGTCTGCGCTGAATCCTGAGCAGACACCGAGAGAGTGGACGAAACCCGTAACTGAAAAAGAAAATTACGCTTTTATTGGCCTTACTTTGTTTGCCGGCGTATTCGGGTCAAACGCTCAGCCTAGTCATGAGTTGTGGGGACACTAGGGAAACCCTATCTACAGGGCGACGATGTCTGCTGTGCGATATAAACTTATTTTAAAGTATATTCGATTTGATGACGGTACCACGAGATCCACTCGACTTGCAGAAAGCAAAACGGCCGCCATCGACGATATCTGGAACATGCTCATGTACAACTTAGAGCTTCGATATGTTCCGGGTGCCCAAATAACTGTGGATGAGCAATTGTTTCCGTACCGAGGCCCCACGCGCTTCACCCAATACATTCCATCAAAACCAGCCAAATACGGCATAAAAATCTGGTGGGCGTGCGATGCGAACTCAATTTATCCATTAAAAGGAGTTATTTATGTTGGAAAGCAACCAAACGAAGCACGTGCGGCAAACCTTGGCGAAAACTTTGTTCTCAAATTGGTGGAAAGGTATAGTGGTTCTGGCCGAACAATATATGCAGATAACTTTTTCTCATCATACGATCTGGCCACGGCTTTGATGACGAAACGGTTGGCTTATGTAGGAACAATAAGAAAAAACAAGGCCTGCATACCGAAGGAGATGTTGGACCCTAAAAGGGAGGTGTTAAGCACATTATTTGGTTACAACAACAATGTCGCACTATGCTCATATGCGCCAAAAAAGAAAAAAGCAGTGGTTCTCATCTCCACGGAACACTATAATTCCACCGTCGACTCATAAAAACCATCGCAGAAGCAGTTCCAAATATTGGTCTATAATATATATAAAGCAGGAGTGGACACCATGGCCCAGATGGTTGGTGGTTACACCTGCAAACGGTCCACAAACCGATGGCCGTTGGCCATCTTTTGCAATATGCCGGACGTTGCAGGATTGGCTGCATTTGTCATACATGACAAATTGGGACATATAAAACGAAATGATAGAAGACGTATGTTCCTTACGGAATTGGCCGAACAGCTGGTGATCCCTTACATGGAAGAAACGGCAACAAACCCAATTGTAAGAGGCGTGCAACATGTGAAACAGTCCATGGCGTTATTCGGTGTAGAGGTAAGCATTTCATTTATTCATTCATTGAATTCAAATTCTAAATCAATTTTTCAACTTTGTTTTTTTGCAGGTAGCTGCAGGCCCGCTCATAGATGACCAACCAGCCCATGCCGCATCCTCTGCCAGCAGACCATCGTGCTCGCTGTGTTTTAAGTTGGATAAAAAACAGCGAAAACACGCTTTCATTGCATGCATTGCAAAAGGCCGGTATGCCAACAACACTCACATGCCAGGTACTCCTGCCTTGAATACCGTACATAAAATGTATTTTTTTACATATGAGTAATAAAATAGCGTTAATAGCTACCTAACATGTATAAAAATGCGTTTTAATTATTCGTTTTGTGGTTTTCCTAGCATAAAATGCATTTATAGACAGTTTTAGGACAACTGACTATGCATTTCCATACAAATTCTATGTAGGTCTGCACAGACCTGGTTATACCAGTTAGCGCCAATTATTTGTAAACCCGGATTATTCCGAACCCGGATCCCCAATTGCTCTGATTTTTTGCTCATTGTGTTCGGAGGTTTTTTCTGCAGGATTACATGGGCGGCTTTTTTTTTCTAACATCAAAAACAAAAAAGTTATACACACTTTTATATGCAAAAAGTCTGCACAGACCTGATTATACCTCCGAGGGTTAAGATTTAAGTCTTTAATGATGTTATTTACCTCCTTCCTTGTAGTTTCCAGGCGCTCACTGTTTCCACTACTCGATATTTCACGAGGTTCAAACGATATTGAACAGCAGACATTACTCAAGTGATGTGCGAAGGCAGTGCATTTTTCATAATCGCTTTTAGCCCAAGTGCCATAATCTTTACGAAGTGGTGACTTATGTTGTATTGGACCTTTGAACTTCTTAGTAGCACGCCACAATGAATACTAATTGTCGCTACTTAAGCTTCCAAAATAATCTGCAACTGATTTTGGTGTTTCTGCTTCAATATGTTTTTTAGTTTACACACGAGTTCACTCTTCAATTTTGGTGACCGATGATTTTTCCATTCTATTCTAAGACGTCGGTTTTCTTTAACTAGCTTTTTGTGTTACGGATGTGGTGGATAAATATGCGGCTTCCTTTAAAACATTTACCAGGTCATTCAATGTATTTTCAATGCCACGATAATCTTTTAAGGAGGCTTTATGGTTAATGTGAGTACTTATACATTTTTTGTATTTAAGCCAGTCAGTGCAGTCAGGTGAACAGAGTTGGAATTTGAAGACACTGATGAGGTTTTCAGATGAATGAAGGTTGGCAAGTGGTCAGACGAAAGATCAAACAAAGTCTGAGCGGTAATGTTTTCCTTTTTTATGTTTCTAAACATACCGAAGTCTATGAGGTCTGGTCTTTTGTTGATATCAGACGGCCAGTAGGTTGGCTCCCCGGTTGATATAACCTCTAGACCCAAGGTACTTATGGCATCATAAAATTGTCTAACTTTCGGTGAGACAAGGCGGGATCATCAGAATGAATACTTTGCATTGAAATCACCAGCTACAATGAACTTCTTCTCGAGTGACTTAAAAAAGCGATGGAAGGTTATAGTCTCAATTGAAAATATTGGTGGACAGTAGATGGCGGATATGGTGATATTTGCTACTAATAGTTTGATGTTAGTTGCTTGCAGGTAGACTTCGATGACGTCTTTAAGGACTGTATGCTTAATTCTACTACGTAAAAGTATTCCACTTCCTCCGCGCGCTCTAACGTTTGTATGTTTTGAGTCGTAAAATGTATATCCTGTAATTCTAAAGTTGTTTTTTGTTGTTAAGTGGGTTTCAGATATTAGCATTATATATATTTGTTGAGCTGTCAGAAAGTCAGCCAGTTCCAATTGATGGTTCGTCAGACCGTTTGCGTTCCAAAAGCATAATTTCAACGATAAATTCATACCTTGGAAAGAATTTTTTGCATAAGCGACTTTTGCGTTTTCATCATTTGTTGCATCATAGTCATCATACCTTGCATAGATGTGTTAAGAGTTTGCATTAGGTTCTGCTGGTCAGTATTGAATGTTCCACTTGGTTTATCACTTTGTTGTATAGCACGTTTGGCAACATCAGACTCTAGTGCTGGTGGTTCTCGTGTAAGGCACCAAAAGTAGTTTGTCTTTGTCCTCTGTCATTTTGATGAGTAGCTAGATGTCGATTTGAGGATGAACGATTTCTCCACTCGCTTGCGTACACTGAGCAGCCTCTATAATTTGCCGTTTGGTTACCTTCGCAATTACTGCATTTTTTCACTGTGTGATCTCCCTTTTTTTATCACAATCTTTATATGCATGTATATCTCCACATATCACACAGACCGTACGTAGAGTACAGTATGCTTTAGGGTGCCCATATTCCTGACAGTTATGGCACTGAACCGGACCAGTTTTGTTTCTAGGCTGTTCTACAGTAATTTTGCGGTGCATCAGATACTTTAATGCGTAGATGGGGTGAGATACACCTTTTTTCAATTTAATTTTCTCTGGTTTAAGATCTACCTTAAATAAGGGTTGCGGCACTTTGTTATGATTGCGTATGTTGAAAATGGATTTGACCGCATATCCCTCATCATTTAGAGAAGCTGTAATTTCTTCATTGCCAACAGAATGCTCTATACCTTTGATGACAACTGTTAACCCTTTGGCAGACTTCATTTGATAAGTATAGTAGTTTCTTTTACTAGAATCGAAATCTTTATCATTTTACGAAAATTGCCTTCTCCATAAATTTGAATCTTTGTCTCATGTATGGTCCCTTTTGATAGAGGAATAACATCAAATTGTCTACTACCTACAAGGGCTTCCAGGCGCCTGACTAAGGTGATTGAATTTTGTTCTCTTAAATATATTGGAGGACCGGTTTGACTGGTTCTTCATCTTTATCAGTCAAGAGAGCAAAACGGTTTGAATTGACAATATCCGTACCAGCAAATTTTTTTGATTGATTTCCTGGCAATATTGATTTCGGGCCTCTCTGTCATTTTGTGACTGTGTAGTAACGATCGATACCGGTTTGAATTTTATTTTTGCTCGTGTCATATTATTTTGCTCAGTGAATGTGAGCGGGTGGGTACAATACCTAAAGATATAGCAGATAAAGAGGAGCTCTCCTAATGTCTCTGAAGTTTTATTCGTTGTACAGTTGAGTTGTACAAGGTCTTTACCATTAATTATTTCTGTTTTATTTTTAGATTCCAAGTTTTCGTCGACGTTTTGGTGTTTAGTGTTTTTTTTTTATTTGATTTTGTGTTTTCCATTTGCCTCCCACGAGTGTAGGGGATTTGTATGTGCACCACATCATAGCTCCCGATAATGTGGCAAGGTCATAGTTCCACTCCGAGGCGACCAGGTATCGGAGAGGCTCCGTTCAAATACAGCTTTCGTATCCCTCCGCTGCAAAGAGATTCGACGGCACGGTTCGCGTAACACCGCGGATTAAGGGAGTGCTTTCAGTTTGCACCACTTCGTTTCAACCGCCCCCGACATGGGAAACAGACTCTGCACAAGATGCCGCCAAAGATAGAGATGACGACCCTGGATTTCCGGCTACTCACATTAGCTAACTTTTATCGGTTGATAAAATTTCATAGTCCAGGTGGCACCACGTTGAGGATGTGAGATGCTTGAGGTGCACCTACAAGGATCATGCTGCCCTCTCCCAAGTGGGATGTAATCAGACACTTTACCTTCCAAATGCAAACCCCTCCACCCAGCCAAAATGTAACATTTTTCTGCTAAAAATAATTATAACAGCGGTATATTAACAGTGAATTTAATATAAAATGTCAGAAAATTTAAGTTCACACAAAAAATTTATAAAATTTCTGAAAAATTGTAAATTATTCGAATGTATTTTTTTGTACAAATATTTAAAATAAACTACTACTAGGAATTAAAAATAAACTACTATTATTATATGAATTTAATTTTGAATATTTCCATATACGTGTATGTACATATTTATATTTATTAATATAGGCATTTATATAAATTAATATAGGCATATTTCCAAAATTGACATATCAATAAATTAATATAAATATTTATTTAATTTATTTCTTTTTTGCAAAAAATTAACATAAATTATCTAGTATAAAATAATTTTACTGAACCAAATTTAGTTGCTCCTGTTGCAGCAGAACACTGCAGAAATGAAATTTATATTTTCTAAAAATTGTCACAACGGTGGTCCCATTCTTAACTCACATAAATTCATGTGCGCATGAAATTGTGTTAGAATTTGTGCGATTTTAATACCTTTGTTTGTAATGCTTTTAAAATAGTCTTCTTTCTATTGAGTATGTTGACCAATCATACGAACAGAAAGCGAAAACAGCATCACACTTCAAATCAATTGAAAATTTAAATTATTCTTTATTTTCAAAATGATATGTAATATGAACAAATCTTTTTGTTTTTATTTGGCACTTTCGCTCCCTTCACAAATCGCTACCTGCCAGAATTATACTCGTATATGTATAAATGTATGAACATACTAGAGAATACAGAGATATGACTCTTGTTTTGCGCACACTAACAAATGTGCAAAACTGTACTAGTGTGACTGGTACATACACAGATGAATAATCCGAATCCATCTTCTTTGTTCTTATTTTGCATTTGAGCATACAAACATACACATGTACCTTGTGTGTACAATTCACAACAAAAAATTCAAAATTGTGTAGTTTGCCCCATTTCATGCTTTGTAATATGTTGCCTATTTAACTCGGACTTCAGGGATAAAATCAAATAGTTTGTTCTTCTTATTAAGACTTCTTATTACGTTTATGTTGTTTGCTCTTACACTATTGTATGGAGCCACATAACCAGACACGCCAACACAAGACATGGTAACAGTAATCTTGGTAAAAACCGAATAAATTTGTTTATAATTTTTTATTATTATAATTTTTGATAATGAGGGGTATTTATTATGCGTTGAATTACAATTATGGCTGAATTACATTTTTCTGTAGAAAATAAATGCTTATACATACTCGTATATAGGCTATTGTATTTATTATTATATTTACAAATCTTTATAAATCAGTTATATAACAAGAACATATGAATTAATGACTCGAAATGAAAGTTCATAAAATTTCCTTCAAACATGAAATCATATACTATGAAAATTCGGAAAATCAGTGTTCATACACACATACAATATGTACATAATCATGGAATAGCCAACAGATGAACATACTCGTAAGAATATTAAAATATGATCATTAATTTTAACAATATCGGTCTTTTGTTCATAATTTTTCTTTCTTGGGATACACTCATAAAATGTTTCATCGCATGTTGCCAAAGCGAAAATATGATATATAAAATCGAAAGAATAAACTGTGCTGATGATTTGTCTATTCTGAAAATAATGAAATATCCAAAATTACATGACAAATTGAATTCTGTATATTTAAAAAAACCAGACCGCACATAAAATAAAAAACTCCAATACGAGGCATGAAGACGCTTTTATATTCATTTCATTCTTTTTATGGCGCAATTGATGCCAAAATTATCGAAACATAAATATGTACATACGAGTATGTATGTATGTATGTATGTATATGATCTGTAAAGATTGAATTTCATAATACACCACCGTTTCCAGTCTTCTTCTATAAGAGACATGAAATAATTGTTCTCTAGTTTTGTTCCAGTAAAATCATATAATACTGGTTAATTTATGGAAAATAGTAAAATACTCTTATTTAAAAAAATTTTTATGAATTTCCAAATTTAAAAAAAAATTGATAAAACAACCCTCAGCCACAAAAATTCTAAACCAACCCGTAAACCATGGCACCAACGGTACTCATCTTATCCGTTGACTTTCATAATACTCCACCGCTTCCACTCTTCTTTTATAACAGACATGAAATAATTTTGTTCGGTTCAAATTATATAATGCTGGATAAAATAGCGAAAATTATAAAAAAAAATTTTACTGTACACGAATCCGAATTGTTTAGATTTGATATTATTGTCTTATTAATTAATGCGTACATGTGACTAACGGAACTTGCAAATATTACCGTTAATTCTACCTTTAGTGTTCTGCTCTAGTTTTGGTCCAGTAAAATGATATAATACTAGTTAATTTGTGGAAAATAGTAAAATACTTTGATTATTATTTATAAAAATAATTATTAATTTACTAATTTGAAAAAAAAACCAGATAAAGAACAACCTTTCGCTGTGCTCAAACCATCAGCCACAAAAATTATAGACCAACGAGACCAAATCATTGCGAGGTCAATGATCGTTCTATTGATTTTGGAAGATCTTAGGGAGTCATAGTGTTTGCTGGTGCCATTCTGAATTAACTAAAATTTCCCAAAACACTTTATTTTCTCTTCTTAAACTTAACAGGAGTTTGAGCTGTTTGCATGGAATAGGGCGGACGGGGGAGATAAAAAAGCACAATTTTTGTTTAGTGTATTATGCGTTGTGTGTGTTATGCGTTGATATAGTTGTTTCATTTCTTCGCAAGTTTTTATTTGTGTTGTTACTGATATTTCTAGTGAAATGGTTATTGTTGATGTTACTTATGTTGTTGTATTTGTTCTCTATCCTGATGGCTTTGGTGTTGTTGTCATTATTGGTACTTGTTTAAGTAGCAGCTGCTAGGATGAATAGGTATGAGATGTGGGGGTTGTTTATTTGTTAATAAATTTTCAGAGCTTCGGCTATTGTGCATTTATTTTTTTTGAATTTCAGAAGATCTTTGAATTGCCGGAATTTAGTGACGCTGGATGGAAGCCCGTTCAGTTACCACAATAAGTACGTATGTCCACTTCCAGGGGGTGCGAGCGGAAGTTGCATTGAACGCAAGTTAGTGGACGTCTGCAGTGCAGAAGTTGAGAAATGGAGCATATAGAGTCCTTTTGACTATCTGTTTAAATTATTGTGATATTAGGTGTTAATAGTGCATATACCAAGAAGCGATTTGGCTGCTATAAATTTATCACCTCTATTTTTAACAATTAATAATAAGTTGCCATTTCGGAGATCAGTCACAGTTTTTTCATCGTTATTTATTAGTAGAAGGGACTTATATATAACAAAACACGAGAACTGGAAAAAAATTTTAGTGGTATTTTTAGATTCGACAATTATATATTTTGGATTAATTTGTGTGGTTGTATGAAATTCTGGGAACAAGTTTTTGTGATGTCATTATTTTACGTATTCTTTTTTTTACAACAGGTATGCCAGCATTGTAAAACGGTTTGTCTCTATGCTGGCTCTGCAGCTAAAGCGGAATTGTGGAATCAGTCAAAAAACTCAACAACAACAAAAAATATGTAAATAAGGTTGTGGAGTACTTTTGTGAAGGTGCATGTCTGAGTAGGAAGTTTAGAATTTGTTAATTTCAAAATTAACAGATTTGTCTATTTAAATAACAAAAATAAAAAATATGAAGCAAAGTGCTGAAAGTTTGGGTTGCCACGTCAATTTTATTTTCAACCAGAACCACACTTCAGAAACTCTACGGCTTTGGTTAAAAAATGCCCCAAAACAACAATATTCACCTCCTTAATCGCCAAATCTTAGCCTTATTGAGTATTTCTGGTCTCTCTTGGAACGAAGAATCTGCACAAACACAATTACTAGCAACAATTTCTTTAAAAAAATAGTCCTGTAGGAATGGGAAGCTCAGTTGAGGATACCCGGAAACTGGTTCAAATAATGCCTAAATGGATTGTAGAATTTTTAAAATGGCTACCCAACCACCTATTATATACTCGTATATTACCTATTTATTATATTAAAGTTTTTTCGTCAGTTTTTTTCAATTTTTTATTGATGAGCGGAGATTTTTCTGTTCCTAAATCGAACCTTTGAAATAAAAAATTGTAATATTTAATTTATTTGTGAAGTGTATCATTTTTCCGTTGCCTTCTTGAAATGAAAATACAATTTTTTCGGTAAATTTAACTAACACTTAGTGAGCAACAATAAATACCTGTCGTCAATAATTTCTCTTCTTCTTGATTCGAAATACCTGTCTGCAATAATTTCTCTTCTTCTTGATTCGAAAAAGAATAATGATATCTTCTTGGACGATCTAAAATTCTAGAATGCTCCAATGCTCCATTTAAAAAATATTTATACAAAAATATTTACAAATACAATTATATTATAAATTTTATTTTAAACTTTTTTTCCAATCTGACAATTTTTATATTATTTTACTTCAAATAGCACAATACAGTTTTGTATAAGTATTACCACCCTGAATGAGGTTCGCATTCCATATTCCCAGACTGAACTACTTAGATCCCCCGCATACTTTTCATAACTGTAGTACTTTTGAAAAATTAAAATTGTTTTAAAGTGCTTTAAGTACATCCGATCTTGGGCCTGTTGATTCCTTCTCTTAAATTATAAATTTGATGTTATATTATTTTTCTTATTTTATTTATATCTTTAATTATTTTTTAATCGCTTACGAAATTTAATTCAATAATAAAGTTTCAGAGTTGCATTAGAAACTTTCTAGAAAATTATAAATGTATCACAAATATCCAAAATTTATACCAGCCCTGGCTCTTTTAATATGTGAAGTCCTTTATATAACAAAAAAAAATCAGTTCCTAAATTACGCTTAAGTTACGCTATAAATACTACATTGAAGTTAATTTATTCCACTCATTTTGGTTCTGCTCTTACTCCATTATTTTCCCAAAGATGAATTCAGATGATGAACAATCTTTGCCACGTGCCATCAGCAAAGCGCTTTATGATACACATTTAGATCTCAACAAGGAGTTGCTAGATGAAAAACAAAGTAATTTAGCTTTAGTTCAATGGACTCAGTTCATTGAACATGATTTAAGTAAACCTGTAGTAACTTCAATGGGTAAGTATTGAGCAGGACGTATTTTAACAGTTTAATTACACTAATGTTTTAGGGAATGGATTTCCTATAGAATGTTGCGACAAGGATAACTACCAATTATTACCCCGTTTCCACCATCCCGCTTGTGCACCTTTATTTCGAAACAATGCAGAAAACAAATATGGAAGAGAAACGTGTTTGAACTATGTTCGAAGTGCTTTGGCTGTGGGTTCGAAATGTAATTTTGGAGCGGCTCAACAAGTAAGCCCACCTATTTTCGCATTAAGAATTGTTTTAAAATTCTATGCATGATATAAGCTATAATGTGTTACATTTTAACCATATGTATGTGTGTGTGAAACATAGGTAAGCAATGTCATGCTATTTTTAACTATTCAATTATATGCCAGAATCTGTAGATATATTCTTATCACAAGTTATCAGAATTCTACATAAGCATATTTTCAATAGTTTCTTTTCGTAAGTATTTTGATATAATATCAGCTTGACATTTCGATAAACTTCGACAAGTTTGTTAACAATCCTTATGCGGCCCATAGACGATACATCATGATCATACTCATTCGTGTACGTGTTGAATCAAGCTCCGCCACAGACGAGTGATCAAAATCAAAAATTATCATTTTTTCATAGTCGTCGTTGAGTGAGGTTATCATGCCACTGTCGGATGTGTGCGTTAGCGCTGGTACTGTGCAAGGAAAAATTGTAAAAAAAATAAAAAAACGATTTTGGATAAAAGAAAGGCACAACAAAAATGGTACAATAGCATTCAAGGGACTCCAGCAGAAACACATCTTCACACGTCGGCAGTCAAACTCAAATGAGCAAAGTTTGCATGTAAATTGCCCACAAACGACGATCATACATACATCATGATCAACATCGTAATAAAATTACCCTCAAAATCAAAATGATTTAGATTTTCGATGATCAGTCAGTGATCACAGCGCGATCATGTCTGTGTGGCACATACCTGCATATTTTCTCTCTTTTTCACATATGCTATTATGAATGAATATGATCATGATGTATCGTCTATGGGCCGCATTAAGGTTTTTTTGACAGGATTCGTGAATAACAATTTAATTTATGCGTGAATTTATGCTCAGTGAAACTTCTGATGACTGATTGTATGATTCTAAAAAATATATTATAGAAAATGTTGATTAGAATAATTACCGACTAAATCTAAGGACATAAATAAATAAGTGCATATTTTACATTTCTTATTCATTATCTATTAACCAAGTTAAACCAAGCAACTGGATATTTGGATCTTTCTCAACTCTATGGCTATACAGAGGAAGCAAAGGGCCGCATGCGTTTATTCAAAAATGGTCAGCTAAGATCCTCTAAAGCTACTAAACTGCACCAAGCATTACTTCCTTTGGTTACTGAAGCCTCTCAGAATTATTGCGCAGTAAGATTAAATTCCAATGCTTCTTGCTTCATGGCCGGTGACTCGCGAGTAAATAATAATCCATTTGCCATAGTTATTTACACAATCTTTATGCGAAATCATAACCAAATTGCTAGTAAGCTCCAATCAAAACATCCGGACTGGAGTGACGAACTCTTATTCCAACAGTCCAAAAATATCAACGTCGATATTTATCGACACATAGTTTTTACCGAATGGTTGCCAACAGTTCTGGGAAACGCCAAAGCTAACGAAGTCAACATGGAACCTTTTATCACAGGCAGCGACGATCGAAAATTAGAATATTTTCACATTTCAAACGAATTCGCTGTAGCCGCAATTCGATTTTACTTGTCAATGATGCCAAATGCACTACACAACTTTGCCACTTCTCAGGATGAAGATAAAGATTCCCAGTCCCGAGTTAGAACTAAGTAGATTATAATTGTCCTTATAGAGTGCTTTCGATTTTAAATTTTCTTGCAGTAACGTTTTGTCAGATACCAACATATTTTTGCTGAAAGATCAGATTTACAAAACGGACCTGAAGTACACGACCTCCACTCTTAATGATATCTTGGAGTCTTTATTGCATCAAAGTGCTATGAAACTGGACGCTATTTACGTGGAAAGTGTAAGAGACTATAGTGTTTCTTTTTTAATATTTCAACTAAGTGCACCGTAATTGCAGTCATTATTTTAATGTATGTACGAGTACATGCATATACGAGTACATACTATGTTCTATAATTAATTTATGACAGATTCTTATAAAAGTATTCCCTTCCTTTTTTATTTTTTTTAAATTTTTGCTATTGTTCGAACGGAAGTTGATCTCTGGTCATGTCGGAAACATCAAGCCTACACACGTGGATGTTTTGGCTTTCGATATTCAACGTGGAAGGGACCATGGATTACACGGATATGTAAAATATGTGGAAATTTGTAAAACTGTAAAAGTGAGAGAATGGAAAGATTTAGAAAATTTTATGGGTAAGGAGGTAAGTGAAAATGCTCGAAAGTAAATAAGTGTATTTTTGTTAATTATCTGTTTTTTTTCTATTCATATAGAACATAAATAAGCTAAAGAACGTATACAGTAGTTGGATGGATATTGATTTAATAGTTGGCGGTATATCCGAGATTCCAGAGAATGGCTCCCTACTTGGACCTACATTTACCTGCATTTTAAGTAAGAAGTATTTAATTACTAGTAACAAATTTTCCAAAGAAAACGCTCATCACATAAAAATATATATAGCTATATATACGAGTATGATGTTCATTTCAGTATATGTATACTCATGTTTGCATACTATGTGAACTTCCATTCCTTAGTAAAAATACATACGAGTATGTGATTTTAATTGTGAATTTTTTTAATTTAAACTTAGTTTAACGAAGGAAAGATATAGTGCCAGACTAGAAAAAAGTAATAATAACGAAAAAAAACTTACAACAGTCCAAATGACAACAACAGTGATTAATAGAGCGTGTAAAGCAGACGAAAACTTGTCATGGGGGATGGAGGAATTTCAGACAAACGACACATGTCGATCGTGCGTCATTATTTTTAACCCAGTTGCCAGTTGTACCGCAAATTTCGTTACACATTCATTGCGCATGTGCTGATCTGCAATTGTGCAATTACGTGTTTCGCCAGCTAAACGTGGACAGTTCGTTGTCGCATTAATTAATTAAATCCCACTGAGAGCAATTAAATAAAAAATGAAAAATATAAACGCAAAAAGGAATCTATGAGACAACGATACCTTTGACGGTAGTTAGCGTTGAAGCCTAACACGGCATGCTACGCTAAAATTCGCTGCCAACTATTGTAGTATACAATCGACCATAATAAGATACGTTGCTTACATTCTTATGACACTTCAAACATAATTCAAATTGGAACTCGATTGTACACACTCTTGGAGGTGTGCTTTGGCAATTTATAGGCAATCACTTAAAATAGAAATAACGTAATACAGTTGTTGCGACAGTGCGGCAATGAAACCAAAATATAACGTTAGGGAACGCATCTCCGATCTATCATCCATTTTGGTAACAAAGACAACCATTGTGGCTGGAGGATTTTACACAATCACTTCGCGGTTCTTCGGGCCGTCTATGTGCCTTAAATCACATACCTGTACATGTGTATACGAGTATATTATGTATGAGGGGATTCCAATCAATCAATGTGAAGGGATTCAACAGTGCAATAGTCTAATTTTCTTTGGTTTCTATTGGCTACCTTTTCCGATAAGATCGCAATGAGGAGGAAGGTGGTATTAGACTATTAGGCTGTGATGTACGCATGAACCTTTGGTATAATTATAATCAACGACCATAAAAATTTGCATCTTTGTTATAATGTATGAAAACTAGAAAAGAATGCCTCTCTATCGCGTAGGTGGTGAGTGTTTTGGCTCCTGATGTGGTTCACTTTGTTATGTTCTGAAACTTGAATCACCGGTGTCACATGAGCAGGAATGTCAATTTTGAGTATTTGTTAGAAAATTAGTTTAAACCAAATTTCATCAAGTATTCTATCGTAATTATAAATATGTTCGGCATGTTTTAAGAATTCCTAATGTATGTAATAAGCATAAAAAGAAAATAGTGGAACTAATTGACTCGTATTCACAGCACAAAGAAAGTGATAGTTATTATTATATTAGAAATTTATTTGCATTGATCACTTAAGTCTCGAATGGATGTGCAGTTCTCTCTTTACCAATTCCTGTATGGTATAAAAATTCAAGATTTAACTGCCTCCACTTTAATATACATATGCAAATAGATTTAATTATAATTCTATTCAGAGATAATTCTATGCCATTTCGTTTCAATCACTTTTTCAGGTGAACAATTTTCTAAAATACGGCAGTGGCAACATGCATTAACCTTTACAATGAATGAATCTTCAGAATTATTGAACTTCAGCAATATAACAGCAGCTGATCTTCTTTGTGCGAATTCGGATTTGAAATATGTACCTAATAATATATTCCAGTTAGGATCCGAAAAGTGAGTTTTACATGAATTTTTTTTTAAATTTTATTTTCTTTTCATAATATATTCACTCAGAGTCTTAAGTGAACCTGCAACCAATAAAAAAATGTTTGTACGAATATATTTTAAGAAGTAATGAATTTATTAACTTCAAGTTTTATTTTTCTTATACAATATTCAATGCACCATTTTTTTAATGTAGTTTAATTACCTAGTTAGATAACCGCGACGTTTAATGTCCTCAACCAAACTGATACTAGTTTCCTGGTTTCTTGATCTGTTATTTCCGTCCTTCAATATTATGTCTTTGAGCTGCTGTTTACTTGATAGTTTGTGTTTTCGTATTTTTCTCTCCAAAAGAGCCCATAAATGCTCAATAGGGTTTCAATCGGGTGACTGTGGAGATGAATGTAATTGTTTGGGGGCGTTATAGCAACCACAGGCGCACAATTTCTGCAGTGTGCCTGGTATTATTGTCGTATTCAAAATAAAATCTGTTTTGTAATCCCAATTTGTCAGCACTCGATCGCATGTTCGCTTTAAAATGTTTAAATAAATATGCTTGTCCATCGTTGTCTCCACAAACTCCAGATTGCCCGTACCATTAGGTGCCATACAAACCCCAAACCTTCACAGAACCACCTCCATTTTTGACTGTTGGGAAAAGATTACATTTGTTGTTTGCGTCACCAGGCTTACGCCATACTAATATGCGTCCCGTAATACCGAAAATGCAGCACTTCGATTCATCGGAGAAAAATACGTTGTTCCAAAACTCTTTTGGCATATTTAAGTATTTGTTTGAGAAGGCAATGCGGTTCTTTGGTGCTACTCTGCCATGAAGACCAGCCGTTTCCACATTCTTCGTGCAGTAACTACAGAAATATTTTTTGGAAATCTTTCCTGTACATCGAGTGCAATCAACGATGCAGTCAAACGCGGATTCTTTTTCACCGCATTCAATATCGAGCGACTTTCACGTAGCATGAGTTTCAGTGGGCGACCAGAACACGGCTTTGATGTGATCATTCCTCTAGTTTTAAACTTTTTTATTACTGTATAGACCGAGCAGTGTGACAAACATTTCTATATTGGTTGCTTGTTCACTTATAACTCTGAGTGTATAATACTATACATACAAAATCACAAATATTTGAATATAATTTCAGAAATTCACTAATAGAATGTAGCTATCGATCGCAGGCGTGGCGAGTTGCTGAGGTCCAAAAATCTAATACAATACTTCAATAAAGAATGAATATTTTTGTGTATCATTTGTTTCTATAAATTTAGTAACACAGAGAGAAGCAATGAAGCATACACCTGCATTCATTTACATATATGTATGTGTGTCTGAATAAGATACTCTATCGAAAAATTCAAAGAAAAGTCGAGCCTCTTAAATCAAGATAATATATCCTCAGGGTATGTTTTTCTTTGTTTTATAACTTGATTTATTTTAAAAAAAAAGCAGTAAAGATATCTTGAAGCCGGGTTGGACCGTTACATGTCGTGCGAGTTCAACCGTGGCGATACGGGTTCCGTATAACACAATAATAATTATTTTATTGTATAGATTTCAAGGTTAAAAGTGGGCGCGGCATTGGAGTTAACATGTTTATGAACGCGTTCGGCGTTTTGGCGGTACTATTATCAGTATTGTGTAAGCAGCCTAAAAAAGAGGACCAGTCATGAATTTATGTATGTATGTGAATTGTGGCCGTGGCAATAGCATAGTGTTGCCTATTTTTTGAACATAGGATAGTGTGGAGTGAAGAGGTAATGAGGAGGATGGAGGAATGGTGTGGCCGGCCTTGACCCCTGAAACGAGGAATTGAAATTTGAAATATAGCGGAGGGTAAAAAAAGGTAAAACGGGGATTTGAAAATATCGCGGAGGATAAAAAAAAGGATTTAAGGAAGGGGTAAAGAAAAACGGAGGAGTTTTAAATTGGAAAACTAGTGGAACGGGTTCGATACGCGCTTGGTTCGGTTGTGATTAAACTTTGCGCTGCTGAATTACAAAAAGTTCCATGGATAGACAAAATTTGAACAAAATTAATAAATAGTACTGAAGGATGAAAAATAATTAACAATTTTCAAATATTAAAGAGAACGAGAGTGAAAATACGTTTTTTTTTTTGTATTCTCTTCCGTGCGCGTTATGCAATTAAAGAATAAAAAGGAAAAAGAAAGGTTGGTGTTTTTTTTTTAAACTTAAATTTTCTGATGAATAAAAAAAGAAGCATTATCAGAGCCGAAGTTTTCATTTAAAGAAAATACATAAAAGGAGCAGGTGCCCGCCCGAACTATCAGAACGAAAATAAAATAAGACAAGTATTAATTAGAATATAGATTAATATATGTACATTATTATTTAAAAGTTTAATTTAAATAAATTTATGTATGTTAGGTATTTTAAGATTAATAAATTATTCGTTAAATGATAAGTACAAAAACGCGGTAGCGTCGTGGCAGATTCGAGTGAGGCTACGGATGGACTAGCGAAGGTAGACTAGACAATTTTATTGTTGCTCCTGCCCGATGCAGAGTGTTTGGGCTTAGTATTAAATTTCACTACATTTTTGCCTTTTAATTTTAATTCAATTTAAATTAATTTCATTTTAGTATCTTATAGTAATTATTTAATATTTAATACATTTATAATATAGGTAAATCCAATATTTTGAGGCGTGTTGCTGTTTTAATTAGTAAATTTTTTACCAATGGATTTGAGTGCTCTCGTAGTTGTTCTTTGTGTTTGAACATAATCTTTATAAGCTCACTTTTAACAAGAGGCATGTGGAGGTCCTTATGGATGTCAGCATTTCTAACGAATCAAGGCGCACCCGTGATTGACCGCAAGATTTTCGATTGCACTCGTTGTCTCAGCTCGACGTTCGATGAACTACCATTTCCCCAAAGCTCAGGTCCGGATGCCCTAAATTGGTTTGATCACTGCCTTGTACAATAGAAGTTTATGTTCTAAACAAAGCCTTGACTTGGAATTAAGTAGCCAATTTATTTTATGGGCCTTTAACTTTATATTCGTTCCTTTTGCCTCTCGCCAAGCTAGTCGTCTGACTAAATGGACTCCTCGGTATGTTACAGTATGCGATTGAGAAATAGCAACATTGTTTCGTGTGATCACAGGGCATGATTTTTTCTTAAGTGTAAACGTAACATGAATGCGCTTGGTCTCATCTACATATTTTTTGTTTTATTTTTTTTTTGTTTTGTCGGAACAATCTAGTAAGCGCAGCACTCAGACAGAGTATATATCCATTGTACTGCACTTAAGTTTCCCTTTTACTCGGCTTTAAATCTATCGAACCTCCGAAGAAATAGAAGTAGATCCTGTGTTGCCAAGGAGCCAAGTTGGTTACTCCTCAGCACATCAGTGCCAAAAATCCCAAACCTGATTCGAGCAAAGGCAGGGCAGACGCAAAGAAAATGGTCCGCCGTCTCGTCTTCTTCTCCACAGACTGGGCATAGCGCACTGTCTGATATGCCAATCCTTTCCATGTGCCTAGACCATAGAAAGTGCCCTGTCATCACGCCAACCAACAGCCTGCAGGCCCTCCTACCTAAAGATAGAAGGAACCGTGACAATCGGTCAGAGATAGCAGGTAGCATAATTTTCGTCCATCCGCAGCCTCTCTCAGCCCGCCATGCTCGCTTGTGGGTCGAAACAACCCACTTGTCTGCACTGGCTTTGATGACAGCAGAAGGGAGTGGCAGAACTTGCTCAGGGCCAATAAAAACAGCCTCAGAGCCCATCCTGGCCGAAGAGTCAGAGGTCTCGTTACCCGCAATGCCAGCGTGTCCCGGTACCCAAGTCAGCGTCAGACTATTATGTTTTCCAACACAATTTAGCCTGGATTTGCAGGACCTGACTATCGTGGAAGTGGTGGTAGGGCTATCCAAGGCCATGAGCGCAGCTTGGCTGTCACTGCAGACACAAATAGATTTGCCTTTCCATCTGTTTTCACAACAAAGTCCATCGCCTCAAGTATCGCATACACCTCCGCCTGAAACACAGACGCATGCAGACCAAGGGCAACGAACCGACGGATCCCACAAGATTCCACGAAGACACCAGAACCTGAACCATCTTCAATCCTGGAGCCATCAGTGAAAATACGGCAGTAGTGTTTGCCGGGCTCGTTATCGGGATCTAACCATGAACGAGCCTCTGGCAGCAATACATTGAACCGCTTTTCTAGTATGACGGTTGACGACATGGAGTCCGGGGGCATAGACAGGATTGCAGAATCGATGTCAGTGCCTGCGCCGTCGTGCAATATCGAGTACACCCCATTCCAGTGGCCACTATGTTTCACTCTGCAGATGGCCTTAACGGCCTCTCCGCGGATGAAGACATCTAGTGGCGGGAGATTCACCAAAGCATCAAGTGCCGGACTGGAGTAGTCGGAAATGCTCCGGTACAACATATGACCACAGTACGTAGTAGTCTTGATAGAGCTTTTTTGACACCTACAAGAGAGAGTCTGCTCATCCAAACCATCGATGCATAGGTGATAATAGGTCTTATCATAGCTGTATAGATCCATAGAACCTTACCCCATGTCTTACCAAAAACACCCTTACACTGCCAGAAAACTGACAGTGCTTTGG
Organism: Clusia tigrina; assembly: GCA_920105625.2. NCBI lineage: Eukaryota > Metazoa > Arthropoda > Insecta > Diptera > Clusiidae > Clusia > Clusia tigrina. The sequence goes on from OV050031.1 coordinate 156,266,152, forward strand.
ATGTATCCAGATCGACATGTGATTTCCAAATAAGTTTGTTATCAAGGATGACTCCAAAATATTTGATTTCCTTGGATAGCTGGATAGTGACTCCTTTTAGTGTGGGCAGAATAAGTCCATCAAGCTTTCTCCTTCTGGTAAAGAGGACAATACCAGTCTTGACAGGATTAGCCGATAGCCCATTCGCACTGCACCAAGTGTCAATCATATCCAGAGTTCTCTGCACCATTCTGCAGACCTAGCATAGGGGATGGACCTGTCACAAGATAGCCAACATCATCCGCATATGCCTGAGCGTATACATCCGATTCATTAATGGCGTTAAGCAGGGGATCGATTACCATGCACCAGAGCAATGGAGACAGTACGCCACCTTGTGGACAGAGTCTATTAACCCCAGACGACACCAGAAAATCTTCCTCCGCCCGCACCGTTATGATTCTCTGGGCCAGCATTGAACGTATCCAATTTACAAGGGCCCGGTCTACGCCATGCCGCCTAGCAGAGCCGCACATACTGTCGAAAGTAGCATTGTCAAACGCACCCTATATGTCCACAAAGATGTCTATTGCGTATTCTTTCCTGTCGATGGCTCGCTCTATCCTTCCAACAAGGTTTTGCAGAGCCGTCTCGCAGGGTTTTCCGCTTTGATAGGCATGCTGAAATGGAGAGAGTGGATGCGTCTTCAGAGACTACCTACGCATGCGAAGCTCCACCAGCCGTTCTAAACTCTTTAGCATGAACGAGGTCATACTAATAGGTCTGAAGCTCTTGGGATTGGTGTAGTCGTCTCTTCCAAACTTAGGAATGAAAGCAACCCTCACCATCCTCCAAGAGCGTGGTACATAAGCCAGTGCGAGACATGCAGTGAAGATCTTCTTCAGTGCTGCCAACACTAACTCAATGCCTTCCTTCAACACAATCGGATATATGCCATCCAGTCCGGGCGACTTGAAGCTGTCAAAGGATTTGATAGCAAATCTAATAGCAGCCTCATTCGCCACAATTCTGGCGACATACCAATCATGTCGAGAGGGTGTAGCTGCCCTGACAACAGTTCCGACCAAAGCTGGTTGTTGACGGGCTATGCTTACCTGATTTCCTGGAAAGTGTGACTCCAACAGCAAGCTGAGTGTCTCACTTTGCCGCTCCGTATAGGAGCCATCAGGTTTCCTGAGCGACCCCAGCTTAGCGGTTTGGTCCTTTTTCAGAACTTTCACCAGTTTTGCCGTGTCACTCAGGGATTCGATATCACTGCAGAAATCTCTAAAAGAAGCCCTTTTCGAGTTCCGAATTAGCTTCTTGTAGTCTCTCTGAACACGTCGATATCGTTCCCAGTCCCCATCAAGATTAATCTTGAGGGCCCGGTTGGGGAGTTTCCTAGACTCACGCCTCAGCACCTGAAGCTCTCGATTCCACCATGGAACAGGAGTCCGGCTAAGAGGAGGTCTAGTTGGACAGGCTAGCTCGAAGCTGTTTGTTCGAGCGGTGTTGAGATGTTCAGCAGCCGCCTCAATGTTCTGCTCCTTGCGAAGTTTCAGTGGCATCACGAAATTGCTACGCAGTGCCTCCCTGAACTTTGGCCAGTCTGTTTTTCTTGGGTTTCTGGTGGGCAATGGCATCTGCGCCCGCTCGCCACACTGAAACTCAATCTATCTGTGGTCCGAGCATGAGTCTTCGGCGAGGACCCTCCAGTTGTTGATCGACCACCCCAGTCTTGGATTTGACAGGGTGACGTCAATTACCTCCTGCCTTCTCGTAGTCACAAAAGTAGGCTGCCTGCCTACATTGTGGATGTTCAGGCTGGAGGAGGCAATATACTCGAAAAGTCGAGAGCCCCGCTCATTGCACTTGCTGCTGCCCCAGATCGTATGCTGGGCATTAGCATCGCAACAAAGAAGACTGCGCCGCTCACAGAACCCTACGAGAGTAGCGACCTTCCCAGGTGGTGGCTTCTCCAAAGCATTGTAAGGAAAGTAAGCAGATGCAATTACGAACCTCGACCATCCGTGCATACTCTTAAAACTAATCTCTGCCGCAACCAGATCCTGACAACAAAATGCGTCAAGGCAGGTCGCTGCGAGATGGGAAGATATTATAAGACCGGCTCTAGGTCTAATCGAGTTTCTGTCATATAATATCGTGGCCCCTTTCAACGAGCCAAGGCCACAGAGGCGACCCCTAAAGACCCAGGGCTCTTGTAATGTTGTTATGTGGGGTGATGTGTTCAGCTGGGTGAGTCGTCTACTTAGGAGTACAGTAGCGGCTTTAGAATGCTTCAAGTTGTTCTGCGTTACCGTCAAAGGACGATAGCTACGAGAATCGTCCGAGCCATTCATCTGGGAAAGACATGAAAAGTTACAGTCCCAAAGAAGAGACTCAGACGGCTCCGGTACCGACAAACCATGACATCAACAGAGGCCTCATCCACTCGCACCACAAGACTAACACCTTCTTTACCATCCCGGTTGCTACCCCTGGTGTGCGAAAGAACTCTCCAAAGCCTTGTGTTGATGCCAGGGTTCTGAGCACGCAGACAGGATAGGACATCTGTGGTCGTCAGATCGGGATCCGGAATCCAGCAGATGGCCTTCCTGAGGGACACGCCTGCTTCGCTATAGACCGCGAAGCGAGTGGTCCCCATGGGCGGCACGTATCAAAGTTGGCCTGAGACGCGCACGACACCTGTAGAGTGCCGTCCTTTGTCTCATAGCCCTTCGCATTAGCTTCAGGACCGGAGGCAATGACGCAACGCATCAGATGACCTTTGCAGTATTTTATATCTGCATCGGTCAGCCGATGGTCAGGCTCCAGCTTCCCAATCACCGTCATTGGTTGCGGGCCTGTAGCCTTCTCGCTGTACGATGGCTTGGCTGAACCTTTGGAAGTGCTTGGGCGAAGGTCCAGCTCACCACCCGCCACTGGCAAAGATTTCGCCGGGCAGATGGTTTTGCTGGATACGAGGAGCTGGGCAAACTGCAGCTCATTGGCAACATTTTTCCCCGCCACATTAGCCGCCACCGAGGTTTCGCTCGTACCCTTTGGGGTCGTGATGCCACCACCAGTAAAAGCTGCAGGGCAGGTGGGTATGCTGTTTTCAGTAACAATCTTCCGCCGCTTACGCCGCGAGCGAGATTTCGGAGCGGTAAATCCCTCCGCAGGCTCGGTGGCTTCCGTGGGTGTCACTTCCATCGACCTGAGCCTTTTGGAGGGAGTTGACACAGAAGGGCCGGCAGAGCCACGTGAGGATTTCTCCTGCACGAGCCTAGCAAGCCGTTTCTTTCTCTTCCCCCTCGCTTGAGTTCTCGTTGCCCCAGAACCACTGGCCGCTCGTTCCGCTACTGTGGTGACAGGGTACGTTCCTCCGTTTCTGAAGAAGAAGAGATTGCGGTAACAACCCCCGTCTCCTCCAGGATACGCTCTCGCTGATAAAGGCGAGAGACTTTAGCGATGGTTGGGGCCTCCAGAATCCGTGCCCCTGCCGCCGAAGCGGGTGAATTTCCACATGCAAGTTACGCCAGCAGTTGCTGCGAACCCTAAATCTAACACCAAACGTCAGCTGAGATATCATTCTTATCACGTATGAATCTCACAAATGACCACCAAAGCCGTTTATGCATTTTCCAATTCCCTTTCATATTTCGAGACCATTCTCAAACGACACAAACCTCCCATAGAGCAAAGTCAGTACGATCAGTACAATGACATAAATCAGCTGAAGTACAATGACATAAACAATCCCAAAAGCAAAGTCAGTACGATCAGTACAATGACATAAATTAACTGAAGTGCAATGACATAAACAACCCCAAAATGCAACGTCTGCACTTCTCAGTGCATTAGCACGTGTTCAGCTACGGCTTTGCACTATGCTTATTGGTGGTTATAGACATTTACCTCTCTTCCTACCCTCCTACATAATTTTGGAAAATACTTTTGTGCCTACAGCAGCGATAGCAAATAATCGATGTAAGTAAGTTACTATAAGGTTTCGGCGTAAGCAATTTAAAATTGTTAGTTTAGTTTTAAGTTAAACTCCGTAATAAAAGCAACATTGAACCGAAGTTCTCTCAGCATTTTCTTAACGTGACTTGCGCACTCGTGGAAATTATTTCTGAATAAATAATTAAAAACAAAAAAAATAAAAATAAAAAATTAACTGTGAAAAACATTTCTTAAGAATTATTGTAGAACAGAAAAAAAAACAAATCTATTAAGACCAAACACACAAAATCAATTTATTATCGTGTTACATTAAAGAAAGTGCAGTGAGCAAGAATTAACATAAAAAACCCTCAAGTCAATACCAAGTGAATCCTCATCAAGGCCAAACCGAGGCACAGCAAACCCAACAAAACCCATGCCAATAGAAACTAGATCCAGAAAATTCGAACTCCCGTCTAAGGAAGAAGACAAACAAGCAGAGGCCAACACCAGATTAGAGATGTCGCAGGAGGAATCTTTACAAACAATGCAACAAACAATACCAGCAGTGAGACCAGCACCACCGCTGCCAACAACCATAACACCGAACGACCTTCTGAAGCATGCGCAAAGGATACACGAGTTCACGGGGACTGGACATTATGCACTTTCTTCATTTCTACGTGAAGTGGATACGTTGTTACCATTACTCGACGGTAACCCGCAAATTAAGGCGTACATTTTCTCGAGGACTATCATAAGGACCTGCCTTAGACGATGTCAGAACCTTGGGATCTAACGCCTCTTGGGACGACATAAAGGACACACTTATAACCAACTTTGGAGTGAAGGAGACGTACCATCAGCTGTACCAGCGTGCGATCGCAACAAAAAACTCTCAAGTAAGATCTTATTATTTAGAGCTAAGAAATATTTTAAGTAAACTTAACGAAAAGTATGAATACGACATAAATAAGCCCATAGAATTTAGCCCAGCAAATACTGAGGGCATAATATTAAGAACCTTTATAAATAACATTAACATTAACTTAGCAACACTAATACTTAACAAAAATATAACAAACTTACGGAGTGCATTCGACTTACTAGAAAGTTCAGGAATGATTAGGGATGCCAATAGTCATACTTCCACACTACACAATAATTTCAAACATAGTAACACTAGCTACAGACAATACAACCACAGACAAAATAATCCAGGACAATACACACAATACAACCAAGTACAAAATAACCAAAGACAAATGTGACAGCACGATGAAAGACAATATAATGGCCAAAACAGACAACAAAATAATCCTAGACAGGGTTACAATAATCGGAGAGAATCAGGGTTCACTAACATAAACCACATGGATCATGAAGTAAATTTTCCCTCAACGCCTCACAAACGTACTTACCTAGAGTAATCTTGTTGATAGGCAACGACAAAATTAGGTGCCTAATAGATACAGGATCATCAACATCCTTACTCGATGACAGAAAATTACCACAATACAGGAGAGAAAAACTAACAGCATCAATCAAATTCAATTCACTCAACAACCAAACGCTAATTGACACGCAAATTACAGCTGCGTTACCTAGTGAATTTAATGAAGATGCCAATATGGTACGGAAAATTACAAAATTTTTTAATAAACAATTCGACGCAATATTAGGCCAAAATCTACTGAGACCATTAGGAGCAGTTGTGGATGGATATGAGAGAGGAAGTGCTGTTAATCAATAACAACAACATTAAATTTATATGTGCTTGCCCATTTCAATTTGAAGAAATACATGAATTAGGTTCTAACAGCTTCGGAGACGAAGATATGTCACAACTTACCAAATCTTTGAATTCTGAAGAATCAAGGCATTTGAAGAAGTTAATAAACTCTTATATTGACCTATTTTATAAAGACGGTGACTATCTAACAATCGAACAAGAAATCAACACGAAAAATGAGCAGCCAATATATTCAAAAATATATAGGTACCCACAAATCCACGAGCAAGAGATATCTACCCAAATTGCAGATATGCTCCAACAAGTTATTATAAAGGAAAGTAATTCACCTTATAATAGTCCCCTATGGATTGTACCTAAGAAGACTGACTACTCTGAAAATAAAAAATGGCGCATAGTGATCGACTATAGGAAACTGAACGAAATAACAACCGATGACAAGTTTACTATTCCCAACATTGACCATATTGTGGATAAATTAGGTAGGGCTCAGTATTTCACATTCCTTGACTTGGCAAAAGGCTTCCACCAAATTTTAGTAAAAGAGGAAGACAGAAAGAAAACTGCTTTTTCCACGCCTTTAGGACATTATGAGTACGTACGAATGCTGTTTGGCCTGAAAAATTCCCCATCAACTTTTCAACGCCTTATGAGTTCGGTTTTACAGGAATTCATAAACAAGATCTGCGTAGTATATATGGACGACATATTGGGGTTTAGCACAACCATAGGCGAACATGTAAGTAGTATTAGGAAAATATTCGAGAAATTATGTTCGGATAACCTAAAAATTCAATTTGATAAATGAAAATTCTTTTCAAAAGAGACCGAATATTTGGGACACGTTCTGAAACCCGAAGGCGTCAAACCTAATCCAAAGAAAATCGAAACTATTTTAAACCTTAGATTGCCTCGAACAACAAAACAAATAAAATCATTTTTGGGAATAACTGGCTACTATAGCAAATTCATACGAGATTATTCCAAAATAGCTCAACCAATGACAATACCTCAAAAAGAACAGCAAAATAAACATAAACGACTAAAACTATATAAATGCCTTTGAAAAACTAAAACTAATATTGACGGAAGCACCCATATTAAAATATCCTGGCTTTAACAAAAAATTTAAAGTAGTTACCGATGCTAGCATTTTCGCTATAGGGGCTGTTCTTCAACAGAATAATCACATAATATTTGCTACGCTAGCAGAACATTAAACGATCATGAACGAAACTACTCAACCATAGAAAAGGAATTACTAGCAATCGTGTGGGCTACCAATTACTTCAGACCATACATTTATGGAGTAAATTTTGAACTGGCAACAGACCACCAACCCTTAAAATGGTTACATGCTAAAACAAAAGGCAAAGACATTAATCCTCGATTGCAAAGATGGCTTTTAAAACTAGGAGAATACAATATAAGCATGGATTACATCAAAGGAGGCGATAATAAAGTAGCAGATATTTTAAGCCGTGTTAATGCAGACACAAATGAAATCAACACAATAGAATTTCACAGTAAAGAACCTGGTATTGAACATACAGATACACAATACCCTAACAACCATATACCAACATTAGATACTATAGTGAATAGATTTGAAACTCAAATCATACTTACAAACGACAAAACACAGGACTTTAGTATCAAACATGGCAATAAGAAAATTTTTTTAAGCGCAGCTGACCTACAACGTAACATATCTCATATTTTAAAGCCCCACACAGGAAATGGAAAAATTGGAGTTTACTCAGAGTTAGCTGACAACTATTTTAAAACATTTGAACATAAAGCAAAAGAGCTTTCCGAAAATAACTTAAAATTCGTAAGATGTGCCTACTATGCAAAAGATATGGACAATGAAGATGAAACATACAAACAAATACAAAAATACCACAAATACGAAACAGGACATACTGGAATTAATGAAAATTATGAAGGCCTCAAAAAATATATATATTACCCTAACCTAAAAAATATGATTCAGAAATACATAAACAATTGCGATACTTGCAACCGCGTAAAATATGATAGAAATCCTTTCAAGGAAAAATTTAAAATGACAGAGACTCCAACAGACATTAGCCAAAAAGTACATATGGACGTACGAGTATACACAAACTCAAAAGCAATTTTTTTTGACTTTTATCAATAGATTCTCTCAGTTCGCATATTACCTTGAAGATAGAAAGCACAGAACAATTATTGAAAAACTAAGAGATCTAAGATCACAAAAGGGTCATTTTAAGAAACTAATCACAGATAATTAATTTAAAAAGTATGAACGTAAAAGACTACTTACGAAACGGGAACATAGAACTTCATTTAGTAAAACAACCGCACAGGAAACTCTGATATCGAACGGCTACACAATACATTAGCAGAGAGAATAAGAATTCTAAATATCGAAAACAAACAACTTAGCATAAAAGAGAAAATGTGTACGGCAATAGAATGGTATAATAATAGTTACCACTCAACAATAAAGGAAAAACCAATTAATGTACAACAAGGGAAGTGTGACAAAAGTCAGATTTATACAAATTCCATTAAAGAAAAAACTAGGTACATAATTAAACACAACACAAACAGAGAACACTATTCAGAAAATAGATCAGAAGGCTACATCAAAAATTATAAAAGTGTGAGGCATAAGGAAGAACCAAAATATACTAAGAAAGCACTAGGAAATATACATACATCCAATATTAAAAGAGAAACTAAATTTGCAGGTAAAATGAATGTTAATATTATTCCTGATACTGTGGACACCGAACGTAGGCCACACCCATCTGCTAATGGAGAAGATAGAAACCAACCTGGGCTACACCGAACTAACAATAGACAACGTCGCTCTCGTTAAAAACTACGATACAATACTACACTTTATAAATCCATACGAAATCTTAGATATAGTCGACAACGTACAAAATAATATAAAAAAATCAAACCTACAAGAAAAATCTATTGCTTTAGAAATACAATTAAATAACACCCGAAACAAAATTTATACATTAATTCCACACAGAGAAAAACGTGGACTATTTAATTTCATGGGTACTGCACAAAAATGGCCTTATGGAACAATGAATGATGCAGACAGACAAGAAATAGAAGGAAACCTTAACGTAATTGATACAAACAATCACAATGCTATACAAAAACTTAACAGTCAGATAAAAATTAACCAAAACTTCAACGAAACCTTCTCTATATTGAAAAACGCAATCGATAAAGACAGAATACTAATACAGAACAAACTTAATGACATTAGTGGTCAATCAAGTACACTATACAGACAAACACTATATGTGACGTGACATGACGAAAGGGCATTATCTTAACAGGGGTCAAAATCGAGTTTTTGATACCAATGGATAAAGGATTTCATATTAAAGATAAAAATTTTACAAGATAACATAGACCATATACAGGACAACATTGCATCTGCTAGACTTGGCACTATTCATAGCAATTTACTAACAAACGAGGAAATAGAGGAATACAAAATCGACCTAGATAAGTTACAAAATATAAAATTAAGCACAATTCTAGACCAAAATAAAAATATTATATTTGTTATAAGAATACCAAAAGATACTGTTATTCTACAAAGAATATTACTGCACCCAATGGCAGATAAGCATAATTTAGAATATATCTTTGAACCGCAAGAAATTGTCAAATATGAAAAAGAGATATACAATTATGTAGGAGACAGGTATATTAAAAATTTAAAAAGATGTAAAAACTGTATATTGTAAAAGAACTGAATGCACATATATAATAACATATCCGAAATTATAGAATGAAATAATGGAATTATACTAGCAAAAAACCAACATTTAGCAAATTTCTCAAATACTTGTGACGAACGTAAATTAATTTTAAATGGAAATTATTTATTTAACTTCAACAACTGTTCAATCATTATAAATAATAATAAGATACAAAATGCAGAAAGACAGTTTAAACAAAGTTTCACGATACCAAATTATTTGGAAAGCATTAAAGATTCAAAAAAAAGCTAACATTTGACAACTTAATTCTAGAAAAAATTCAAAATCTGAAAGAAATCAGTGAAATTAAATATTCTAAGCACAAAAAATATGCATTTGGAAGCACTTTAGTAATAATTATAATTGTCATTATAATATTTATTGTAACGTTGACCTGTAAGCACAAAAACCTGCAAGTAAAGATAAAAAATATAATGCCTCAGGAGTGTTCTCAAACTAAGGGGGGAGGAGTTACGCCAGCAGTTGCTGCGAACCCTAAATCTAACACCAAACGTCAGCTGAGATATCATTCTTATCACGTATTAAGCTCACAAATGTCCACCAAAGCCGTTTATGCATTTTCCAATTCCCTTTCATATTTCGCCATATTAAGCCTAATATTAAATGTGTAAATAGCAATAATTAAATAAAGCTAATTATTTTAATTTAACCAGCGATTGAGTCCGAGTACAGAGAGTTAGAGGAATTGTCAGGAGGGCAATTTTGTAACAGAGTAAATTGTCAAGAGGGCAATTTCGTAACAATTGGTGTCAGAAGTGGGATTGTGTATCTGTAATAAACAATGGTTAAATTCGAAAAACTGAGATTGGAGCAGCTCAAGAAGGAGCTTGAGCGCTTAAATTTGCAAACACAAGGGCTTAAAGCGGAGCTGCAGGTGCGATTAAGAAGCGCTTTAGAGGAGCAGGGTATAGACGTCGATGAGCATGAATTCCAGTGTGAAGAGCCAAAGACATCTCGCCACGAAGAAACACCACAAGAACCTAACACGGGTAACTTTGACATGAGCGCACTTATCGGGATAATGCAATCCTTTAAACAGGATATGCAGCAGCAGTTACAACAAAATTCTCAAGCAGCCGAAGAGAGAATGCAGCAGAGAGATGAGAAGATACAGCAGCAGCTACAACAAAATTCTCAAGCTGTCAAGGAACAATTAGAACAAAATGCTGAAACCCTGAAGCAAGCAGTTCAGGAGCGATTACAACAAAATGCTCAAGCTATCAGAGAGGATGTTAAAGAACAGTTACAGCAGAGTGAAATACGACTTGCTCTACTAGCGGAACAAAACTCACAGCAGATGAAAGAAATGTCCGAGATGGTAGACAGGAAGGTTTGTGAAATTGAGACACGGCAGGAATCGTTCGAAAAATCTGTAGAACAAAAATTAATTGCGAACGAGCAAAAGCAAAACGAATTAGAGCAAAGAATTCACCTACTACAGGAAGGTGCATTGCCTGTGCCAGCTTTATCCTCAATAAAACTGAAGCCTCCTACCTATGATGGAACCACAACATTTAGTGTCTTCAGAATGCAGTTTGAGACTACCGCTAGCACAAATGGTTGGAGTGCTCGCGAAAAAGTGGCTGCATTAACCGTTTCGTTGAAAGGTGCTGCCGCTGATGTGCTTCAAACTATCTCAGAAAGTGAGCGAGACTGCTATGAAAGCTTGATGAATGCCGTTCAGCGCAAGTATGGTAGTGAACATCGCAAGCAGATGTACCAAGTAGAGCTACGAACACGGGTGCAGAAGAGTGGTGAGTCTCTACAACAGTTTGCGGCGGAAGTGGAACGGTTGGCTCATCTTGCCTACCCAGGAGAGATCACTGAGAGGTGTATGATGGACACCTTTGTATATGGCATTCGCGATGCGGAGATAAAGCGTTCTGCAATAACTAATCCGAAAACTACATATATGGAGACAGTTGCTAGCGCTTTAACTTCAGAGACAGCAGCCTTGGTGTGCCAGCCAGTATACAGAGCCCGTCAGGTACAAGTTGAAAGCGGCCAAAGTTTCACGGGCAAATGCTTCACCTGCGGAGAGGTCGGACACATGGCCCGTAATTGCCAATCGAGACGGAAACGTTCTAAATCACGCTCACCGGTAAGACCTCCAAAGCAAGTCAGATTCCAAAATAGGGAATCAGAAAATGTTGAAAAGCCGTCGACAAACTAGATGGAGTCAGTCTCGAGGGGCTTGATCTGACTCCCACAACATGTAGCCCCAGAATCTTCGTTTCTCAGATGGCACGGAAAATCAACAGCCTAACTGTCGACAGCGTAGTAAATGGAAGAAAAATCGTGGTAACATTGGATACGGGTGCATCACATTCCATAATTAGAAGGGATCTCGTTCGGGGAATCGAGCCGCTTCTGGGAATAAGATTGCGTACGGCAACTGGAGATGATGCACCGGTACTGGGAAAAGTTACACGGAAAATAACTATCGGCACCACAACAGTGACGCACGAGTTTGTAGTTGCGGATATTGTGGACGAATTAATCTTAGGTGTGGATTTTATGATTCGGAATGGATTCACCCTAGATTTGAAATGCCGAAAGTTGAAGTATGCGAACACCGAAATACCGTTATCCGTTGGTGAGGATAAGTATGGAGGTATCCGACAAGCCATTGTATCGCGGCGGACAATAATCCCAGCAAAGTCAGAGGCAGTCATATGGTCCAAAATGGACGGAGATGTGGAGAAGAACAAGTTGTGGGTTGTGGAGACGGATGAAAAATTTGTACTGGATGACATCATCATTGGAAAAACCCTCGTAGAAGAACAGCAGAACAGAATAGTGCCAGTAAGAGTGGTCAATCTTGCAAATTCCGCTAAAACCATAGAGAAAGGACAGATAATTGGAAATTGCCGGGCAATTTCGGCAATTGTAAACTGTGAAAGCCAGCCTCGAGACACAAAAATGAAGATACCAGCTTATAAAAAGGTACTCGACGATCTCACGAAAGAATGGAGCAAAGACTTATCCACAGAGCAGAGGAGGACTGCCAGCCAACTTTTGGCAAGACATTGGTCAGTATTTGCTGAAAAGGGTAAAAACGAAGGCAGAACAAAGATGGTGAAACACACAATCAACACTGGTGATGCCAAACCCATTCGTCAAGCGTCAAGAAGAGTACCTCTGGCAAAGAGAAAAGAGGTGAATGTATTGCTGAAGGAAATGCATCAGAACAACGTCATAGAACCATCAGCGAGCTCCTGGAGTTCTCCAGTGGTATTAGTCAAGAAGAAGGATGGCTCCACACGTTTCTGTGTAGATTATCGTAAACTAAATGAGGTAACGAAGAAAGATAGTTATCCTTTACCTCGAATCGACGATACGTTGGACACACTTTCTGGTTCAAATTGGTTCTCAACGCTGGATTTACAAAGCGGATATTGGCAAGTGGCAGTAGACGAACTAGACAAGGAAAAGACAGCATTCAGTGCCGGCGATGGACTATGGCAATTTTTGGTGATGCCATTCGGACTGTGTAATGCTCCAGCTACATTTGAACGCTTAATGGAACATGTGCTAAAGGGTCTCCACTGGAAAACGTGTCTGGTGTACTTAGATGACATCATCGTTATGGGAAAGGACTTCGAGGACCACTTGAAGAATTTGGAAGAAGTATTGATGCGATTAGGAGCTTCAGGGTTGAAGCTGAGCGCAAAGAAATGCTCGTTCTTCAAGAAAGAAGTCAAGTACCTTGGACATAAAGCCACACCTGAAGGAGTACACACAGATCCAGATAAGATAGACTCAGTAAGGGAGTGGCCAAGACCAACTAGTTTGCATGAGCTACGCAGCTTCTTGGGTCTTTGCACCTATTACAGACGCTTTGTTCCAGGCTTTGCAGACGTGGCTGGTAGTCTGCATGCATTAACGAGGAAAAATTGTCCTTTTGAGTGGAAAAGCGAACAGGAGAAGGCATTCAACAGATTGAAAGAGCTATTGTGTACAGCTCCGATCCTTGCGTATCCAATACCTGGCGAAAAATTTATTTTGGATACAGATGCAAGTGGATTCGGGATTGGAGGTGTCCTGTCGCAAGTTATTGACGGACATGAAAGAGTAATAGCCTACTTCAGCAAGAGCTTATCAAAGGCAGAGCGAAATTACTGTGTAACACGGAGAGAACTTTTGGCGGTTATGCAGTGCGTGAAGCACTTTAACAAGTACTTGTATGGACAAAAGTTCTTGTTGAGAACAGATCACGCTGCTCTGCGCTGGCTATTACAGTTCAAAAATCCCGAAGGTCAGGTTGCGAGATGGATTGAGAGACTCCAAAGCTACGATTTCACAATAGAACATCGCAGAGGCGGAAACTACGGGAATGCTGATGCACTATCACGACGTCCTTGCAGTATGGAATGTAAGCACTGTTCTAAAGCTGAAGGGAAAGAAGGAGTAGTCGATGTGCGCTTAATGGCTGTTTTACCAGACGATGAATGGACAGCGGAAAAGATAAAAGAAGAACAACGAAATGACCCAGATTTGGCAAAAATCGTATCAAGTAAGAGTGAAGGAAAACGGCCTGATTGGAACGAAATCTCGACTGAAAGCCCCATAACTAAAGCATATTGGGCTCAATGGAATAGCTTAAAGCTGCAAGATGGATGCCTATTCCGCCTGTGGGAGAGCGAAGATGGAAAAACCACGAAGAACTTGATTGTGGTACCCAAGGCAAGAATAAGCGAAATTCTCAAGGAATACCATAGTGGGCCAAGCGGAGGACATATGGGAATAACAAAAACAGTCGAGAAAATGAAAACACGATTTTATTGGGTTGGTTGCCAGCTATCGGTGGTTGACTGGATTAGTGCTTGTGAAAAGTGTACAGCTGCCAAGGGAACGAGCCGTCGCAGCCAGGGGAAGATGCATTTATACAACGTGGGAGCGCCATTTGAGCGTATTGCAATGGACATAGCAGGTCCGTTTCCAATTAGTGATTCCGGCTATTACTATTTTAGTAAATGGCCAGAAGTATACCCCATTCCCGATCAAGAAGCTAAGACCGTTGCAGATGCATTTATCAATAATTGGGTCTGCAGATTCGGAGCTCCCTTCGCGTTGCACTCGGATCAAGGCAGAAATTTCGAGTCAACAATATTCCGGGAAATGAGTGAATTGATGGGCATACGCAAAACTCGTACAACCCCTTTGCACCCACAGTCCGATGGAATGGTTGAAAGATTTAATCGTACGCTTGAGGAACACCTAAGGAAAGTCGTGGACAGAAACCAGAAAGATTGGGACCAACACATACCCCTCTTCTTAATGGCATACCGATTGGCAACTCACGATACAACATCTACAACACCAGCTAAGGCTATTTTCGGTTGTGACATAAGATTACCTGCAGATCTGAAATTCGGTGCCTACTCATCTACGGAAGTTTCATGTAGCAGTTATGTAGCTGACAAACGAAGACAGCTGAATGAAATTCATGGAACCATCAGAAAGCGCACACAACTGATGAGTGATAAAATGAAAGCCAGATATGATCTACGAGCAAACTCCAAGGGATTTCAGGAAGGGCAGCTAGTTATGCTTCATAATCCGCAAAGGAAAAAGGGATTATCGCCAAAACTGCAAACACACTGGGAAGGCCCTTATAAGGTGATAAAGCGGCTCAACGATGTAGTATACCGCATCCAGTTGGCGAGAAAGGCCAGGAGCAAAATGAAAGTCATTCATTTGGAGAGGCTATCTCCTTATAAAGGTTGCAGTACTATCCTTGTTCGGGACGAACAAGTTTAAGCGGAGGGCAGTGAAACGCGATAGCTCAGTGAAAAGGGATTGCATACTTTTAGGATCCCATCTGGAGAATGAGTGCCCCCTGTGAGTCAAGATGCGAACTATTCGAATAAAGTTTATTCAAGAACCATCTGCCGGTAATATCAAAAAGAATATTCTCGACTTCCGTCGAAGAGGATAGAAGCTTCTAGAAACTACGAGAATACCGTAGAAGTTTCTACACCAACCATTCGAAAACTATAAAAGCGACAAGACTGTTCAAACTCGAATACAGTAGATCAGAGACCGTAAAAGTGTGTGCATCTAGCATTCTAATCAAAGCAGCAGTATTTGTAATTGTGCAAAGTGATGAAATTCATTACTAAATAAAGTGATGAAATTACTTATTAAATAAAGTGTTAAATAAAGTGCAAATCATAACTAAGTAAACTTTAAGCCTAATATTAAATGTGTAAATAGCAATAATTAAATAAAGCTAATTATTTTAATTTAACCAGCGATTGTTTGATTACTACACAATCCAGTGGTACGAGTCCGAGTACAGAGAGTTAGAGGAATTGTCAGGAGGGCAATTTTGTAACAGAGTAAATTGTCAAGAGGGCAATTTCGTAACAATATATATATATATATATATATATATATATATATATATATATATATATATATATATATATATATATATATATATATATATAATATATACGAGTATATATATATATATATATATAATACAAAAGTGCAATTTATTTAAGTCTAATATATAAAATTCTCGTGTCACGGTGTTTGTGGTCGTACTCCTCCGAAACGGCACGACCGATTTTTATGAAATTGTTTGTGTATATTTCGTAGGTATGAGAATAGGATGTAAACTATTTTTCACTCTCCTACCCCCACCGGGTGGGGTACTTCCCATACAACCCTAATTTTATTTGCTTTCTATCTCTGGTACCAGTCACTCTACAGTACTGGAATTTAAGACGAAGTCATGTGCTATCAATTCGGCATTACTGTACAAATGAGCGGGATCAATGAATGGGGCGGGGTACCTCCCATACAACCCTAATTTGGTTTGCTCTGAAACCTTTCTCCCTGTCAATTAAAACATTAACCGTCGTTCATTGACGTGAAGTTATTGGGTATGTTCGTTTGGTGTTTCGTGTAACTTGTGTGTAACACTTTTTTCTTATTTTACATGCTTCATCCTCCATTTTTGTGATTTATTTTAAACCAAATTTTTTTTTTTTATTTCACAAATTCAGAACACTTGATCGTTTGACATTTTGTACAAAATTACACGAAAAAAACGTCCGGGCGAGTTCACGGACCTATTGAAGTGAAGTGCTGCGTCACTTCGACATTTCATTCTGTATTTGTTATGTATTCTAACGAAGTGAGTGCAAAATTTTGCTCGATTTATTTTAATTTAAAAAAATATATACGTGTTTTGTGACTGTGAAAGGTTTGTAAAATACTAAAAGAACAAATACATTATCGGCATACCATTTTTCATCAGTAAGTACAAGAATTTGGTCTATTTGAATGTGTATTACAGTGAACAATGCCAGCAAGACGCAGCGGGGACGGTTTGGACCGCCGAAGTAATAAAGCAACAAACATGCGAAATATTAGAAGAGACAGATCAAACGAACAAATCCAACAAGATAACGAAAATGTGAGTGTGAGCACGCCGCAATTGCGTGCATCTCAATCACAAGAGGCACGAGCTGATCGAAGTCAACAAGGACAATTGAACGGTGATAAGCGCGCCGGTTCGTAATTGACACACAAAGAGCAAACGGCTGACAACGCCAACAAGTACATCGAGCATTTACATCCGCTTCGTTGCTTCGCCTCGCATTCGAGTACGAGCCAGATATTAAATAATCCGCTCATCCGAAAGTGCTGATTGGTGCTATGGACAAAGAATGTCCCAATTGTCATAAGCTCAAATTCAAACATGAGTCAGCTGGGATGTGTTGCACATCAGGAAAAGTGCAACTACCAGAAATTGAGATACCACCTGAACCACTGAAGAGCTTGCCCATCAGAACTGATACCGATTGGCAACTCACGATACAACATCTACAACACCAGCTAAGGCTATTTTCGGTTGTGACATAAGATTACCTGCAGATCTGAAATTCGGTGCCTACTCATCTACGGAAGTTTCATGTAGCAGTTATGTAGCTGACAAACGAAGACAGCTGAATGAAATTCATGGAACCATCAGAAAGCGCACACAACTGATGAGTGATAAAATGAAAGCCAGATATGATCTACGAGCAAACTCCAAGGGATTTCAGGAAGGGCAGCTAGTTATGCTTCATAATCCGCAAAGGAAAAAGGGATTATCGCCAAAACTGCAAACACACTGGGAAGGCCCTTATAAGGTGATAAAGCGGCTCAACGATGTAGTATACCGCATCCAGTTGGCGAGAAAGGCCAGGAGCAAAATGAAAGTCATTCATTTGGAGAGGCTATCTCCTTATAAAGGTTGCAGTACTATCCTTGTTCGGGACGAACAAGTTTAAGCGGAGGGCAGTGAAACGTGATAGCTCAGTGAAAAGGGATTGCATACTTTTAGGATCCCATCTGGAGAATGAGTGCCCCCTGTGAGTCAAGATGCGAACTATTCGAATAAAGTTTATTCAAGAACCATCTGCCGGTAATATCAAAAAGAATATTCTCGACTTCCGTCGAAGAGGATAGAAGCTTCTAGAAACTACGAGAATAGCGTAGAAGTTTCTACACCAACCATTCGAAAACTATAAAAGCGACAAGACTGTTCAAACTCGAATACAGTAGATCAGAGACCGTAAAAGTGTGTGCATCTAGCATTATAATCAAAGCAGCAGTATTTGTAATTGTGCAAAGTGATGAAATTCATTACTAAATAAAGTGATGAAATTACTTATTAAATAAAGTGTTAAATAAAGTGCAAATCATAACTAAGTAAACTTTAAGCCTAATATTAAATGTGTAAATAGCAATAATTAAATAAAGCTAATTATTTTAATTTAACCAGCGATTGTTTGATTACTACACAATCCAGTGGTACGAGTCCGAGTACAGAGAGTTAGAGGAATTGTCAGGAGGGCAATTTTGTAACAGAGTAAATTGTCAAGAGGGCAATTTCGTAACAATATATATATATATATATATATATATATATATATATATATATATATATATATATATATATATATATATATATATATATATATATATATATATATATATATATATAAATATATACGAGTATATATATATATATATAATACAAAAGTGCAATTTATTTAAGTCTAATATATAAAATTCTCGTGTCACGGTGTTTGTGGTCGTACTCCTCCGAAACGGCACGACCGATTTTTATGAAATTGTTTGTGTATATTTCGTAGGTATGAGAATAGGATGTAAACTATTTTTCACTCTCCTACCCCCACCGGGTGGGGTACTTCCCATACAACCCTAATTTTATTTGCTTTCTATCTCTGGTACCATTCACTCTACAGTACTGGAATTTAAGACGAAGTCATGTGCTATCAATTCGGCATTACTGTACAAATGAGCGGGATCAATAAATGGGGCGGGGTATCTCCCATACAACCCTAATTTGGTTTGCTCTGAAACCTTTCTCCCTGTCAATTAAAACATTAACCGTCGTTCATTGACGTGAAGTTATTGGGTATGTTCGTTTGGTGTTTCGTGTAACTTGTGTGTAACACTTTTTTCTTATTTTACATGCTTCATCCTCCATTTTTGTGATTTATTTTAAACCAAATTTTTTTTTTTTATTTCACAAATTCAGAACACTTGATCGTTTGACATTTTGTACAAAATTACACGAAAAAAACGTCCGGGCGAGTTCACGGACCTATTGAAGTGAAGTGCTGCGTCACTTCGACATTTCATTCTGTATTTGTTATGTATTCTAACGAAGTGAGTGCAAAATTTTGCTCGATTTATTTTAATTTTAAAAAATATATACGTGTTTTGTGACTGTGAAAGGTTTGTAAAATACTAAAAGAACAAATACATTATCGGCATACCATTTTTCATCAGTAAGTACAAGAATTTGGTCTATTTGAATGTGTATTACAGTGAACAATGCCAGCAAGACGCAGCGGGGACGGTTTGGACCGCCGAAGTAATAAAGCAACAAACATGCGAAATATTAGAAGAGACAGATCAAACGAACAAATCCAACAAGATAACGAAAATGTGAGTGTGAGCACGCCGCAATTGCGTGCATCTCAATCACAAGAGGCACGAGCTGATCGAAGTCAACAAGGACAATTGAACGGTGATAAGCGCGCCGGTTCGTAATTGACACACAAAGAGCAAACGGCTGACAACGCCAACAAGTACATCGAGCATTTACATCCGCTTCGTTGCTTCGCCTCGCATTCGAGTACGAGCCAGATATTAAATAATCCGCTCATCCGAAAGTGCTGATTGGTGCTATGGACAAAGAATGTCCCAATTGTCATAAGCTCAAATTCAAACATGAGTCAGCTGGGATGTGTTGCACATCAGGAAAAGTGCAACTACCAGAAATTGAGATACCACCTGAACCACTGAAGAGCTTGCCCATCAGCACTGATACAGATTCAAACCTGTTTCTGAAGTCCATTCGCACATTCAATTCAAGCTTTCAAATGACATCGTTCGGAGCAGAAGAAGTAGTTCATAATACTGCGGAAAATGGCAAACAATTCAGATCAACGTTCTAAATCAAAGGCCAAGTGTAATTGCTGCCAATGCCAAAGGAACAACATCAATTTTTACAAATATACTTCATGGGTGGTGAGGACATCAATCGTTTAGACCCCGAACGCGCGCTCGCCAATTGCGTGGATGCACGTTGCGGCTACAATAACCTCAACTCGTTAAAGCCAGGCGTCGGCGACCTGGATGACCTATTGAATGAGCACGATGAATTATTAAAATTCTTCAAATCACTCATGCCCGAATTGCAAAGTGACAGTAACGCTAATGTCATCAATCCTGATAAAACACCAGCTGGAGTGCTGGTGCGTAGATTCAATGTGCCTGTTGTTGACGACGTTGCTTGAATAATGGTTGGAAACCACACAGCGACTCGAGAAATTATTGTTCGAAGAAGAAACAATAATCTGGAGTTCATCGCCGACACACACCGTTCATACGATGCTCTCCAATATCCGTTAATTTTCTGGAAGGGACAAGTTGGATATTAAATAAACATTAAACAACGAGATTCCGCAAAAGGTACTTCATTCATTATGAATATCATTAAAAATTTTGAATTAATATTTATGAATATGTTGTTACAGGAGCTGAAACAAACAAGAAAGTGAGCTGAATGCATTTTTATGCGTATCGTATGATGATTCGACGCGGTCAGGACAACGTCATTCTGCGATGTAGTGAGCTGTGCCAACAATTCATGATCGACATGTATGTGAAGGTTGTGAGGACTAAAATCTTCTGTGGGAAATTTTGGCCCACACTACAGGTGACAGAGTCGACACACACACATCATGAATAACAGGCCCGAATAATTGCATCAAGGCATAATTGCAAGCAACTGCAGTGAAAACTTAACGAAAAAAGACTACAAACGTTGTAATTAGCGCGGCCGTGGCGGGAGAACAGATCACCATCAGCATATTATACCAGTTGGAATAATAACTAGGATTACAACAAAAGCAACCTCACACACAGCCAGCAATCTTGCCAACCAGCGCTACGCTTGCGAAGAGAGGAAAAACACAGCGACGAAGAATACAACAAATACCTGCAGGACAAGAGAAGGTGAGTGCACGAACTCAAGCGGTGGAATTTGCCGAGTGCGCTCGCTCGGTAATGTTACACTAACAACACGAAGAAACGAGAGCACAGCACAAGAGGGACAACGACAGAGCGACCACCACGCCAACGGCCAGCAAGTACAAAGCAGAAAGAGGAAAGCAAATGAAATGCTGGTTGCCAGTTAAATTGAACATAAAATATTTAACAACAACAACACTACATGATTCCGGACAGCGCTGTTTGCAGCCAACAATACTGCAGGCCAACCAGGGGCCGTTGGAGTGAGGTGGCTGACCATCAGAAGTTGAAGGTGGCCCAAGGGCAAAATACTGCAACAACAACAAGCCTGACTGCAACAACAATAAGCCTGGCCACAACAACAACAAGCGAGGCCGGCCAAACGGAAGTAAAGTTACACAACGGTGGCCCGCCAATAACAACATGTGTCAGCCGCTGCGACCTGCGACTATATAAACCACGTAGCCCAGGCAGTAGGTGTCTTCGTCGATCACCAACATCCTGACTAGCAACAGCGCTACGCCACACAAAGCACAATACGAACACAGTAAGCTTAGTGAGAACATCTGGTTTTCTAATCGTTTTCTCGCTAACCCATACACAGACAGAGACTATAGGGATTCAGTGAGAGCATCTGATTTTTTAATCGTTCTCCCACTGAATCACTGAGACACATACGCCACCGAGACTTAGGGACTTAGAGGGAACCTCTGGTTTTTAATCGTTTTCCCATTAAGTCATACGCCGTACAGAGACCATAGGAACTCAGTGAGAGCATCTAGTTTTTAATCGTTCTCCCACTGAGTCACAGAGACACACACACTTACCGGGACGTAGAGACATGAAATCCAGTACACATTTAATAAGATTCTTTGTACAAACATAGAGTTAAGGAAGTAGAATTGTATCGAGTAAGGACTAACAATAGTCCATAATCAATATTCTAAATAAATACACTGAAATTAATTAAACTCGCAGGATTTTTATGTTTTTCTGTATACGACCCCTGGAAGCCGCTGAGTTTTACCCCAGCTATAAAAAGAGTCGTTACAAGGTAGATACCGAACGACTGCGATTCCTACGACACAATCAAAAGAAGGCTGCGTGCGGAAGAATACATTCACTTGCAATACGCCGTCATCAACGGCGACACCGCCGAACTTAGTAACTCCGTCATTCTAACATCATCCTACGTAGGCAGTCCACGTCATATGCAAGAATATATACAGGATGCAATAACTTTCGTGCGCGAGTGCGGACGACCGTATTATCTATAACGTGTGCATTTAATCCAAATTGGCAGGAGATTAAATCTTTGCTATTGCCAGGCCACAACGGAATGCATCGTCATGACATTACAGCTCCTGTGTTCAAATAAAAATTAAAGTCTTTAATGGGGTTCATTACAAAATGCTGGATGTATTCGGTTGAATGGCAAAAACGAGGAATACCTCATCCACATATTTTGATGAGGTTTGACTATAAAATACGCCCGCGGAAATTCTAGATGCGTCTACTAATCAACTACTGTTCGATATTGTTACAACCATTAAGATTCATGGCCCATGCGGTGATCTGAATCGTCTTGCATGGCAGATGGAAAATGTCAAAAGCGTTTTTCAAAAGATTTCACCAACGACACGATCACACACGTCGACGGATATCCAATATATCGTCGAACAAATACTGATAATGGTGGACAATCATCATCATCATCATAATTGGCGTACAACCATTTCTGATCATTATTAGCTTGCGCTAGTCGTCCCTGCTTCGCGTACGCTGGCGCCAATTGGAAATCCAAGTGCAGCCAGGTCTTCTTGAACTTGGTCCTTCCAACGTAGTGGTGGTCTCCCCCTCCTGCGTCCGCCACCCGGCGGCATCGATTAAAACACTTTTTTCGCCGGAGCACTTTCATCCATTCTCACAACATGTCCCAGCCAGCGCAGCCGCTGTGTTTTAATGCGCTGAACTATATCAATGTCGGCGTACAGCTCATACAACTCGTTGTTCCATCTGATTCGTTACTCTCCGTAGACGTATATAGGACCATAGATCCTTCGAAGAATCCTTCTCTCGAATGCCCCCATAGCTCGCTCATCGTTGTTTGACATCGTCCAGGTTTCGGCACCATACAGCAGGACGGGAAGGATGAGGGCTTTGTAGAGCGTAATTTTTGTTCGTCGAGAGATGGCTCTGCTTCTCAATTGCCTACTGAGCCCAAAGTAACACCTATTGGCAAGAGTGATTCTTCGCTTGATCTCCTTGCTGACATCGTTCGTGGTGTTGATGCTGGTTCCCAGATAAACGAAGTCCTTCACAACTTCAAAGTTGTAGTCGTCAACAGAGACGTGGTGTCCAAGACACTGAGACTCTTTGTGTGTTGACACCAAGTACTTCGTTTTGCCATCGTTTACCGCTAAACCCACTCGCCTCGCTTCTCTCTCCAAGCTGGAAAATTCAGCACTCAAGACGCGGCTGTTATGGCCAATGATGTCAATATCATCAGCGTACGCCAGTAACATGACACTCTTGTGGAAGATAGTGCCTGTGCGATTTATATCTGCTGTGCGTATGATTTTTTCCAACATTAGATTGAAGAAAACACACGATAAGGAATCACCTTGTCTGAATCCTCGCTCAATAACAAACGGCTCGGACAAGTCATTACCGATTTTAACTGAGCCACTGGTGGTGCTTAGCGTTATTTTGCACAGCCGAATTAGCTTAGCAGGGACGCCAAATCGCCAAAAAATGTCGAATGTGGCATTGAAATCGACGAAAAGATGGTGTATGTCGATCTGCTTCTCTAGGGTTTTTTCCAGGATTTGGCGTAGTGTGAACATTTGGCCAATGGTGCCTTTACCAGGTCTGAAGCCACACTGATAAGGCCCAATCAGTTCATTAGCGATGGACTTCAGCCTTTCACAGAGTACGCTCGACAGAACCTTATATGCGATGTTCAGAAGGCTGATCCCGCGATAGTTGGCACAGATTGCCGGATCACCCTTCTTGTGGATTGGGCAGAGCACACTTAACTTCCAGTTGCTGGGGATGCATTCCTCCGACCATATTTTGCAGATGAGCTGGTGCATGCGTTTCGTGAGCTCATCGCCGCCAGCCTTGAATAGCTCCGCTGGTATACCATCAGCACCGGCGGCTTTGTTGTTTTTGAGCCGCCTAATAGCTATCAAGACCTCGTCATAGTCGGGGGGCGCTGATTCATGTTCGGCGTCAGCAACTGTGGAGACGGGTTCATCTTCATTGTTATCATTAGCGCTGTCGCCATTCAGCAGCTTCGAGAAATGTTCCCTCCATAACGTGAGTATGCTCTGGACATCCGTCACTAAATTCCCTTTTTCGTCTTTGCAGGAATTGGCTCCGGTCTTAAAACCTTCCGTTTGGCGCCTCACACGGTCGTAGAATTTCCGAGCCATATTCCTGCTGCCAAACATCTCGATTTCCTCGCATTCTCTCTTTTCGGCTTCTCGTTTCTTGGACGTGGATGGTGGATAATCATTCTCGATAAATATCAACAACGCAGACATTGACATTGACAATCGTTGAGTGGTACCATATTGCCTCTGCTGGGCAAAACATTCAATGCTCATATTAATGTTGAGTTCTGCAGTTCGGTGAAGTCCATCAAATACATTTGCAAGTATGTGCATAAAGGCTCGATTGAATGACAATGACGAAATAATGCGCCACCAAATTGGCTACCAAATACACCAGCTCCAATGAAGCTGTCTGACGTATCTTTACTTTCCCAATTCATGAACGGAACCCAGCTATACTTTTAGCCGATCATCTGGAAAATGGCCAGCGGGTATTTTTCACCAACGAGACAGCAATTGAGGGTGCAATTGCACGAACACTACTCTGTTCCGAAGTACTGTTGTGAGTCAGAATCAAGCTACTTACGCGCAGTTGACTCACAGCACCGGCTCCTATTAAACTCATTAATAATGCACATATTTTTAGGGTGCAAATATTGTAAATGAGTAGTATTTATGCACTAATTATGATGTAAACTTTTAGGGTGTCACAGTTCCGCAGTCAAGCTGACGAGGGGCATTTAGAATGCACCGACGACACTTTTACTTTTGAAGTAGGTCGGTTGGCTTGAGCAACTGACATCAAATAACAATTGCGAAACTGGAACACCAGAAAAGTCAAGACGTAGGCGGTAATGTTCATTTGTAAATAGTATATAAGAACTAGTATTTTAAGAATAAAGCTCTCTTGTGTTTTGAAACCGAAAAGTGGTAGTGTTTGAATTCTATGTAGGGCTCTTGATTTTTCAGCCTCGCGCCCGAAAACGGCGACAGGACGTCTCTCTCGCCGACAACCAGATACGGACCCCAACATTTTGGCGCAGCCGGTAGGATCCAACGTCGAGTGCCAGGAAAAGAGCACTCCTACGCGGGAATCCACCAACAGGAAACCATCAGGATAACCATCCCAAAGGAGTTCAATGGAGGGAACAAAAATGGTGAGTATGCTTATAGTAGAATATTCTAGTATCTAAGTGAATTTTGTCGACGATTCTTCGGTGGCCGTGTGGGCGCTTTTGCGCCGGTCATGCAGAAGAAGCAGCATTGGGGCTGATTAGCCGCTGCGGTTAGGTGACAATAGGTCGATCTGATAAGAAAACTTGTTACTTACGGTCAGGTTGTATAGGGTTGTTCCACTGAGATTAGGCTCATACTTTTTAATACATTTTGTTTCAGCATTCCCGGGGAATGTGGAGCGTGTCTGTTTATTCACAGATTTTGCGTTATTGAATTGCGAACTTGTGTTGGTTTGGTTCGGAAAGAACGTGCCACGGTATAGGGTTCGTACGGCTATGATAGGGGATTCGTGTTTGTTTGTCGGTAGGGACATTTACATGATTCAATTTATATTGTTTTGAAATCAAAATAAAGATTGATTTAAATATTTGGCATTTTGAGTTTAGGGTATTAGGTGAAGAGGTGCAGACAACACGTGTTGTTGCATCAAAGTTTTTTGTAGTTCGGAAACTACGATTTGCGTAGCAATGTTGAAGAAAACATTTAAATGCTATTACTATGTGGCGCATACGTTACGGGTTTATTTGTAAATATGGATTCAAATTTCCGGGAATGAATCAAGACACTTTTGCCGGTAAATCAAATTTCGGTTTTTACAAACATATGGCCTTTTTCTATGGATTCTTGGGAGGACTAAAGATGGTGAGAGGAAATCAAGGAGTATCTGTGAGGAAGCCAAGGACCAATTTGCATTGATGGAAGGACTTAATGGACGCCGGTAGACAGCGGAACTTTGTGATGGAAAACAAGTATAGCAGAATATGTATATAGAATTTACGGTGGAATGTTTTTTTTTAAATAAATTTGTATTTATCAATAAGTAAGATGGAATAAAATATTGGGATAAGTTAATAACAAGTTTTAACAACTATTGGATTTTTATTTGTAATTGGGATACGCCATATGTTCTGGCATTTGGGATATGACGAAGGAAGCGCAAGGATTACTGTTGAGGCAGGAGCAAATTGGCGAAACGATTGAAAAGCTGGTCCGTAACTTTAAGAAAGACGGCAGTTTACGTAAGGACAACGTGTATTACCGCAAGCGAATAGCACAGTTGCAAGATCTGGGGAGAGAGTTCAACAATAATCACGGACTGTTGTTGCCTCACGCAGTTGAGTACGGCAAGGGAAAATATTTTACGGAAAATTACGCAGACTACATAAATAGTCTGGTCAACGAATGGGCAGATACATTTAGTTCTGAATTAGAGGGACTAGGGCAAGAGATTGTGAGTTTAGTTTCGCCAGACGAGGAAATAAGGAACAGATTGAAATCAATACAGTCAGAGGTGAAACTGTTTACTGGGAAAATAGTTGACCAGTTCGAAGCGAGTACGAGCAGGGAAGAAGCTCAGGAATTGTGGAGGCAGCCGAAAGCCGGAGGCGCTGTGTCACCATTAGAGGTAGCGGATCAAGCCTTGACGGCAATCCAAAAAAGAACAGAAGAAAAGTTGTTCAGTTTTCATAAGACAGCAGAAGATTGGAGAGCACAAAAAAAGTATCTTGAGAAGAAGGTAAAGGAACTTTCTCAAAGATTGACGGAAACAGAGGAAGCAGGAACCCTGTTGGAAAAGGAGTGTGCGGAATTGAAAAGAGGACGGGTGACCAATAGGACCTCACGGAATAAGGAGAGATCAAAATCAGCATCAGCTGGATTTACGCAGACAGTATTGACATTGCCTCCGGAAGTACGTTGGCCGGAGTATTTAACACCAGAAGGGATAAGCCGCATGGTAAAGCCAAAATTAGTACTTAATGAAGAAAGGCAAGCGGAATTTTTGTTTGGCGCATCTGAAATCGGTGTCGAGCCTTTTTCTCCAGGAGGCCCGATAAATAATAAAAATCAGGGATATCCGCCAAAGGAGCCGGAAGCTGTACCCGTGCAGCAAGGTTCCGATACTGTGGGCAGTATTTCGCCTGCACGAACAAACGACCGAAGACTAATTAGTTTGAATCCGGCACTGGCCAATTACCTCTCAGATACGGGAGAAGAGAATTTGGAAACTCCCAAAGAGATTAATAAAGCTAAGGTTTTACCAGCAATTGAGAAAACACAAAGGAATAAAATGGGCATTCTGGAAGTTGCTCATGCGGTGGAGAAGTTGGTGCCCATGTTCTCAGGGGTCGAGTTGTATGATCTGAGAACTGAGATACGGCGCTTCAAAGAAGGTTGTGAGCTAGCACAGCAGAGTGTTCCGGAAGCGGACGGGGAACACTTAATAAAGTGTATTAGGCAAAGAACCACAGGTGATGCGTTTGATTTACTAGCGCATAGCTCAGTAAGCACCCTGGCAGAGTTATATGCACTTTTGGATAGGACGTATTTAAAACAAAACTCGTATGACTATCTCGTTCGGGAAATTCAGGAATCAACTCAGACACCGGGGGAGGAATTGAGAGCCTGGGGACGAAGGCTCCAGTCTCTAGGGAACGCTGCTGAGACGGAAGCCAACAGGCAGTTTCCAGAAAATGTTGCAGCATACAAGGCTCAAGTAGAACGGACTATGATTTCTGTGTTCAAGGCAGGCCTGATAAATAGGGACTTAGCTAATTATACTCTTACTCTCACGCCGAGGAGCATGACAGAACTAGTGGAAGCGGTCTCTTTAGCTGAAGCAGCAATACAACAGCGAACGACAACAGGTGGAATCTGCTGGACGAATGCTCCTCCAGAGGTAGGGACAGTACAGCAGCAAAACAGATGTGGAATTGGTAGATTGATGGGTCAATTTCCGCAACAAAGAGATCAAGATTTTCCTCCAAGGAAACCCATTTGCTCATTCTGTCATAAGCCAGGGCACACAAGGGATGAATGCGTTACACGCAAAAACACGCCCTACTGTATGGAGTGCCAAACTTACGGTCATGAGGCAAGTAGACAGTGCCAAGTAGACTCAAAATGGGATCAAAGTAGACTCAAAATGGGACCCTTGACGGACAGCAGGGGTAACCTCAGTAGACCCCGAGTTAATTCAACAGAAGGAATTAACCAAGGAAGAAATCCTTTCAAAACTGGGAGTGGTCAGCAGCAACCAAATTGGAATTCCAGAAGTGAAGCAAGGATAAGCAACACCAAACAGGGGTTGAGATGTTTCTCATGTGGACGAATGGGACATCGGGCAGCGGAATGCAGGGATAGACAATCCCAACAAAGGAACCAGGGAAACTTCCAGCGGCCCAGTCGAGGCCAATAGACTGGAAAGCCAAAAGAAAGGAAGTAATAATAAGTCCGGAAGTACGTGGGACTAGTAATGTAGGAACTACAGTCCAGGAGAAGGAGGAGAAGGAGGAGCAAGAGGCTTTTCAATATCGCGAAGAGTTAGGAAGTGGATACGCGTCCATGTTGGGAACAGAAGGACATTGCTTCGCTATGAGCAGGATAGGTGATGCCTTCATCGAGATACCCTGCAAGGAATCAGCTAGTGGAAAGCTAGTGCTATTAGTAGATTCAGGGGCGGACACTAGCCTCGTAAAATCTAGTGTTTTACGGAAGGGGCTAGACATTAATCAAATGGACTTAAGAACGCTTAACGGAGCGTTTGGAGGGTGCATTAGGACATTGGGGTCGCTCAGAATAGGGCACAGTGGAGATAAGGGTATGAGTTTTAGAGTGCACGCAGTGGAAGTGGATAGGAAAGGTATCCCGGCTGATGGAATAATTGGCCGCGATAATCTTTGGGGACGCACCATACTGGATGCGCTCGACAAGCAGTTATCATTCTATGATAACAATGAGCATAGAATCCTTACCTTTCCATTAATGTCATGGCAGGAATGAACCGTGAGTAAGGTTAAGAATTGTATGGAGGTAGTGAATGCAAGGTCAACCAGAGTAGTTACTATGCATGTAAACACGAAACTTAGGACTCTTGTTTTGCACAAGCAGCAGCTAGCGGAGGGCGCATATATGGGAGAAACCATAACGCACGTTGACAAGGGTAAGGTGTACGCTTGCGTACTCAACGCCTCAGAAAAGGACTACCTGATGGATGAGGATTTTAGGCCTAAGTTCACTAGTTATGATAATTTTAAGGAACCGAATTATAGATCGGTGAATCAGATTAAGCAGGTAGATATAAGAAAAAGAATGGAGAGGGTGCTAGAATCTCTGAAGTTAGACCCAAGCGTGAATTCAGAAGAGAAGGCATCAATTGAAGCTATTTGTGCGTCATTCCATGACATATTTTTGCTGGAAGGAGACCAGTTGACATATACACCAGAGGTAGAGCATGAAATACCTACTAGAGTGGATCAAGCACCAATTAACCAGAAACAGTACAGATTGCCACAAGCTCACAAAGATGAGGTAAATAGGCAAGTGAAAGGAATGTTAAAAGAAAACAAAATTTCACCGAGTATCTCGCCTTGGAATTCACCAATAATTTTGGTACCAAAGAAGGGAGGTGCTCAGGGTCAGAAGAAGTGGAGAATGGTCGTCGATTTTAGAAAATTGAACGCCGCCACTATCAAGCAGGTGTTCCCAATTCCACGGATAGAATAAATTCTGGATCAATTGGGACACAGTAGATATTTTTCTACACTTGATTTAGCGAGTGGCTACCACCAAGTTCTGGTGGATACCCAAGATAAGCAGAAAACCGCGTTCAGCACCGGTTTAGGCCATTATGAGTTTAATAGAATGCCGTTTGGATTAACAGGAGCACCGGCTACCTTCCAACGGCTAATGAACCATGTGCTAACAGAAGCGAAGAGAGGTGGTTTATTTAGGCCATTGTTACTCAGATGCAGGAGCACTGCCTGACCCGCAGAAGGTGGAATGCGTTAAAAATTTAGCGATTCCGAGAAACAGAAAAGAAGTGCAAGCATTCCTAGGACTGGTGAACTATTATAGAAAGTTCGTGGAAGGACTAGCCGGAATTGCGTTGCCAGTGAATAAGTTGCTACGAAAAGAAGCAAAGTTCGAATGGACAGAGAGCTGTCAGCAAGCATTCGAGAGGCTAAAAGAAATAATTAGCTCGCCACCAATTTTGGCGTACCCTGACTTTGAGCAAACTTTTTTGTTAACCACTGATGCTAGCAATGAAGCATTAGGGGCAGTATTGTCGCAAGGGGAAGTCGGTAATGACCGACCAATAGCATTCGCAAGCAGAGCGCTTAGCGACACGGAAAAGAGATACTCCACAATAGAAAAGGAATTTCTAGCCATAGTGTGGGCTACAAAGAATTTTAGGGCATATCTGCTAGGACGCCCATTCAAGATATACACTGATCACCAGCCGTTGAGAGGCATAGCCAATTTGAAAGATCAAGCGTCTAGGCTAGCCAGGTTCAGACACAAATTGTCTGAGTATAATTTTGAAATCATATACAAACCTGGGAAAAAGAATCTAAATGCGGACGCAGTCAGTAGAGTACCGCAGGCACAGAAGGTATCAGTAGTGCAAACGAGGGCCAAAGCACTGTCAGATAAGGAGAAGACCGAGAGAATTCAAGGGGATAAAATTGATGCAACAGGAAATGTTAGCAATGCGGGTGACGTTGCTAATGAACAAAGAGCCAGTAGTGTGGAATGGCTGGAGGATATAAAGGATATCCAGGCTGTGTTAAAGGGTTTCCATGATTCACCTCTAGGTGGACACCAGGGATTCTGGAAAACCCATGACAGAATTAGGCGAGTATACGGATGGAAAGGTATGCTCAAAGACATAAAAAAATATGTAAGAAGTTGCCCAAAGTGCCAGGCCAACAAAAGTTCAAGGCTAACAAAGATGCCCATGGTGTTAACTGACACACCGAAACAACCATTTGATAAAGTTCATATGGATATTGTAGGTATTTTACCTGAGACTGTTTCGGGCAATAAATACATATTGACGTTCCAAGACGATTTCTCAAGGCATATGGCGTGCGTGGCTATACCCGATGCTGAAGCAAGTACGGTGGCCAAAGCATTCTTTGATGAAATTATAGCACGATACAACATACCTAAAGTTTTGATAACCGACAATGGTTCCAATTTTGTATCGAAATTATTCTCAGAAACTT
The DNA here is from genome assembly GCA_920105625.2 of Clusia tigrina. Classification (NCBI taxonomy): domain Eukaryota; kingdom Metazoa; phylum Arthropoda; class Insecta; order Diptera; family Clusiidae; genus Clusia; species Clusia tigrina. The sequence continues at coordinate 156,297,791 of OV050031.1, forward strand.
GTAAGATGCTGGGGATAAAAAATTTGCACATAACACCATATCATCCACAGGCGAATGGCTCATTGGAACGTAGTCATCGATCTCTGGCCGAGTACTTGTGCAGTTTTGCCAAAGAAGACGGCTCGAATTGGGATCAATGGTTGACCACTGCAATGCATGTACACAACAATACTGTGCATGTATCAACGAAGCAAACTCCGTTTAGAACACTCTACGGGTTTGATTTCAACATGCCAGCGAATTTGAAGCGCAAATGTGCGCCTGTATACAATGCTGATGACCCGAATAAAGTGCAAAAGTATCAGCTACAGCGAGCGCACGAATTGGTTAGAGAAAACCAGGAATGTGCTAAACGAGTGGCCAGGGAAGCTTATAACAAGGTACTGAACCCAGTAGTTTTTCATGTGGATGATCAAGTACTAATGAAGAATCAGGCTAGGAGAAACAAATTCTCACCTGTGTGGATAGGTCCGTATGTAGTAGCAGAGATCCGAAGCCCAGTTACAACAGTCGTAACGATTAAGGGAAAAAATAAAAAGCTACATAATAATTTGTTGAAATTATTCCACATTAGACCACACAACTAAAGACATGTGTTAGCAGTGTTCTACAAGTGTAAACACAGGAATAACAACGTAAACATGTACGTGTGCGTATCAAATAACACACACAGCTCCAATTTTCAAAGTCAAGACCAGCAGAAGTGTGCCAATTAAACTCGAGCAAGTAAAGTTGACGCAATAAAAAATGTGTTTATTATGCACTATGGCCGAACGAAGCACAGTAGGGAAAAATATACTTTTTAAATATTAAATGATAAATATTGCACGTAATTAAAAAATAAAATAAGATAGTAAGACAGTCGTGGGTAAGCAATATAAAACTTCGAATATGTACATACATACATACGGCAGTGTATGCACTGAAATTCGATGCGTGAGCGTTAACGCCAGGCAACGGAACTGCTGGTGAAGTAAGTACATATATATACGAGTATGTATATATGTGTATAGGATAAAGAATGAATGTACGAATGTATATTTAAAGAAGTAAGTATTCTAGTTAAGAGGAATGGGTATATGCGTATGTATATTTTTGCAGATACTGCAGTCGGCTATATGTAAATATACTCGTACATAGGTTTTTACTGTTTATTGATTAGGAAATTAGCGTATGGAATATTTAATAAATGTATATGTCGGGATATAAAAAATAAATGTATAGTTAATTGGGAAAATAACGTTAGTAATTAATTCTAGGTAATTTAAAGCGCCTCGAATGTAATTATGTAGCCATATACGAGCTAATTACAGGATGGAAAATAGAAACGTTAATGGATATATACATATCAGGCTAGAAGTAAATTTAAATAAAAAGTAATTGTATGCGATGAAAGATATAGTCATGCAATGGACAAAGTTTTGACACAAACGGGATTATTTTATATAATCTGGTTTTACTCGGAGGACCAATGAATTGGTTCAAAACTGAAATGAGTGATAACTCACGTGTTGAAAAAGAGCACGAAAAATTAATCGAAGCGAAACTAATGCCCTATATGGCTATGAAAACACATAGTCCAGTCCTCTTTTCCTCTAGGATACGGTAGCGAATCCGATAATGTAAGGGGAAAAAGACGAGTGGATGCAAATTGAATGATATAGCCTTCAATTATAGAATAAGCATGTTGTATAAATATTGTTTTGTTTATGTATATTCAGGAATAGCGTATGTTTAAGAAAAGTTAAAATTAAAAAAAAAAAAAATTATAATCTGTGCAAAGTGGACATTAGAAACAAATGTAGCTTAGAAAAAATTAGAGTTAAAAATTAATTGTGTTAAAAACAAAAATCATACTAAATTGGGAAATTATACCCAACAGTATATATAGTACTTATAGTGTATTTATTTAAAATTGATTTATTAAATTGACTTATGAAATGTTCGACAAGAATTAAACATAGAATAAATATCAAACTAAAATGTATACTAGGAAGTTAAGAAAATTATTATAGGTGTTCTCTATATAGCTCTGATGATCTGAAGCGAAGCAGGAAGTTCCGGGAAGAACGGATATTGGAATACGGTGCGGACTAAGGGACCAACATAGTATTCGGAAAGATGCGTTTTTGAAAAACAGAGATTTTTGGCAGTTATCTAAGGTTTGTGACCCCAACGATGCCAACATATTAGCTTGGGGATGAATGGCGACGGATGTAATTTTAATTTTGCGAAACAGCATATGGCCGCAGCGTTTGAACGCGTTGTGGATGAGTTATTGATAAGCAACGAAAAATAAACAAGTTTCCTTGCGGAGTCATGTTTTGAATTGGACAATTTTATAGTACAATATCCACCCAGTGTATCACGATCTCAACAGAATCGATTTTGAATAAGTTGAAGATGGGTAAAAGCTTAAGGAGGGTGACTGAAACCACCACCAAATATAATAAGCAGAAGAAATTTGGCTCACGGAAGTTAATTGCTTCATTGAAGTATATGTCCAAGCTAGAGTATGAACATATGAAACGTTATTTACATATGTATGAAATGTGATTTAATACAAGAGGACACAGAGACTAGTAACCGATCAGAGTACACAAATTACATCATTAAACGTGTATCTCAGAAAAATACCTATTGTCTCCACATCAAAGCCTAACGATGTCAAATACCATTATGAGGAAGCTCAAGAGAAACACTTCCACCATAAAATGCATTGCTGCAAAGTAAGAAGGTGTATTGTAATTTTTACTGGTTGAATACTATAAGCAGAGGCAGTACCACCTACAGCCGTGGGGCACACTATATAAATGGAAAGAAGAAGGCCACTAAAAGCAAAGTTTTAATGGAAAACCAGATCGCCAACCTATAACATCTTTGTACGTACTGATCCAGAAAGAAGGGAGGGGTATGCAGAGTTCATCGAGGGACTTCACTCGGACAACGACGGTCGTCAGCTGGACCAGCAGGTAGCAGAGGGCGCAGTATAATATAAGGTTTTAGGTATAGAATAGCATTGTGTTACGCCAATGAGAAAAGAGTCAATGAAAGACCAAATTATAAAAAGAGGAATATAAAAAAAAAAATAATGATGGATAAAAATAAGAAAAAAGAAAAACAAAAACAAAGTAAAGAAAAAAAATAAAAGAAAGAAAACTACAAAAGAAAATAAAAGCTAGAGAAAAAGAAATATATGGAAAAGAAAAGAATAAAAAAATAAAATAAAATTTAAAAAAACCGTTATAGAACCCAAAACAAATTATATATATGTACTATAGAGTTCAAACGATGCACATATTTGTTTGCAGTGCAAGAAAAATATTGTAAAGATTTAATGGAAGTTAGTTGCACTAACTTCTTTTAGAAAGAGGGGAAGGATGTTGTGAGTCAGAATCAAGCTACTTACGCGCAGTTGACTCACAGCACCGGCTCCTATTAAACTCATTAATAATGCACATATTTTTAGGGTGCAAATATTGTAAATGAGTAGTATTTATGCACTAATTATGATGTAAACTTTTAGGGTGTCACAGTTCCGCAGTCAAGCTGACGAGGGGCATTTAGAATGCACCGACGACACTTTTACTTTTGAAGTAGGTCGGTTGGCTTGAGCAACTGACATCAAATAACAATTGCGAAACTGGAACACCAGAAAAGTCAAGACGTAGGCGGTAATGTTCATTTGTAAATAGTATATAAGAACTAGTATTTTAAGAATAAAGCTCTCTTGTGTTTTGAAACCGAAAAGTGGTAGTGTTTGAATTCTATGTTAGGGCTCTTGATTTTTCAGCCTCGCGCCCGAAAACGGCGACAGGACGTCTCTCTCGCCGACAAGCAGATACGGACCCCAACAGTACCACGCTATTTCACATTGAATCAAAGAAAAAAATGGATGCCTCGCAAGCAAGGCACACCAATTGATGAGTGCCCCGGTCTATTCAAAATAAACACTTTCAGCCGAGTATATACAGTCAATCCAAGGCACACTGAGGGCTTCTATCTGACATTTCAAGATATACGCAAAGTAGAATGGAACTGCGACACACAACAACAGCACTCTTTCAGTTTCTAATTTAATATATCACTTACAATTTATACTTACGTTGGATTTCTTTGATAATTTATATGGCAGAAGAACGTTTGCGGGTCAGCTAGTATTTTTATAATATTTTATTTTGCTAGAACTGAAAGTGAAATGTAAAATTCACAAAACATTTTAAAAACAACATAATTAAAATGAGTGTCTCTGACCCTCATCAACAAAAAACAATAGGCGTATTTGATTCGTATCTTGTATGTTAGTCCGTTAATCCACATAATTAATCATTGCTTTACAACTTCTTGCTTTTCTAGTGTTTGGAAAGTTGGTATCGTTATTCCAGTAGCTAAGAAATCATCTGCATTAGAGCCAGGTAATTTAAGACATACTAGTATTTTACCTTCTCTATCAAAAGTTTGTGAATCACTTATAGCAAATTTCGGGTTACTTTCATCAAAAGGATCTTTTCTCTCCATTGCAGTCTGGTTTCAAATCGGGGCATAGTTGTGCGGCTAAGGTTTTGGATGATATTGGGGTAATGTATGATCAAAGTCTTCTTACTTTTATATGGCTCCTGAATTTCTCTAAAGCGTTTGATAGCGTTCATTATTCTTTGCTCTGTTTAAAATTAAAGCGGTACTATGGGTTTTGTGACAGTGCAGCTGGTCTTATAAATAGTTATTTAACAATGAGAATGCAGCGAGTAAAGGTGGGCAATATCTATTCTGATTATAAGCATGTTTTCCGGGTGTTCTACAGGGACCGATTCTTGGCCCACTCCTGTTTACTATATTTACAAATGACATTTTCTTGGTGTGTAAATACGTAAATATACATGCATATACTGATGACCTACAGATTTATCTTTCTCGGCGCATGGAGTATATTGATGACTTGAGTCTTAGAATGAATGAAGATCTGAATTCTCTATTTGATTGGTCGAAAAGAAATGGACTTTTCCTATATCCGTTAAAGTCCTATGTTTTACCAATCTCGAAGAAGAAGAGAATTGGACAAACTTCCTTTAATATCTATTGGTGGCGCACAGCTGAAGTTCTTTGAAAGATCATGTAGTTTGGGCTTCCATGTTAAATATTCTTTCACTTGCACTGATCAAGTAAATAGTATAGTGAAAAATGTTTTTTTTGGGCTTAGACAGTTACGGATGTCTGCAGAGTTTACACCTATCGAGACTAGGAGAATGTTGGTTAATCAGCTAGATGTACCAATTATTTGCTATTCAGAGCTTGTATACAGTAAGTTGGATTCAAGTTCCCTACATAAAATACAAGTTGTATTTAATTATGCCACACGATATGTGATTGGATTGCTTAGGTTTGACCATACAACTTCCTGGAAGACAAGTGTTCTAGGATGCAATATTGAGAACTACTTATGGATGACATATTGTATTTTTCTACAAAAACTGATTATTACGAGAACTAAACTTCAGCAGAGCCAATAAAAAAGAAGTCGGTGCATGATAATACCTATACTAAATTTGCCTATACTAATTCACTCGATATTTTTTCATTAATGCCATCATGATCTGGCATTCGCTGCCTTCTGTTTAGTATTTAGTTCTGAGTTTAAGTATTTAGTGTAGTGATTGTTACAGTATTTTTTTTTTTGAGAGCTGACATAGAGCTCTCTTAATTTTACCCTTTTAATTAACCAAATATCTTTTATTGTTCTTTTGTGTCAGTATTCATTAATTAATTATTTATTATTTATTACTTATTTATTAATTTTTTATTTATCTATTTAATCAGTTGCTAATTTAGTTTAATTTAATATATCGATTTTAATTGTTTTTAATAATTTATATATTAAAAAGACTTTGTCTTATTGTATAACTTTCAACAATAAATTAATATTGTATCGAGCTCGTATCGAGTTGTGCAAAAAAAACATCAAACGAGTAAGTGGTATATTTGGTAGCCTTGTTTCATCTGGTTTTTAAAAATTTACTTTTTTAAATATGTTATACAAACTCATCATTGGAATATAATTAAAATCAACGAAATAATAATATTAAAAATCAAAAAACAAAACCCAAAGATTAATTTTTGTTTTCTTTAAATTTAATCAGCTAAAATATTAAATACGAGTATATAAAAAATCCCAAGGAAATTTGTATGGGTAATTTTTAATCTGGTTGGTTTTCAAACAATTTTCAATTTAGAAGCACTTTTTATCGAGGCTAGAAAAACTCGCTCATTTCATCCGAGTATAATTTACTCTATAAATTTTTCCATACAAAAGTCTGTCCTAGCCTCGATAGAGTAGCGAATCGAATATGCCTAATAACAAATAGAAATGCATAATTCTCATTTTTCTCCACTCAATGTAAAGGCTGTTTCAATTTAACTGTCGAAATAGCAGAGAGCAGATCCTGTTCTCTCGCTCTCCTTAACGATACCACTACCAGCGCTTCAATACCGTGGAGTGTTCAATGCGCGAAACCCACTATTATGATGGAGGCTTACCCAGCAGCTACAACATCAGGAAGAACAACCACAAAACAAAGCTCTTGTACTACAACAGTAGCTTCGACAGCTACGGCAAGTACATTGCTTTATACTATTGCAACAATTATGTCTAATAAGCTAACAACACCAATTACAACAGCAACAAACACGCAAGTACAAAGCTCAGGCAACAATGGCAAACATTCCGACCAGAGTAATCGAAAACGTAATCGCGACAAGCAATCGCCAAACAAATTAAAGGACCAAAATAACAACAACAAAACCAGAAAAACAAACTACTGAGCGAAACACAAACAACACTACAAGAATATAGGCTGAGCAAGTCACTGCCTCCAAATACAACAAGCAGGTTTGAACTACTGGCACTAAATGTCAGGACTGCCGAACAATACAACAGTGAGACAAAAATAAATTTATCCATACAGAATCAAATAACAAAACACTCCCAAAAACTACCACCTATATATATACAAAACGTGGAAAATAGCTATCAATAGCTACCAAATACCAAATACGCGATGAATGCACTGAACAAAAACGAAATAAAAATACAACCGACAGAATCTGCACTTTATACAAACATAATAAAATTGCTTAGGCAAAAAGAAACAAAATATTGTACATTTAAGCCCAAAGAGCAACGTGGATTTAAAGTAATTTTTCGGAATATACATTACTCAACGGAAAAAGACGATATTACAACTGAACTGGCAGAATTAGGACATGAAGTACTAAGCATTCACAAAATGCAAAAAAAATAAACAACCACTTCCTTTATTCTCCTTAGAACTTAAACCAAACGATAATAATTAAGACATATATTACTTAACCTATCTTTTACACTTCAAAATAAACTTCGAACCACCTCACAAAAAACAACTATTCCACAACGCACAAATTGCCAAAAATATTGACACACCACAAACTATTATACTAAATACCCTGTGTGTGTCAAATGCGCAGGTAACTACAACACAATTCATCGCAATGTTGAAAAAGATATGAAACAGCAAATCAAATGCGCTCTCTGTAGTGAAAACCACGCAGCAAACTACAAAAGCTGTCTGATTTTTAAATCACTACAAATACAAAAATACCCAGCATTACGTAAATAAGAAATAACTCCAACGCAGGAACAAAAATCAGCAGAACTACCTGTGAATATACCCACTGTGCAAAAAAAAAGCAGCAGCGATGAGTACAGATCCAGACTTAACACAAAACCTGACCACAGCAATAAACAGAATGATACCAACACCGCATAAGGACGATCTCTCAGATTTAAAAATAATGATGAAACAATCAATAACCAAAATGAGAAGAATGATGAACATTTTGATACTGCTTGCATCGAAACTAGATGGTTTTTAGAAACAAAATCGCGCCACTTACTAGTACTTAAAACTTTCATATTCAAACCTTTCAATTGGCCTTATGCTAATATCCGAAACGCATGCTACTGACAGAAGCTATATAATATACTGAACTATAATATTTATTATACAAATCACCCTGATAATCGAGCACACGGGGGAACAGCAATTATCATAAAGAAATCCTTTAAATGTCTAGAACTAGAAGAATATAAAAAACATCACATTCAAGCAACCCCTATAGACTTGAGAGGACCAATTACCGCGTCAGCTGTGTACTGTCCACCCAAACATAATATCACAAAGGCTCAATAGATGAACTATTTAAAATCATTGGGAAGCCGTTACATTGTTGGGGGAGACTATAATGCACAACTCCACATAGACTGACAAACGCGAAAGGCTGCCAACTGCTAGACGACATAAAAGAAAACAATAGCCGCTTTATTAGTATGGGTGAGCCAACTTACTGCCCAGCAGACATAAAAAAATTACCTGACTTAATTGAGTTCTGAGTTACAAAAGACATATTGCACGAACACTTAGCAATAAAAACATGTTTAGATTTGTCATCAGACTATTCTTCAATCCAAATTATTTTCCACTTTTGTGGAAGGTAGCTCAATTAATAACAATCCCGAAACCAAACAAAGACGCAACAAGAACCAGCTCGTAGCGACCCATCAGCCGTTGGAAATTCTTTCAAATGTATTTGAGAAAATTCGGTGTGATAGAACCTATCTTGACACAACAAAAAGTTATTCCAAGCCACCAGTTCGGATTTAGAAGGCTATATCCACCGAGCAACAAGTCCACAGAGTTGTAGATAAAACTTTGGACGACATGGATATAAAAAAGTATTGCGTGGCGGTATTCTTGGACGTTGCTAAAGCGTTTGATAGATTTTGGCACAAAGGCCTTTAAAAAAAAAATTAAAAAAAAAAATATATATATATATATATATATATATATATATATATATATATATATATTTATATATATATATATATATATATATATATATATATATATATATATATATACGAGTATATATATATAAAGTAGGATAAGCAACATACACTTTTACATATAATACGACGATGAATGTTCAGATATAAATGACAGCAGGGGTGCCCAAAGTTAGTGTATTAGGACCACTTCTATATTTAATATATACTGCCGACATTTCAACCACCACAACACCAGGAAGCATGATAGTAGAATTTGCGGTTGACTCCTAGCCTCAAGCCACGACGAAAAAATCGCTACAGATAGGCTGCAAAGAATTATCAAAAATCCATTCCTCTGGTTCAAAAAATGGGGTATAGAGATAAACAAAGAGAAATCTGTTAATGAAATATGTGTGAATGCGTCGCATGGACACCGATTGATGGAAAATCAAAGCTTTTTGATTTTGATTGACACGAATGAGAGAAGAAAGGACAGAAACCGAAAAAGTGCCATTATTGCACATTTGAAAACGAACGCCGTAGAGTAAACATGGTAACGGACACGGATGAATATCATATCTCATGCTTTCGAGTAACGAAAACATGAAAAAATTGTTATTCGATAATTTGTCTCTTTTTTTAAAGCACATTTTTCAACCAAATGCTTTTATCCTTATTTTTTTATTTTTTGGACTGCTAATGCCAAGGCAATATATGCAACACAATCATCCGCATCGCTCATGATAAGTCTTTTCACCGCAACAACGTAAAGCAAACTAAAATTTTACGTCAATCGATTGAAGCGTGCAGAGCAATCGAGAAATACACATACACAATATTTCCCTTCAATCGATTGACCATCTAAGGGCCGCTTAAAGGTTAAGGGTGTCTACGCGATCGACTCTTTCCTCATTTATCTTCCCACCTCATTTGCAGTAGTCAACTTCAGCTCGCCTATTGCTTTGTTAAGTATATATGCACTTCTGTATATACATAAGTATCATGCATAATTATGTAGTTATACGTATGTAGCTACATGTATAAATATACAAATGTATTTTTGATCGCATCAAGTGATCCGATAACTGTAACAAATATCAGTCTGGTCTGCGCTCTTTCAGCGACAATTTTACGCACATCTGCGCTCTTTTCTGGTGGGGATTACTGATGGGTTTCTCATGATCTCTCAATAGCTCGATACAAAAACGCAATACAAATGGGAAGAAATCTACAAAGAAATTCACTTCCAACTTCGACATCTATGGCAACGTTACTGGAGAAGAGGTGTCGCATGCTAGAAAACGTGGAGGCCACAGTACCAGAAGCAAGCAACACTTCCGTGGTAGGCAAATGGGCACCTCACAGTAACAGCAGTTCTCGAAAGGCATTTTTAAAATCTTCCAGCGTATGTTCATTTTGTAGTTTCACTGGTCACTGGATTTATGGTTGTGCCCAATTCGGAACCTTATCGCCTGCTTCGCGTTATAAGGAAGACAAGCGTCTACAGTTGTGCTTCAACTGTCTTCGTCAAGGCCACACATTAAACAAATGCAACTCAGGGCATTGTCGACAATGTACATCCAAACATCATTCACTGCTACACATGCATAAGGGTGATCAATCTACATCGCTTCGTTTTGCAAGCAACAGTGAGGTTGGAACACCCCCAACGTTTTCGTCAAGAGTGCAGCAAATAGCTACTGCTGCATCCTCAGAAAATTTCGTTTTACGGGCAACAGCAATCACACTTATTAAAAATCGTACAGGCTGTTACGTTTCTTGTAGCGCGCTGCTCGACTCTGCCTCTCAAGTGAATTTCGTTATATGGCGCCTGGTGAATTAATTGAAAATGGAAACGAAATTCCAATTTTACAGAAAACGAGATTAGGATGGTTCGCTTCTGGTGGAGGCCTACATTTCTACAAGTCATCGGCTTTAATTGCAATTCGTTCTCAGCCAGAAGAAGAGGGATCTAGTCTCGATGACCTTGTCAAGTAATTCTGGAAAGTCGAGAGCTGCTCAGTTTTACGCACTCAAATGCAGGTGAAATTAATTGCGAACTTCATTTTCAACAAAATCATATTCGGCTCGATTTTGGTGAGTATGCTGTACGACTACCATTGAAACAACACGCTACTACTCTTAGCAATTCATACACGCAAGCCAAGCAACGATTCTTAAGTTTAGAAAGAAGGTTGCAGCAGAAGCCCGATATTAAAATTCAGTACTCATCATTCATGAAGGAATATGCTGAACTGAACCATAGGCCACCTGCAAAGTTAGAAACACAAATGAAAACTTACCTTCTGGCGCATCATTGCCTTCATAACGCTGACAGCACAAGCACTAAATTGCGAGTCGTATACGATGGTTCCGCAAAATCAACTAGTGGATATTCGTTAAATGATGTTCTCATGGTTGGTCCAACCATTCAGCCAAAACTCTTCAATACGCTTTTGCGTTTTCGTATGTTCAAGGTAGCTTTAACGGGAGATATCTGAAAGATGTACCGCTGCATACGCATTTTGCATCCTGATATTTACTTACAATGCATACTGTGGTGAGACGACCCCCAAGGCTGATTTAAAGCTATACACACTCGACATTGTTACATATGATACCAGGCCCGCTGCGTTTTTGGCGATTCGCGCTATTCATCAACTGGCAACAGATGAAGAAGCCAACTTCCCGCTTGGAGCACAGTCCGTTCTCCGAGATTTTTACTTCGACGACCTTATGACCGGTGCAGACACCCTGGAGCAAGTGATTGAAGTTCGACGCCAAACAACACAGTTACTTCAAAAGAGAAACTTCGTTCTTCGAAAGTGGTGCTCAAACGTTTCTGTATCTCTCGATGGAGTATCTGAATCTGACCGTGAGCCGCTGCTATAGTTTCACGATGGTACGCACATTACAAAAGCGCTTGGACTAGTGTGGGATTTAAAATCAGATGACTTCATTTTTTCGTTTGCACCTATGAGAAATCACAGACAGGTAACTAAACGCATCGCATTGTCAACAGTAGCTCGTTTTTACGACCCACTAGGACTCATCGCTCCAGTTCTAACTCAATCAAAAATATTCAAACAAAGCATGTGGAAGCAACAATTTCACTGGGACGAAAGTTTGCCATAGCATTTGCGCAAGAGTTGCACCGATTTCTGTGGTGAACTTGAATTAGTATCCAATTTTCATTTCCCTCGTTATGTACTAATGCCAAATTCTTATTTAGAACTTCACGTATTTTGTGATGCTAGCCTAGCTGCGTACTGTGCATGTGTATATATTCGAGCGCAATACATCGATGATGTCAAAACCAGCCGATTATGCTCGACTCTCGCCATACCAAAGCTCGAGATATGCGCAGCCTCGCTACTTGCTAACCTAGAATCGGTCAGGCAGACACGAATATTTGAATGCCGCATACACTGTTGGTCGGATTTAACCGTCGTGTTATCATGGCTACAGGAGGAGTCTTCAAACTTCAGTATATTCGTTTCGAACCGGGTCAGCCAAGTACAGACGCTAACTAAGGGAATGTAATGGCATCACATTCCAACTGCGCTCAACCCAGCTGACATCTTATCGCGGGGAGCATCCCCAAGGGAGCTTCTCAATTCGCAGCTGTGGATGCTCGGTCCGTCCTTCCTACTTGGAAATCAGAAGGATTGTCCACCAGCACCTGATTTTCTCACCCACATACCAGCTACCGGTTGGAAAATATGAACAACCGGCTTCCACAACAAAAAATACCATGCCACTTCGAACGAAAGTAGAAATCAAGGAGATGCGAGCTAATGGTCCGGCAAGTAACTAACATGAAAGTACAAACCATAAAGCAACAGTAGGAGAAGTGTTACCACAAAAACTATTTAAGACAATAATTACATCAACAATAAATGAATGCAATAAATGCAGCAATAAAGATACACGGACTTGGCATCAGCTCGAACACTTTTAGGGCAGTATTAGAGGTCGCCCAAAGACCAAGCGCAGAACCACCAACAAATACACAGGGCAAGAACTCATCTTATCGACTTGGCAACAGTCTGTCACCTTCAATAGCATTACGACGACGAGTCAGTCACTCGCGCCGGACTGTATTGCAGAAGGAGCCGCAATGTGCACATGCCCTGAACCTCAGACCACAGACAAGACCATCACGATTTCACTTGCGCCGGACGAACACGAATACGACAAGAGGGAGTCACTAAACCCTAACAATTTAAGAAATATAATTCCACTGTATTTTAGAAGTATGAAAAAAATCCATTATTCTTGATAACGAACCATGGAGGCCGCTTAGTCTACCTCGGCTGTAAAGTAATAAGGAAACCCAGCGTGTCGTTACAATATTTACTGCCATACCCACTTTTAATACATATTCATAAGTTAAGATCTATAAGAGATTTGTGACCGATATTTTATGGACATTATAAAGCCATGTACTAGAAATGAGGTCGGTTAGATAAAGGACTACTTTCCATCAAAGGTACTTTCGAAACGTAAATTAAAATTAACTTTGCAATGCTCTTATTAATGATATATGAATAAAATGTGATTTAGATGTCATGTACATTACACTGCCACACACATTTTTAACCAAAAAAACATTACTGTGTCCCTGTAGAAGATCATTAACGCAATTCCAGCGTTCAGAGCACGAGCAGAAAATACCAATTAACCAATATTCGTTATTGAGTCCCTATGAAAGCTTCATTAACGAAATTTCATGAAGGTTCATAGAACTAGTATAAAACACCAAACAACAAATGGGCTGGTGATTCATGTTGAAAGCTTAGAACCTATATAACAGTTGCCGCAGAAATATGATGTGAATTGACGGTACAAACCCTTTCCGAATAAATGTGGGTGCTCAGATATGGCCCATACCTCCCTCCGATATATTCAATTGTGTGTACCCATACACATGCAAGGGTAAAGGGTATCTCGAAATCGGTTTAAATCGGCTTCATATTTTTTATTGGTTTCATTATAAATATTTTTAATTATCATTCGAAAGAGTAACTGTGCTAATCCGAATGAAGATTTACAATGTGAATAGAATTGAAATAGAAGGGAAATGACAGAGTAGTGAGAACATAAAGAAGGTGTGAAACACCTTTCTAATTTGGTACTTCAGTACCCTTCTAGTCCCATATAAAATATATAGGTGAGAACATCGGAAAGAATTGAAATGGTGTTTAAGAATAGGCGACTATAATTTCTTGATATTAATATATATTGCTTATGAATGTATTCATATATCGAATGATTTCTTTCTGAACCACGCAACTGTATATACTCATATATTGGCTTGTTTTACGGTTTATAAGGCAAACACTATATATGTATACGTATCGTATATCCCAGAAAATACTCGTAAAAACTGAATTTAGACATATCAAAAATTGCAGGTGCACCAAATCGGTGGAAAATGGAAACCAGAGAGATAGAGGGAGGGGCAGGGCAAGAAGAAGTTATTGAAGTTTGGAAAACTATACAAATCAGAGAAAGTCGTGGATTAAGGTATAGTACATAAAATTCCAGTTATTCGAAAAACATTATAACTATAAAAAGACCATGCATTATAACCTTATAGAAGAGTTTTTCGTAACACTGATGTTGGGAAATGGTTTATCTCGAATATATAATAAAATAAGCTAATGACAATGGCGTACTGAAGAAATGTAACCAGCTGAAAAAGACAAATAAACTAAACGTTCAAAAAAATATATCTCATCAAGCCTTTTTAAATAGTGGAAAAAGGATATCCATTGACTGTCGACAAAACACTGAAAATAGTACTAATTTATACATATGTGCATTTAACTAGCGCGCATACGATTTATTGGGAAACTATGTATATAAGTACTAAAAATGTATGAAATTCTAAAAAGCCCGGCCATATTCTGTTGTAAAAGTTGGTCATCAAATCAGTGCATACAAACGAAAAAATATCAATTCAATATTGGTTATGCTTATAAAACATAAATGTTTTTAAAATGTAATAGCAAAATATCAAGCTAACAACACAAAAAACCAAGATAAAAAATGGACAACAAAAGAAATAACGTAAATGTTCAAGATGATCAAATGGTGCACTGCATAAGTGCTGGAGCAGACAAATTTTTTTTATATTTACCTTGTCCACAGATTACAATACACAGTCTTATCGATTTCAAACTCGTTTGCTATATTTGACATGAGGATGAAAGGGTAAAGGACATTTTTAGGAAAGGATCGGCAGGTTAGATTGAAGTGGAATGCGATTTATCCTAATGTAATACGATTTTTGCAAATATTGAAATTAAAAATTCAAACATATTATAGTTTGGGCCTGCCGACTTTGTAAAACTTAAAGAGGAGTAAGAACTAGTCATGGATCTTATAAATTCTTGCACATGCTTTTTTCAAACATTTTCTGATTAGTATATATTATTATATACATCCATAAAAGCAGGAGCAAAATTAGGAGACCGTTGGTTTTTGGACGCTCTAATCTTATAATTTTTTTTTTAAATAAAAAATATTATTTATATATATATATATATATATATATATATATATATATACGAGTATATATATATATATATATATATATATATATATATATATATATATATATATATATGTATATTTATATATATATATATATATATATATATATATATATATATATATATATCATTCTTTTTATACTAAAATACAACACATTCTTTTAAAATATAATATGAAAAATGTTAAAACTAAAATAAAAGATCTTTCTTTACCAATCCTTGGAATAATAAAGTTATTAAAAGAATCATAATTACTAATTCATATTAATATTTATATTTTATAAAATTTAAAATTTTTTTTTTTTTTTAGCATGTTTAATAATAATTAAATCCTGCCACGGGCTTGGTCTCCCAAATGCTTCTTTCTATAAAATCTTTTTCTCTTCAAGTCGAAAGCCTCTGTAGCTAGTACTCATACCTCGAACAACTTGCACTCATAATTAATTATGGTGTAAGGAAAAATATAATAATAATAATAAAAATATTTTATTAGCTGAATAATAAAAATGTAAGGTGAATGATGATTGCTTTGTGTTAAGAAAGAAAGTTCTTTCTTTTGAATCTTTTTGGATAATCGCTTATTAATAGATTTCAATCTAGCTGATTTGGATGTTTGGTTGTTCGTATTTTTTTAGCTGAGGCTACGGTTTTCGATATCATTTAAAGATCTTTATAAATAATCTAATTTTTAATGTACCACTAAGCGTTACAACAAATTTAATGCTATATGTCGAGCATAGTTTTGTTTACTACCTCATCTTAATTAATTTTGTTTTGCTCCCTAGGATCAGGTCAAGATTTGAAATCTTCAAATTAGTTTGGGTAATTTGATTTTTATTTATACCCTATATCTAGCCCAACACTCTCCACTCGCGCGAGAATGTTGATATTAAGCTTATAGATCTTTATGAGCTAACTAAACAAATTTCGTTTGCCAGGATTCCGTATCATTAGTATCCCTTGGAGTTTCCACAAGTCTGGAAGGTATCTCAAAATACTACTATATATATGTATGTGAAAAGTTTCACTGCAACTTTGGACAACTTTTTAATAATTTCTCCCTTTTTAATTATTGTGCCCTGATTATAATCAATAATTATCTTTAATTTTTAATGTGATAATGTAATAGTGATTAAATCGCGTGTCTGAGGGGCTATTAGATGATTCATTTGGCACGAAAAATTAAATATACTCGTATATGTTGAGCATATAATACGCCTTCTTCTTTATTATTTCTAACCCATTTTCAATTGTAATTTTTGCTTCTCTAATCACCAGCTTTTTTATAGTGACCTTACAATTTACAAACGAAACATTACCGCTTGATCAGCGACTTATTGATTCTGCATTTATCTGCACGGCCAACCTACATACGAGTATGTATGAATGTGCCAGTTGTCACTCACAAAAAGATGAAAAATTTGATTTGTGAGGTGAATGTTGGCGGGCCAATATGTATCCTACCATGACTTTTAGTAAATAGCCTAGTATATGAAGGTGCGAAGGCACTCTTTATTCAATACCACCATACAATTATAGCTGTCACATTTTTTTCTGCTGTCCATTTCTATTATTGGGGGAACGTTACTTCTCTTAGGGAACTAATTTCTGCCCACATTTGCTTAGTAATCCAGACCTGCTACGCTTTAAATTTGTTTTCATATATGTATCTGCTTGTAAAATCGCAGTGGGATCGGAACTAGATTGTTGTCTTGAATACAGCAGCAAGGGGATTGATTGAATGAACACTTAGCTTTAATTTGAGCATTTCCTTTGGAGGAGCTGATGATAAATGTAGAGAGTAGTTGCAATCCAGATCTATTTGATAAGGATTTAATGACAATGTCAAGGCATATATTGTTGAATGTCCACTTGATATCTAGAAACACAGCCGGTGTACTTCAATGAGCACGTGCCGCGCAGCTTCCACAGAGTAGCCTTTGGTGTAGGCATGTGGTGATTTGGATATTGCAATATAATTTATCTTGCTTCTGATATAAAGATCAAGAACCCTTTCCAGGGTTATTAAGATAAACGAGGACAAGCTGATAGTATCTATATTGTCCTTGTAACTGATTGTTCTATAGTCCTTGAGACTGATTGGTCTATACTGCCTGCCTTGAGTAGGAAATCTACACCAGCTTCTCTACAGCGTTTAGGAATATACGCCAATTAATTATATACACAGGCTTGTGCAAGCATTATAAATTTGCACAAGCCTTTTGGTGAAACCGGTACAGATGCAAGTTGATAAGGGTATGATATATTCTGGCCCGGGACATGTGGGGGTGCACGATTAAGGACGTCTCAGAATTGATATTCATTACCACAGCGACATTATCTCTGTTACTGAACCTGGGGAGTAAAAGTTCATTAGAATTAGTTGTTACGAGAATGCAAGCTCTGGGTTTGCCTTGGCTTCCCATAAATACCATACACTAATCATTGCGATTCAATCAACCGAAGCAAGTTCGTTGGTTTCCTAGACCAGGATGAGCTACTCTCCTTTTGGGTCTGTTTTGGGCGAAAGAAATAGGCTGCCGACTGAATGGTGAATGATAACACAGGGGAACACTCGTTTTGCGACATGGTATTTATTACACTATTTTAGGTAAATTTATGAATACAAAAATTAAATTTTTGTTGAATTGACTCTACTTTTGGAGATAAAGGCAATCCATTTATACTGGAAATTAATTTTTAAAACGTTTATTTTCAAAATATCCAATGATTTGAAACAATCAAACTGCTATAAAAGGTTCAAAGAATAATAAAATTAATCAAAAAAATAAAAACATATCAATAAGATTTATGAAAAAGGTTTTGCATACGGTGTTATTGGTCCGGACAGTATCTTTGCAAGCTCAAGCAGTAGTCTGCCATCATAAGGCGATCCCAATGGCCGTGGTATCTTTCCTCATAACCTTGATGGCCTGGTTCTTCGCTACAATCACCCAGGTTTTCAGGAAATTTATCTAAATGACTGTGCCAATAATGCAATTAGCTGCAAGTTTTTGGAAATTTTGGAGCATTTTGCCTACTATTTTGGAATATCCTTTAGATTTCGCAAAAAATGTCAACTAGAGTCATGTGAGTTTGGAAATCATCGTTGTTCATAAGAGTACGGATACGTGGCCCATCAAAAATTCCTGCTTTTAACTTTTCTATACCGGGACCAGGAAAGGATTGACAGATATATTTGAAGCAATAGCCATTAATATTCAATGCTTTAAGTCAAAGTAGGAATATGTATTGGCGGAAGATTGATTTTTTCTGGACTGATCAACAGTTCCTACAGTCATGTTCATTCTGGTCTACTCCAATGTTCATTTTTCGCACGACTGTTCCTCAGGCAAAGAAAATAGGGATATTTAGTGTATCCGCTTTGCTCACCCAAAAATATCACTACAATATACGATATCATCCGTTTCGTTAAAATATGGAAGTCTTTTCTAAGCTTCTCTTTTTGTCTAAGCTGTTTTCGAAAATATGCACGATAACTTTATTTTTCAATATCATTTAAATTCCTTAGTTGCTTTTCTTGACAAAATTTACCACATATTTATCAGAAATGGTCGGGGTTATTAGCACAAGACTTGTGTGAAGAACTCATACTTATTGTAACAATAACTCCCAATAAATTAAAAATTTATTTTTTAAGGTTCACTCTTTAAATTTTTAAGTTTCACTTTTCACTCTCCTTTTCTCTCCCGTTTTTTTATTGAAAATTACTTCTGCTTCAGTAGTTTTTTGCGAACGAGTATTTCAGTTGTTGTTATTGTGTTTTTCGGGTGCTGTTGTTGTCGGAAAATCGCATGCAATCATTGTTGTTGCCATTTTACGGAAAAGATACGTTAATGAGGGTAGATTAGTCTAAAACGTGTATTTTTTATAGAACGACTTATCACGAGAACCAGAGTCAATTCAAACAAAAAAATTTATAGGCTGAGTACTTCATAATCAAAAAATTTATGCCAAAAAGTTTGTTCCACTAAGTATTCTGAGCTATTTTCAACATCATTGGGGCTGACAATTACGTTCACCATCAAACTCAGAGGAAGTCCTTGCGTCTTAAGACTCCTTGATTTCAAGTTGGGCCGGGTCTTCCATATTGGCCGAAGTAAATTTGTTGGAAATTCTTTTTTGTCATCTTATCGCTAATGTATATATTGATATAGATTTAGCTGAACTCATAATTAATCTCAGGCGGTGAGCACCGCGGATGCGGCAAGACTCCCCCTATAACAAAGTAGGGAACAAATCTGACAATTTTCGGGAACAAATCTGACAATTTTTAGTTCCTCCTCCTCAGCATCACACCCACACCAGAAGTCATTAAAGGGCAAACCCAGCCTAACCGCATACCTCTCCGTCACACAAAGCCCGTCAGCACTGAAACCGTAGTGCGATGGACTCGTGTCCGAGTTGCAGTAGCTGAAGAGTGCGCTTCTTGCTGAGGCTAGGCCAGGTTAGCCTTGATATACGCCAAGTATATCCAGACCGTCACCGGTGATGTTAATGATGCAGTCATCTCTGCGTGGGATAATGAGGTCGAATCCCCGATTGACGTTTGAATTCGGACAGACATAGTCGACAGAGTTGGTGGTAGGCAAGTCCTGATTAATTATACTAGAATGCCCCACGTCCGTCTTCGACCACCGTTTAAGTGCATCGTGTCTGGTAGCTACCAGTTTGGCCTGTTTTTTTACCAGAAGCTTAGAGTGCAAAGAGAGCCCTCGTAGGTATGGAGCATATGGCTCCAGTGATCAACAGAGCTGCACTCCTTCTGACTTTGTCTATTGGATCCAGGTTACAAGCTTTGACAGTAGCTGGCCTCCAGAAAACAGCTCCGTATAGGAGATTTAATTCAACCACGGCTGTGTAGAGCCAGAGCATGATTCTGAGTTGTAGGCCCATATTGTGGTCACTGCCCTCCTACAAAAATAGAGCGCACGGGCCCTCTAAGCTAGATTGGCTTTCCAGCTGAGATTTGGATCAAGAATTAGACCCAGATATTTGAGTTTAGTACTTAGCGAAGTGCCGTTGCTTCTAGTGAACAGCTTAACTTCAGTCTGTACTGGGTTGAGCCCAAATTCGGAGCACCAGATAGTCAGGGTTTCCAGTGCATAGTTTAGCTTTTCGGAAAGCGTTTGAGGGAATTTATCGGAGGCAGTGATAGCAATGTCATCTGCATAGGATATTACGCTGCAACCACGATCTTGCAGTCTTTTTAGGTAAGTGTTAACTAACTTCCAGAGGAGGGGAGACAAGACCCTGCCCTGAGGTGTGCCTATCCTGAGGTGTGCCTAACCTCTGACAGTGAGCAGTGCCAATACTGGAGTCAATTGTCCTTCCCCTGAGAGTATGCTCAATGAATTTGACAAGACTAACATCTGTTGCTGTTTTCATCGACTTGCTTTGGTATATGCATGTTGGGATTTAGAGAGATGGGTTGGATTTATGGAAGTCCTGATATGTAGCACCTTTTCCAACGTCTTCAGGACAAATGGGGACAGACTCATTGGTCTGTTGTCTTTGGGTTTAGTGTGGGACGCTTCTCAGGTTTTAGAATGCAGAATACAAGTGACTCCCTCCAGCCAATAAGAGTGTACATCAGTCTGAGGCAGGCGATGTAAATCTGCGCTAGCCATAATAAAATTATATAAGATCCCTTTTGTATGTCCGCAGGGATGATACTATCTGGACCCGGTGTTTTAAAAGGATCGAAAGTGTGGATGGCCTACGTATGTGGTGTGTGGGTCACGCGGAAGCTACAGACAGTTTGATTGAACTTATGTTGTGTTTGACCGGCAAAATCTACACTGCCTGAAAAATAAATTCCAGTAGGACTTCGAGAGTCTCGGCACAGCAACTTGTTCAGTGACCATCAGGTCTCTGAAGATAGTCAAGTGCTTTGTGAGGAGAATTGAGGATCCGGCGTAGCCGGCTAGATTCCACGGAGAAATCTATTTATCCACAGAAATTCCGACATGACGCTCTTTCGTCTTTCAGCTGGCGTACTTCAGTTAGAATTGTTTCCTTTTGAAAGGAGCCCACTCATTTGTGACTCTGGCTTTATTGACTTAAATCGGCAATCTTCATGCTTCACCACAGAGGCTTTGGTTGGCTCGGGGATTGGGGTGGATGCACGATACTTTCAACGCTCGAGAGACGGCTGCTATGATTATGCCGACTGCTTGGTCAACATCGAGCAGATTCTAGATGGGAGAGGTAGCCGGTGACAAGCTAGACTGCAGGGTGGACTGGAATAAGAACCAGTTTGTGTGCTTTCTCTTGATTGGTTTGGCTGACCTAATAGCAGTGATCGCTGCTACATCAATTACAACTGTTACACTCCTGAGAGACGGAACACTTGGTAATGAGGGTTGAGAATTACACACCGATTAGGGTGATGTTGAGAACTTCCTGTCTGTTAGGAGTCAGGAAGGTCGGTTCATCCCCTAGATTAGCAAGTACGAGATTATTGGCAAGTATGAAATCAAAAATAAATTCACCTCGTCAGAGCTGCTCCACATTTCATGAAGGGCGTTGGCATCCTTACCTATGATGACAGCAATCTTCTTTCGTGTCGCATCAAGACCAGATGCTGAAGTGAGTCCTGTGGTGGCGTGTTGCCGTAGTCCTGTGTGATAGAACGGGAAACAAGCCATATAGCCATGGTATGACTACGATGTCCCTATCACTGTACATAGGGAGTAAGATGGCATTAATGCTGTTTCTGATAAAGATACAGGATCTGAGTTTACCTCGACCTTTGACGAATACTGGCTTCTTAGACTTGTACAAGGTCCCTCCTTTCTGGGCCAGGTGGAGGATAAGGGCTGACGAGGCAGTTTTGGAATGCTGAATGTTAATTTGTATGACCTTGAGCCTTTTTGCAGATTGGCGATCCGAGCGTAGAGGTCTAGAAAATGAACTCTTGCAGTCACCCTCAAAAAAATTCCAAACACAGGCACGATGACTGCTAAGTCCTTTGGTTTATTTTTCTATATTCGTAAAAATTCATTCATATATATAAATTTAGAAAATATAAAATATGACAAATTAACTCCTTTTTTGACCTCCGGCGACTTGCTCGATTGAATACCTAATAAAGCTAACCCGTTTAAGCAAAACGGATTTGGCGGCAAAAACGTCTGTCCCAAAGATCAAAGTACAAACTAAGTTACATTAAGGTGCAAACGAGACAAAAATACAATACATTTTTACTTATGATTAACGAATGCATTAAGCCCCGTTCACATGAATATAACCTACATATAAATTTCAAATAATAATTCAATTAATAACATCCCCTCCTCCGTAAAATCACCACTATTGGGAAGCTTTACCACCAACCTCGACGTCCAAAAAAGCAAGCTTTGACTCGGGTCTCCTCAGGGCACCAGAATCCGTTTTGACTTCAGCTAATCGTGCAGTTCCATCAGACCCATGAAACAGTTGCACAACTCTGCCACACCTCCAGTGAGATCGTGCTGCATTCACCTCACATATCAGCACAAGATCACCAATTCTCAGTTGCTTCGTAGGCAGGCACCACTTTCGTCGCCGCGTCAAATCCGGAAGGTACTCCTTCAGCCACCGCGACCAGAAGTTATTTTTTAAATTTTCTCGTCATTGCTTTCGCATACACATCAGCCTCGGCTCGTAAGTTGCCGGCGTCTATGTAAAATTCATGCAGCCCAACAGCAGATGATTCGGCGTCAACGGTTCAGGTTCTTCCGGTGTAACTGGCAGATGAGTTAACGGTCTAGAGTTAATAATGTTTTCGGCTTCAATTAAGACACTATATAATGTGTCTATCCGCGGCGCATGTTCTTTCAGTATGATGTTTAGCGTATTTTTGACTGACTGAACCCGTCGCTCCCATGCACCTCCTTCACTAGGATTGGCTGGAGTATTAAATATCCACTTAATTCCCATTGGCGCTATATGTAACTTAATGGCATCTTCATCTAGGGCTTTCCTCGAGAGTTGCAGCTCCTTTGATAGGCCACAAAATTGGTGCCGTTGTCGCTGCGAATTTGCACTGGTACTCCTCTACGGTTAATAAAATTGCGTATGCAGATCAGACAGGCATCACTTGATAAATCAGTGGCAAGCGCCAAATGTATTGCACGACAGGTTAAGCACGTAAATAAAGCGACCCAACTCTTCTCTTTTTGTCGACGAACAGTGACGTTTAAGGGGCCAAAGAAATCCACTCCGGTGTAAGAAAACGGACGTACGTAGGGTGCTAAACTGTCTATCGGCAAATTACCCATTTGCGGCTGTAGCGGGCTGGCTTTTCGCAATCTGCATAACATACAATGGGCTTGGACTCCTTTCGCTACTCGTCTTATCGACGGAGTCCAGAAGCGTTGTCTTATTTCATTGATAACCGTTGAGACGTTAAGGTGATTAAACTTCCGATGATAGTAGTCAGCTATCAAACGTGTGAGCGGATGCTCCTTTGGAAGTATTATCGGGTGCCTGGCGTCGACGTGTATCCAAGCGGCTCTTTTGATCCTTCCCCCAACTCGTAACAGACCATCTTCAGCAACAAACGGGTTTAACGCTTTGATTTGACTCGTTACCTGAACCATGCCTTTTTGAGATAAACTAGCGTGCTCATCAGCAACTTTACAGAGATGATTTTCAGCTGCCAACTCTTCTTCGGCGATGAGTTCACCCTTCTGTAGTACTCATTGGGTAGCCTTTGCTTTTAAGTTGTGGACGTAGCGAAATATCCAGGCCATAGTTCTCTTCAAACGTCTATAATTTGAAAATCGATTAATACTTGGTACAATTGTTTTTACTTGCCTGGCTATCAATAAGATATGGTTGGCTCGCAATTCATCTTCGCTTCTGTCCGTAGTATTTTTCATAAGTAGTTGACTCGGCCATTCTTCTTTACTTTTTAACAAAAATTCCGGGCCATTTTTCCATCTACTGTTGCCTTGCTTCGCCTTATAAATGATGCACGCGTTGCTTCATCTGCTGGGCTTAGTTCCCCTGGGCACTAAAACTAATCTTCCACTTGACTGCTTTCTAATATCTCGGCGACCCTATTTGAAACGTATTGTTTGTAAACTCGATGATCAGCTCTGATCCATCTTATTACAGTGTGCGAATCGCTCCAAAAATAAATGTTATTAAACTGTATTGAATGGCATTTTACTACGCTCTCCTTCAGTCGTACGCCCATAACGGCTGCTTGCAGCTCCAACTTCGGGACTGAATGGTATCGTGTCGGAGCACAACTATTCTTTGCTGCTACGAATGCAAGCTCTATACCTGTAGGCGTTTTTGTTCTCACGTACTCTACAACTGCACATGCCTCCTCACTTGCATCTACGAAAACGTGCAGGTCCAGGGCGATATTGTATTTGACTGCATCAATTTCAGCTTAAGAGTAATTTTTTTGTATATGGAATGACCGCTTAATGCATGGCTTATCATTGGTGTTAACTGGCTCATACACCATCCAACCCAATCTGGTTTTAACGGCAATAGGCCCAGGACTCTGTTGGCTATATGGGGTCTCTATTGGTACTGTTAAAAATTAGTGTATGAGACTGATAATGATTTTTAGCTGCTGACGTCGCGACTGCATTTTCTGCTGACGTCGTAGCGGCACTAAGCGCTTGCGGCGGCGTTCTATTTAGCGGCATTCTTGTAGCGTCAAAATGTACAGGTGCTACACCTTTATTTATGCGACTACTGGTTCTGTTTGCATGTTAAAATGATGACAGAGATAGAGAAATCAGTGGCTGACCCTTCTACTTGTTCAGTTATTGCAGTTGCGGTTAACCGCAGAATTTTGGTAGCGGCAGTGGCAGTAGCGGCGGCAACTGTATCAGCGTGTGGAGTGCTTTGCAGCATTGGCTTAATATTTAGGCTTCGGCAATATGCGTGGCAGCAGTGGCAATAAATGTTTTTTAAAATTATAAAACTTACTTGAAGAATATATTGGCGGTACGGCAAATTTTCCACATAAGAAAAATATGAAGTTTCACGGCAGTGATGGTTGCGGCAAGTAGGTATGACAGCAACAGCTATTTCAGTAGAGGCTTAATACTTGGTGTGGAGCATGGACTGAATATTTAGGTTGATGATTAATGTTGATGGCACGGCTAGATTTCCCAAAGGAAAAAATAAAGTTTGTCGACGATCCGAGCGTAGAGGTCTAGAAAATTGAACTCTTGCAGTCACCCTCAAATAAATTCCAAACACAGGCACGATGGCTGCTAAATCCTTTGGTTTATTTTTCTATATTCGTAAAAATTCATACATATATATAAATTTAGAAAATATAAAACATGACAAATTAACTTACTCCTTTTTTGACCTCCGGCGACTTGCTCGATTGACTACCTAATAAAGTTAACCCGTTTAAGCAAAACGGATTTACTTTACTTGGCGGCAAAAACGTCTGTCCCAAAGGTCAAAGTACAAACTAAGTTACACTAAGGTGCAAACGAGACAAAAATACAATACATTTTTTCTTATGATTAACGAATGCATTAAGCCCCTTCATTCTGGAGCGGTGGAGAGGTGGAACGAAGAGGTATTGCCTTGTGGTCACCCTCGATGTCAAAAACGCTTTCCCCTTTCTTTATTTCCTAGAAATATAATTTAAGTCTTAGTGAGGAATCCCTTATGAAAA
The DNA here is from genome assembly GCA_920105625.2 of Clusia tigrina. Taxonomy (NCBI): domain Eukaryota; kingdom Metazoa; phylum Arthropoda; class Insecta; order Diptera; family Clusiidae; genus Clusia; species Clusia tigrina. The sequence goes on from OV050031.1 coordinate 156,323,877, forward strand.
TGTCTTGTAAACGAATGGCAGCTTTCTTGAACTGGTAAATTATAAGTATTAATTATAATACAAACCGTCAATTATTTTCCAGTTAAGGATAAACTGGACAGATATGACAAATTAAATGTTATGTATTTACAAAATTAAATATATAAGAAACGATTCTACTGCATGCGATCAAGTATATATCAGAACATAAGTACAAGAATATCTGCATTATGTTACAAAATGATATACCAGTTGTCACTTACCTGATTTCAAGTTTTCACTTAGTGTACACCACATGCTAGACTTGGTTTCGTATTGTGGATACATCGAAAATATTATAGTAGCTGCTGTGGGCGACTACGTAGCCCAAAAGTGCTCAAATTGAATGTTTGCGGTGTATTTCTACGACTTTTTTTATATTGAAAGATACAGATTATTTCAAGTGCCGAAAAATAAGAAATTTTGGGGTTCTGGTGCGATGGCGAGAGACGGACTTTATTAATATATGTTGTGAAGGAGAGACATCGGTCGGCAATTCGAAAAGAAATGACGTTCCAGGGGATCCCATATATATTAACGACTTCCTTATTGTCCTTCAAAAACGGATTTCAATCAATTTAATATCGATTTCCATACCTCTTTTCATCAATGGGGTGAAAGTTGTGCATCTCTGCTGTAGAGAGTCGGCGATCATTAGTCTTTCTACCAGATTTCGGAGCGTCCCAAGGTGAACTGCGTAGAGAGATTACGAGGCTTCTATAGATATCAGCAGGGTTAATATGAATCAATCATTAATACCCTTGAAAGTATTAAATACCTGAGATTTCGTGTATCGCTATTTAAAATAAATTGTGCGCAATGATTATATCTATCTCTAACTAAAAGGACCAAGTAGAATAAGCTATCGATTTTTCCCCGACAGTTGTGAGGTCACAACCGGTTGTCGCGTTTTGGGTTGGGGAGAAATAATGAGAAAATCTATTGATAAAACTCTTTTCGGACTTAGATATGTAGTGTTGTCGTTTGGTTATCTGATGTGGACTGTTTATTATCTACAAATTTAAAAATTTTATTCTAAAATGCCATTAGATAAAAAGGAAAAGCACTCACCACGATAATAACCCTAATGTCCAAAAATTCTCAATAGAAAGTCAGGAAAGGTCGTCTCGCCTTTAACCGTTCAGACTGATTCCAATATAAAATGCTTATAAACTCACATCTCAATATTAAGACGTCCTTGAAATCAGAAGGAGAATTAGGAGCTGCTGTCCCAAGCCGTAAAATGAGCAACACTCCGGATTAAGGCTGCAACTCGATCTCTCAGACGAGAATGGCGGAAACAGAGATCCCCACCTCTGAAAAAGGAACTCTCAAATTGTACCGATTGCTGGTCACAACCCGTTTCCACCAGTCAATGCCATCGCAAGCATAATAAATATATCGATCAAGAAAAAATTGCTTAAAAACGTTATCAACAATCTCAATGCCAAAAATTCTCTAGGACGCGATTTGATAACAGTCCTAATGATAAAAGAAATCCTAACAATAGCTGAAATCTTTCTCCTACATATATTTAAACTGATAATTCGCACTAGCTATTTTCCTCAGTCATGGAAGTTCTCAAATTACCATGGTTCCCAAGCCTGGTAAGGATCCTACAAAGGTCTCTTCGTACAGACTCATTAGCTTATAATCTATTTTCTCAAAACATTTTCAGAAATTTCGTAACATTTTCAGAAACAATCGTAAAGCGTGTCAAAAAAATTTAAAAATCAGTTTGGCTTCCGTGAAAAATACAGTACTGCCGAAAAAGTCTTACATGTAAGCATTGCAAACCTTAAATTGTATTCCAAGCCTAAGAAGTAAACAACTCTTGCCCACATCAAATTCTTTCTTAGTGGTGCTTTGGACAGCCTGCGTGGAAGTCTCTCCTCCTCATATAATTACAACGTTGTGTAGATATATTGCAAAGGCAGCTCAAGGGTGTACAGCGTTCTTTCAAGTATTAGTGCATAATTTGGTGTAAAGTCTGGGAGTTTTAGCACTCTCTTTAAAAAATATCTTTGTAACTGCGTATGCTGCGTATGCTTGTGTATATCGAAATACTGCTTGAAATATTTTGCATTTAACTGTTAGCGACACTTTATTTTTACTTAATAGATTCTGCCACATTGCATTTATGCTATTTTTTGCTGCCGTATTTCGTGCATTGATGTGTTTCCAAATGTCATTCTGGGTGTTAACGCTACGCCTAAATAGAAATATTGTTGGGTAATTCTTACCAGCTCACTATTGAAGGTCCACTTTTCTTTGGCCGATAGCCCGCCATCCTTGAGGAACACGAATATTTCATATTTGCTGAGATTAACCTCCAAATTCCATTTTCGATAGTAGGCTTCTGGCTTATCATCTAACAACTCTATGTCATCTGCAAACATCACTAGCCTGACATTTGTATTGCAAACGGGGACACCCCCTCCAAAATAATCATGCAAATCGTTTAGATACAATATAAATAGCAGAGGGGATAGTAAACAATCTTCCTTTATACCTGTATAGGTTTCAAAAGACTGATAATTCCTGACCAGTCCATACTGCGGAAGTTGTTGTTTAGTATATACTCGCAATCAAGTTCACAATCTTTGTTGATAGACCCAATGTGTTTAGTTTATAAATTAGTTACTTTTTAGTACTTTAACAAATGCCCCACTGAAGTCTGCGAAAAAGGCATAAACTTTCCTCTTCTCCTCAAATTTAAGCTGCACTATGCTCGTACGGTTGTATAAGTTATTAATCGTTGAGTATTGCAGTCTAAAGCCTGCTTGAAACTGATATTCTATCATTCAATACACCAATTTTGCGACAATAAAGTACTATTGTCAATTTGAGATATCGGTATAACAATGCTGTCGTTTAAAAAATGAAACACTGATGAAACTTCAAATGGATCTAACTTTTATAATGTGCGTAATATACTTATCAAAGTTTGTAACATTCAAATGCTGTAACTTTATACTGGAGCTTCATGAAGCGTATTTTGGCTTAGCACTTCATGAAATTGATTCCTCGATAATTATTTGGCATGTTGAGATCCCCTTTTTCGAAGATTGGAAATATGATACTTTCTACGAATGTCTGATCTACTTTGCCAGTTTCCATTAGAATATTCATCTAAAAAACTTTCACTAATATTGTTGATGTGGTCATATGCAATTCTATCTGTTCCAGGCGATTTGTTTCCTTTTGATTTTTTCAGGACACTTTTAATTTCGGGTTTTGTTGCAGCTCTGTTCAACTTTATATTTTCGTGTAGCAATGGTGCGAAAAGAATATTATTTGATGTTCGCGGTGGGTTTAGTAGGTTTTCAAAGTAGATTTTAATTACCTGTGCGCTGACTTTACATCCCATCTGTAGATTTTACCCACGTATTTCCTTTGCAAAGTTCCACCAGTCCTTAGCATTGTTAACTATGATTATTTTCTACATCCGAAGTTTTTCATACTGCTCTTTAGATTGTTCGCACACAAATTTTAATCCATTATTGCTTTTAATGTACTCAGGTTTGCTCTGTTGTTGGTTCGTTTTTCTAAACTCTTCTAATGCAGTGCAGGCGTTATGTCCTGCTCTTTGGCATTCATAGTTAACCATATTTGCTTATAGGTACTTTTTTTATGTCTTTGATGCTGAGATTTTAACAGCTTCTGCCAAGTCAGACAGGTTTGGAATATTTAAATTTTGCTTCAATATGTTCACATTTTTATGGAGATTTCTCTGGCAAATTTGAGTTTCTCTACGTAATTTTTGGCAATAAGTCTGCAGAATTTGCTTTATATGCTCTATTTGTCCGATTATTCCTCTAACGTGAAATATACCATCCTGATTGTAAAATTGTTTTATAGCTTAGAAGGTCACTCAATTTTTAGGTTTCAAATGGAGTTTAACATTTCTTTTTTCTTATTTATTTCTAATTTAGTTCTAAATTATATTCGAAGATTTGAATCTTGTGTATCAGAATACAAAAAGGCAGACATAGCCTACGTAACAAAATAGAACAAAAATAAGTAGATATCTCTATGGTTTTTCTTTAAGAAGAAAGCATTCTTATTTAGAACAATTATTTTTTTAATATAATCAATAAGAAATCTTGTAGTTTTTATAAGCCCTTAAATTTATTAAAAAGAATTTCATATTATTTTAATAAGCTGATCTCCTTAAATTTATTAAAAAGAATTTCATATTATTTTAATAAGCTTATCTCCTTGAATTTATTAAAAAGAATATCTTATTATTTTTATAAGGTTATCTATTTAAATTTATTAAAAAGAATATCTTATTATTTTTATAAGGTTATCTATTCAAATTTATTAAAAAGAATATCTTATTATTTTCATGGGGTTACCTCCTTGAGTTCATTAGAAAGTTTTAGTCTTAGTTTAACGAGGGTTTATTCAAGAGTGGCAAAATGTAGGTATAAGTTAATTATGTTCGACCACATAATTTAAAAAAATATAATTTTATTTTCCGGTCAGAGCCGTACCACTTTATTATTTCACAAATACAAATTAACTAAACTAACAAAATTCATTATCTTAATACTAAGCCTTTGCACGTTGGTTCTACTGCCGTTGTGAACGTCGCTGCTAGATTTTTCCTATGTGATTTCACAATATATCGTCTAGGTCGCGTTGGAAGGCAGCATTTTTTAATCCGAAAGGGAGTCGAGTAAAGTCGTATTTCCCATTATTGACGGAAAATGCAGTTTTTTCGATGTCGGAGTTTTTTCGAGGGATCTGATGAAACCCGCTGTTTAAATCAATAACAGAAAAAAATCGGATGCGTCCTAACTGTGACAATACTTCATTTTTGTTCCTTGGTCAACATCCATTAGTTGTGGACGTGGTTGGGGTTTGGGGGCGAATGGTCTTAGTGGCTGTTGTTGGGTGTGATTAAACGGTCTTGTGTTACCGAGATTTTGATAAGGATAATTTTGGGTTGGTCTATATGGATTTGTGGACAAATGCTGTTCCGGTCTAGTGAAAGAGTTTTGTTTATGTGGATACGTTGGATTTGCGTAGAATGGCACAGGATTACCTGGATGCATATTTCGCCTTGGTGGAACTGGTGGTGTTGTTAAGCTATAAATTTTTTTTGTCGTGTTGAAAGCGTTATGCGCATATTTCGATCTAAATGTCTGATTTTCGAGTTTCTGACAGAGACTAACATCTTGAGGAAGATCTGTTGGCTCTCTCATGCCCAGTAAACGTGGCATATCTCCATTTATACCGCGAATAAAAATATCGAGTGCTTTGTTAGGATGTTTATCGCTCCATTGCCAATCTCTAGACAAGAGAATTTATTTAAGATGAGAGAGAGACAAGCGTAAACATCATGATAAAACCCTTGAATAGTTCGCCTACCCTGGACGAGAGAGGTCATCTGGTATTCCAGAGTTGTAACATCTCGTTTGTCGGTATAATGGGTTCCGAGACAGCGCGATATACAGTCCCATTTTAAGGGAATGTTATATGATTCGAGTACATTATCGGCTTGTCCGACAATTTTATTACGAATTATATTAATGGTTCCATGGCATTTTGCAGCACCCCTAATAGATTCGTACAGTTGGATTCTCTCAACACTTTTCTTCCATGAAATAAATTCTGAACCATTTCCAGAAAAATCTCTTATACTTCTAACTATGTCAGGTATTTCATCTAAATTGTCCCTATGTTCTTGGTTTATAGTTTGGTCTGTACCACTAAACTGGTCACAATTCGGATTTATATCGGACGACATCAACTGTCTACTTTCGATCTGCAGAGTCTGAGATAGCGATAGCGTTTCGCAATTCTTCTAACATTACTAATCGATGTTCAGGTTGAGGTGGGAGTGAGGGAGGATTTAAAACTGGTGGGCGAATTGAATTAATTGGATTAGACATGACGGGAAGTTTTGTAGAATTTTGTTAAAAATTTAAATTTTGGGTAAAAAAAAATTTTTTTGACTGTAAATGTAAAGAATTCCATTGTAAATTTCTAAAATTCCAAAAAAATTTTTTTTTATTTGTCTCACAGATATTAATTAATTTATTTTTATTTTAATATTTTACTATTACTTTAATTTCCTTATTATTCAAAAGAAAATTCTATTTTAATTTAATATTTTCTTTTTCAATTTTCTATAATAATTCATTTTTAATTAACAAATAATTCTGCTTTAATTCAATCTTTAATTGTTATTAAAAATAATTCTGCTTAAATTCAATCTGTAATTGTCATCAAAAATAATTCTGTTTTGATTTTATTTCTTTTCCTTTTTTATATCATTCAATTTTTACATTTTCATAAAAAAAAAATTTTTTTTCCTTTTGATAACATGCAATCTTTAATTTGCATTAAAAAATAGTTCCGATTAAATTTAATTTTTTCTTTTCAATTTAAAATAATCTTAAAAATTATATTCTTATTATTTTTCGATTGGATTATTCCGTATCTTACAAAATGCTTAATCTTATCATCATACGGCTGATTTTGAATTTGTCCTTTTTATCCGCTCTCTCTCTCTATATATATATATATGTATATATATACGAGTATATATATAATATATATCCAATCGAAAAATAATAAGAATATAATTTTTAAGATTATAGTATATATATATATATATATATATATATATATATATATATATATATATATATGTATATATATATATATATATATATATATATATATATATATATATATATATATATATATATATATATATATATGTATATATATGAGGATGTATAAATAAAACAAAGTGGTGAGTTAAATTTTCTGAAAAAATAAAAATAATAAGAATAATCCGGTAATCGTGTGTTTGATATTCTGAAAAAATAAAAAAGTAAGAATATGTGCGGTAATCGTGTGTTAACTATTCTGAAAAAGAACAAGTAAGAATTTGCAGGAGAATAGTGCGTTAACTAATTCTTATAAAATAAAGTAAGAACAACGTCACTTCAAACCGCTATTACGTGTCGTACCGGGAGAATAAACAAATAACGCGTAATCGCGAGAAAGGAGAACGAAAACATAAAAAAAACTATAAAACTAAACAGTGACATTGGAAAAGAATACACAAATATTCGAATAAATATAGAAAAGCGAAATAAACAAAAAAAAGTTTTCAAAAATAAAGAACAAAAATTATATTTTCTACCAGTTGATGCAAACATCCGAGAGGAATATATACTGAGAATTAGAAATATGAGGACTATATCTACCAAATACAACGAACTAAATTGGGAACACAGCGCTTCTTTATTTACTTTGCTGCAAACATCCGAGAGGAATATTTACTGCGAATTATAACGGAATCTAAGGACTACATCCACCAAACACAACAAACTAAATTGGGAACACAGCGCACCTTTATTTACTGTAAGCTTCGTTGCAATAATAAAGTGTCAAATTCGTTAAAGCAGTATATCTGTTGTCATAATTAAATTTATTTGTAAATGTTAAACTTTTCAATTCATTAAATCCTGAAAGAATTAGTAAAATTATAGCAAAACAAGAAACTGTGTAGAGTATATTCTATTGCAAAAAAGAAACCATAAACTTTTTTTGGAATTAGATAACGTTTTTATGAAATATCGAATTTGGAAGTTGATATTTTGGTAGCCAATAATGTTTTGAAAAAAGCTAGCATTATATTAAATTTTGAAAAAGAAACCTTACAATGTGGTCAGCATTGTGAAAAATTTTTAAGCTTTGAAAACGAAAAGTCTCTTAGCGAAGAAAAGAATAAAGATCTCTCAAACGGAAATGAGAGGTGTAATGAAAATATTTTATACCAAATAACCATTGATAAAGGACTTGAAGATAAGTCGAAAGACAGGGAAAAACTCCGAATTTTAAGTCGATAAACGATAAAAAGTGTATCAAAACTAGACTCAAACATTAATTTAAATTTAGCGTTTAGAACGGACATTAAAGCAGAAATACGAACAATTGCTGAAACACCTATATGGAGCAAACAATACCCTTACCCCCTTTTCTTAACAGTGAAATTTAAAACTATTAAAGGATAATATTATACCCGAGAGTAGGAGCCCGTATAACTCGCCCATTTGGGTTGTGCCTAAAAAGGGTACAAATGATGATGGTACGCAAAAATTGCGTATGGTTATCGACAAATACCCGACACCCGACTGTAATGTTATATTATCAAATTTAGGAAAAGCAAAATATTTTTCAACTATTGATTTAGAATCTGGCTTTTATCAAATGCGAGAAGAAGTTAATAACGGAAGATATGGGTTTTTAAGGATGCTCTTTGGTCTAAAAAATGGACCAAGTATCTTTCAGAGAGCAATGGACAACTTACTACGTGAATTCATAGGGAAGATATGTCACAAATAGATAACATTGTTGTTTTTTCAGATACTTTAGAAGATTATTTTAATCATCTGAATTTGATAATAAATAAACTCACAGAATCGAATATGAAAATTTCATTAGAAAAACCTAATTTTACGAGATAGAAGTTGAATTTTTGGGTTATGTGGTAGCCCAGTGTTATTCAAACCGACTCTAATAAGATAGAGTCAATAGTTAATGATCACTTGCCTCAAACACTTAGACAGCTTAGAAGCTTCCTTGGCTTATCGAAAATTTATCAAAAATTACGCAAACATGGCAAAACCACTAACAAAGCACTTATCTGGAGAAAACGGTAAAGTTTCCCAATATTTGTCAAAGAAAACAGAAATTCATTTGGACGAGGAAGGCATAACAGCTTTTAATAAACTAAAAAATCTTTTAACCCAACAAGTCAAGCTAACACAGCCCGATTTCACAAAAAAAAATTGTATTAATAACAGATGCTTCTGACACAGAAATTTGACTGTATTAAGCCAAGAAGGAAATCCTATAACCTTTAAAATTGAGACATTTGTAATAAAAATAAGTACAATAGGCATCCGCAGACCACCCGAATCGGCGAGGCTCCAATTCCCGAGAAGGAGGGGGAATACCTCAACATAGATATATTTATTCTTGTTATTAAACATACGAAAGATAAATCAAATTTAGGCGAAAAAGTTTTAGAACTTTTACAAAGCTTTCCAACTGCAAAAAAGATTACAGTTGACAACGAACCAGGCTGCGCCACAGTTCAAATCGCGAATACAAAGATTAGGTATAGACATTTTTTATTGCACACCCCGTCATAGTAGCACTAATGGTCAAATAGAAAGAGTACATTCCACATTAGGCGAAATAGCGCGTATATAACGTGTATAAAAGCTGAATACTGTTTAGTAGATGATATATAATCCTTTTATAGAGTGGCACAAAAGTATAACGAAACGATTCATTCTGTAACGGAACAAAAACCATTTGAAATTCTTTTTAATAGGATTGATCACACTAATGTTAATTTGAAATTAAAGAAAATCCAAGATAAAATATTAGAATGAAATAACCCGAATCACGTTTGGACCTATCAACATGGTGACATCATATATGAAAAGATAATAGGACAAAGAAACAAACTTTAACCGAGATTTAAGAAACAAAAAGAAAAAGAAAATCTAGGAAACAAAGTAAGAGTATACAGTAGAAATAGGCTTATCCACAAAAATAACATTCAAACATAATATTTTCTTTTTACCTTTTTACCCCATTAGAAAATGGACTCTTTTTCATAATAATGGTGATTTTAAATTCGAGCCAAGCCGATATCAAAATACTCGACTACATGAATACACAACTCGTGCCGATACATTTAGGCGACGCCAGAATTCAAAATGGCAACTTCAAACTAATTCATATTATAAATCTAGAGATATAAGAGGTAGCTCTTTTTGATATAGAAAAGGAAGCACGAAAAGTTTTGACAAATAGATCATCTGTACTTTTCTTGCTACACGACTTGAAAAAACTACAGACTACACTCGATAAAATAGAACAAAGACCGGTTGGTAATGGATCGATGGTAGCCCTGACCATCATGATCATGAAATAGTTGTTGAAAAAAAAGACCTATTAGAAAATAATACACAACAAAGAATTATTAATAGGGATTCAATGATAAAAAAAAAAATCTGTTAACAAATGTTACAAATAATATTTTGAAAATGATCAAATCAAATGAACAAATAAATTTAAATATAGAACAGAATATAGTATATAGACTTAAGCAAATTATTATTAAATAAATTAATTTATTTGCGAAATCATCCTGTTGGTAAAGCTCGTGGTGGGACAGTTATCATAATAAATTCACTATTAAAACATACTGAACGGCAACCATATGCACCTCTAATTCAATCCACTACTGTGCAAATTGTGGATACAAGTGGGCCAATACTCATTTCCTCAGTTTACTGTCCCCCCAGACACCTAATATCGACGGATCAATATGATGACTACATAAAGACGCTTGGCGTAAGATTCATTGCAGCTGGAGATCTGAATGCAAAACACACTGACTGGGGATCTAGGCTAACCAATAAAAAAGGACGAAATCTGATTAATGCTATAAACAAAAATAACTGCAGATTTTTAAGCTCAGGTGAACCCACATACTGGCCAAAAGATAGGAAAAAGATACCAGATCTAATCGACTTCAGCATAACAAAAACTATAAAGTGTAACCAATTAAAAATTAAAGCTTGTTTTGAACTTTCTTCAAACCAGTCTCCGATAATACTTGACTACACAACTGACATCAAACCCATAGAACCAATAGCTAAGATTTTTAACAGCATAAATTTAGAAGAAATAAACCTACAACGGATATTTTCATAAGAAAGCAAATTATTGAGAAGAGAAAGCTGAGAAAGAGGTGGCAGCTAACTAGATCGCCTGAGGATAAACACAATTTAAATATAGCCTGCAAAAAACTCAAGAAAGTATTAACTAAAAGACAAAATATAGAAGTTGAAAATTACTTAAAAAACTTGACGCCTACCCAGGATACGAACTACTCATTATGGAAATGCACAAAGAAATTAAAAACTCAGATAAGATATCAGCCACCACTACGGAAAGATGACAACTCATGGGCTACTACCAATGAAGAAAAAGCAACTGCATTGGCTAAATACTTTGAAAAAGTCCTATCAAATGACGAAGATAAATATATTGAAACACGCAATGACTTAAATATAGACATTACAACCAAAATTAAGAAAACAAACACAACAGAAATAATTAATTGCATTAAAAAACGAATAAACCACAAAAAAGCACCAGGATACGATATGTTGACAGGAAAAGCTCTCGCTGAGCTCCCTACTATAGGTTATAACTACTTAAGAAATGTTATCAACTCAATGTTCCGACTACAATTTTTTCCTAAAGTATGGAAAGTTGCTGAAATTATTGCACTACAGAAGCAGGGAAAAGATGCTGCAACTGCTTCGTCGTATAGACCAATTAGCCTACTTCCCATAATCTCTAAAGTTGCTGAAAAACTATTACATGATAGACTTAGCCAGATCCTTGACAATAAAATCATTATACCAAATCATCAATTCGGGTTCAGAAAACGACATTCAACAATTCAACAGATACACCGTATAACAAACAAAATTGAAACAGACATAGAATATAAGGGGTACTGCGTTGCTGTATTCTTAGACGTTGCAAAAGCATTTGACAAAGTATGGCATAAAGGACTGCTGCATAAACTGAAGACGATGCTGCCACTTGACTACTATTTGATTGTTGATAGTTATCTTAGTGGTCGTTACTTTTACGTCAAATATAATGAAAAGTGTTCGTCTATTCATCTTACAACAGCTGGAGTTCCCCAAGGGAGTGTTTTAGGACCACTACATGTCATATTTACCTCAGATATACCACTTCCAAAAGAACTGAATACCACAATTGCTACCTACACAATCCTCTTAGCATCTTACAAAAATCTAAATACTGCGACTGCAAATCTGCAGATATACACAGAGAATGTTAAGGAATGGTTTGATAAATGGTGCTTGAAAATTAATGAAGATAAAACTGTACAAATAATTTTTACAACTAAAACAAAATTTAACCCAATACCTATTAAAATAAACAATGAAGATATAAAAATAGGGTCTACAACTAAATACCTTACTAATACATGGATTCAAAGCTAAATTGGCAGTACCACATCAAAGAAAAAACGAAACAAATAAAAGAAAAATTTTGGCAACTATATTGGTTAATGTGTAAGCAATCAAAAACTCACAATTAACAACAAGTTACTGCTATAAAAGTGAACTATAAAGCCAATCTGGACGTACGGACTCCAAGTATGGGGAACGGCAAAGCGGTCACACATACAAAAAATTCAAAGACAGCAATCTAGAATATTAAGAGTTATCATAAAGTCTGGTTGGTACACAACAAATGAAGATATACACCGCAAACTAAATATGACCAGAATTGACGAAGAAATAAAAAAGATATCCACAAAACACTACGATACACTGCATGGGCATAATAACGAAGAAATAAACGAGTTGCTACATCTAGAAGAAACCACCATGCGCCGTTTAAAGAGAACTCGACCAAACGACATACTGAACTAGGAAATCCAGACTATACATATTAGTAATAGTATTATAAATGTAAATGTAAATAATTATCATAAACATTATTTTGATCATAAATTGTTATAATATAATTATAGTGAACTATTATAATTAATGTAAATAATTTTTGTTGTATAACTTCTTGGCACTGGCCAAAATTTGTTTTTAATATTAATTTCCAAACAAATTGTCAAATCATGTACTAGGTGTCAATATAATGGTGACAGATGTATGAAATAAAGGGAAATAAAACACACAAAAAAAACTAAATTAGAATTAGCCGATAAAAAATAAACATTATAAACAAAATTGTAAATGAAAACTTGGTAGAATGTAAAAACAAACTCTTTGAAATAAAAAAGGACTGTAAAGCAGTGACCTTTGCATTTGCACTGAAGAAAATCTGGTTGATATAACTCAAAGTGATTGCTTACCAAAACTATTAAGCAGCAGTGATCATAATTGTCCGCTAACAAACGATGACCATATACCAACAATAGAAGAATTATTCCCGGGTATAATATTTCTTAACCAATTTAATGAATTGAGAAAAGTATTGATCGGCCAATCTTGGCATATAGATGGCAGTTTTTTAGTTCAATTTCACAAAAAAGAAGATAAACGATAGAAATTTTACATCTAAAGAAAGTAAATTTCTCACCCCTCTTACTACACTTTTGGAATTATCCCCAAAATAATGATAACTGAAGAGATTCTCTCTCTGGAAATGATAAAACAACTCAATATTGATAACATAAGAACAATCGATCTTTTTCAAAAAGAAGCCCAGTAAGAATTCCACTAACCTAACGATAACAAATATAACTACCGAACATACAAAACATGTTTCGGAGATCCCTTTGGAAGCTTCGACATCCTTACCAAAACCACAAGCAACATTCCGTAGTGTCAATGAACTCCCTGCTTGTTAGCAAAACGAAACGGGACGTTTCTTTAAGAAAGAGGGGAGTTAACAATATCACATTGTTAAATCAGCAAATTCCATTGCAGTCACGTTGTTCTAAATTCGCTAAAATAATGGGTCTCATGCATAAAAACGAGTAAAAGCGCTGAGTTGAGTCAGGTGAGCAATTGCTCGTAAGTCGAGTTCGAGCAAACAGCAACAGCTTTTACTCAATTTCGTATGCATAAAAATGAGTTCAAACCAATTGCAATTACTTGAGCAAAGGGAGATCAAACATCTAACTGCAAACATGTCGTCAAGTGAAAGTGAAGTAGAAGTACAATCAAATAATAATAAAAAAAAATAGAAACTGACGACATTTCTAAATTTTTAGTGGAAAAAATAAAACAAAATAAATATTTACTAGAAAAAAGTCAATTACCAAGCTTTAAAAATAAAAAAAACAAGGGAGTTGAATTTTCAAAGTCTGCAGAGACTTGTTTTGTTAAAGCAAAACAAAGTGCTTTCTACAAAAATGCAGATTTTGCAAGAAAAACTTGTGGAAAGAAACTTGGAGTTACATGAATTTTGAATTTTATTAATATGTAATTAATTAATATTTAATGCCTAAAAGTGAATTACATTTATTTTATTTTTGTATAAAAAAGTGAATTGAATTTACGTTTATTATTTTTATAAACCCAAAAAAAAAAAAATCTTTTCATTTATATTATTTTTATTATAAACTAATTTGATAATAAATTTGCGATCATCAGCCTTTTGTTTTTTCCAACTTGAGAAATTCTTGCTGTTTGTTGTTCGATATCATTTCCTAATTGCCATACATCATTATTGTTATAATCGTCATTGATAAGGATATAATCGTCTTTTAAAAATTTAGCTATGTTATGCAAAATCCCTTGTAAACACTTTGTTGAATTTTTTTCTATGTCAGTTGTTGGGTTCCGGAATGGTGTCATTAGCCATGGGCATATTCCATAGCCCTCATCCCCGAGAAGTAATGCATCGTTCGTTGCATTTTGCATTATTCTACATACCTCGCTGTTTCGTAAGATGCGTGAGTCATGAACTGAACCAGGCCAGGATATGTCAACGCTTGTAAAAAGTTCTTTTCCATCACAAGTTGCCTGCACATTTATAGAGTGGAAGCCTTTTCAACTCATCACTTTGATTTGTGGGTTTTTTAATTTTTATATGAGTACAATCAATCACTCCAATTGCAAATGGAAAGCAATAATTTGATTGCCATTTCATTTGAGCATCTTTCATTTCATCTGCATCTTTCGTGAATTTTATCCACTCGCTTGCTTTGGCAGATATAAGTTTCGCAACTTCCGCAATAGTTCGCGACACAGTTGATTGATGGACTCCAATATCTGGGGCTATACCATTTTGGAATCCAGGATCTGCACAAAATCTTAAATAGAGTCGAATTTTATCAATGTAGCTGAGGGCACCACCACGTGTTTCTTCTGACTCCTCAAAAAAATAATTAGCCAACCAGCAGATGCTACTATCATCAAACCTATGTATTTATCATTTTATTATTAATTATATAAAAAAAAATTAATAATTAAGAATACAAACCTGTATAATTTTTTATTCTCACTTGCTAAATTTGTTTTACGCTGTTGATAAGATTTTGTATTTCTTTGTGGCACAAAATATTCAGCCATGATTCCTTTTTAGTGTACGCGAGTCAACTATAAGGCATGCTCAACAAAATTCGAGCAAGAGCTCACGAAAGAAAGCAAAAGCTTGTTTTTATGCATATGAAAATGAGCACAAGCTCATCGAACTTAGTTCAAACTGAGCAAGACGAGATCAAACGTGAGCAGTGAGTAAAAGCAAATGCATCAAATTTTATTATGCATACGACAAGTACCTTTTACTCAAAAAATCGAGTCCGAGCTCAAGCTCACGTTTTATGCATGAGGCCTAATATCTTTTCGTTTCCAATAGGAAACATGAAACTTATGTACTTAGAAAAATCCCAAGTTAGCGTCTGAGACGCATAAGTCACGTTGGCGTCGAAGCTGTCGAGCCACGTTGTAATATAGTTTAAGTTTAGATTTAGTTATGCTCATAACCAGTGAGAATGTATAAATAAAATATATATTTTATAAATATAAACGAAATAAAAGAAATTAGTTTACATACATATTTTTCATTTAAAGTACATAAGTTCAATTAATTTATAATGTTTGTTTTTTGATAGATTTTTCATTAAAACATCTGCAGTACTAACATATTTTAATGCAATTTCTCGATTTTTTACCACTTCACGAACATAGTGGTACTTAATATCTATATGTTCTGATCGTGCATGACATACAGGATTTTTAACTAGGTATTGTGCACTTAAGTTATCTCCATTTATATCTCTAGGAGAGTCGGCTGGGTGTACACAAAGCTCATCTCGTAAGTGCTTAACGTAAACTGCCTCTTTCGCTGCAATGCATATGGCCACATATTCAGCTCCCGTTGTGCTTAGTGCTACCGTGGTTTGTTTTTTTTTATATTCCCACGATACTACTCCACCGCTTATTAAGAATACATATCTTGAGTACGATTTTCTATCCTTAGAATCACCGACCCAGTCAGCGTCAGCATATCCATGAATTTCAGCGCTGTTAGGTTGATCATGTAATTTCGTATCCAATGTCTTAGACATATACCTTAGCATATGTTTCGCACCGACTTCATGCTCTATCTTTAGGTCTGCATTACCTTCCGGTAATTTACTTACGGAACGAATAATATCAAGCCTAGTGGATATTGTCAGATACATAAGATATCCAATCAAGGATTGAAATTTGCCTTGTCAACCCTTTTATTACTGATGACACTATCTTCAATGTGGTCTTCTTTTACTCGGTATCTTCGATCAAGGGGTGTTGTAACATGTCTGCAAGTGGTCATGCCACGCCTTTGCAGGAGGTCAAATATGTATTGTTTTTGGCTGACTGCTATTGATCCAGTTTCTCCGCAATGTTAGATCTCCCATACGAGAAAGTATAATAGGTGCTGTTTGTCCCACTAACTCGAAATTGTGATAACTTGGTTTTAATTAGGTCGATGTAATCCTTCACCTCGCTACCTATAATGATATCATCAACGTAAACAGCTAATAATATTAACTTGCCTTCTATTTTCATCCAATACAGACATGGCCCTGATTTACATGCAGTGAACCCAATGGCGCCCTGATTGCTTAAGTCTATAAGCCGCCTTTTTTAGTCTTAGGACATAGGTTCTTTTCATTGACGAATTCCTCTGGTTGTTGCATGTAACATTTTTCCTTGAGCTCGCCATGTTGTTATATCCAGCTGATGTAGGTGCATTTTGTGCTTTAGAGCCAACGCCAGGATGATACTTATTATAGCATACCTTATGACAGGTGAGAACGTTTCGGAGCAGTTTAAGCCGAAAGTTTGACTACATCCTTTGGCCACTAATCTAGCCTTAAAACACTCTGTTTGTCTACTTTTGTTGTAAAAACCCATTTGCTCCCGATGGCTTTTGTGTTGGAGGCAATTGCACAAAGTCCCATATATCGTTTTTAATGAGGGAACTATATTCTTTTAATATAGCTGATGTCCATTCGTTTGCATGGTAGCATCGTTGATATCATTGAGCGATTGTGGCACTTGAACTTGCTTTGCCGTCTCTATCAGGTTCATAGTGTTGTATTGCTCGTATGGTCTCCCTGGTCTTCCAGTGCCGTTATTTTTGATCTACCTGGTCCTTTTTGCTGCGGTTCCATTTCATTACGACTCAGATTTTTGTGTTGCTCATCGGCTAAACTTTCCGTATCCTTTGCACTTAATCAAATAGGAGTGTCTCTCTGATTAAAATTGTATTTTTCAATTAATAAATTAAGAAAGTACTCACCTTCGATTCCATTAGGGCATTTTCATCAAAACGGAAATCTCTTCTTACCACCACCTTGTGTGTGCGCAGCTCATATAAACGATAGCCTTTTGATTCCTGCGACCATTATATAGGGCGTTTTTTTAGACATGTGGTTTTCAAGCTGAAATAAAATGCATATAATTCTATATTATGGCCAAGAATTTAGCTTTATTATAAAGATAAGGGTTTGCCATTATGTTTTAAAAATGATTTCGGGCAAGTGGCCGCCGCGGCTGCCTCGAATAAATTCCAGCCGAGAGGCCCAATTTTCCACCACTTTTTGCAGCAACTGGGGCCGTATGTCAGCAATAACGCGCCGAATATTCTCTTCCAAGGTGTCCATCGTCTCGGCCTTTTCTGCACAGACAAGCGATTTCACAAAACACCAATCAAAAATTATTAATTATTAATTAAATACGGTGTTAAATCGTACGATCTTGCAGGCCACGCCACAGGCCCACGACGCGAGATAATGCGCTCACCAAAAGTTTCCTTCAATAAATTGATTGTTTCGTTGGCTGTAGGGCATGTAGCGCCGTCTTGTGGGAACAAAAGGTCCTCCAAATGAGGCACGAAAAAGTAATTAATCATATCTCTATAGCGTTCCCCATTGACTGTAACAGTATGGCCGGTTTCATTTTTGAAGAAATATGGACCAATGATTCCCTCTGCCCACAGAGCACACCAAACAGTGACTTTTTGGGCATGTAACGGCGTCTCAACAATGGCTTGTGGATTATCGTCACTCCAAATGAGACAATTTTGCTTATTAACGTACCCATTAAACCAAAAGTGAGCTTCATCGCTGAACAAAATTTTCTTGTGAAAATCGGGATCGGTGGCCATCTCGTTCTGGGCCCATTCACCGAACGTGCGACACGCTTAATGGTCGTTCGGCTTCAATTCTATGAAATGGCAAACCAAACTGAGCATAAATCAAGTGACAGCTGTCAAAAAGACCAACTCCGAAAAAGTATTGCCAGATTGAAAACCACACGTCTAAAAAAAACACCCTTTATATTCACTTCCCCTTGGTCGGAATTTGCGTGTTCGAGTATTGTTCATCGCTATTGCCAAGCATCCAAAAGTTTTTAGACATTTCACGCAAGGTTTACGTTGAAGCCAAATTTCAATCGGGGTTATATTCCCTAGTACCTTTGATGAGGTACGGTTGTGAATATGCTTTTGCGACTGCCACTGCCCAAAATTTTTTCGTTTAAGCCTGCATGTGCGAGCATCCATTCGCCATATCGACTAAAGTCCTATTCGCCCTTTCTGCCACACCATTTTGTTGTGGGCTGTACGGAATCGTCAGTTGATGCGCGTAGGCTGAACGACACAATTTTCCATAACTACGACTATATTCGCACATTTTCATTTCGATGCACCAATTGTCAAAATTGGTTTCGTCCAATTTTTCAATAGCAGATATGTTACTACTCATTAGATTAGATTTGTTTAATATAAGGGTGTTTAACACTGCGACCTGCAAGATCTATTGTGATGCCCCTATTTATTTGAAAAATGAGGATAGTCTCATCTATAAATCTTCTGTCAGGTTCATTTCCGACAGGAATTCATATATTTTGGAGGAATCAAGATGAGGGGTCTTCCTCATACCTAAGATATATTATCCAAAATACCTGAGTCTTTTGTGTGCCAATGGTCCGCAGTCTGCGATCAAGTGGAGTGAGGTTTCGTAACTTTCTCCACAGAATCGACAGATGGCATCTGAAGATATACCCAACTTGTTCAAATGGTAGCTGAGTCTACAATGTCCGCTTAAAATGTCTGCGATGATTCTTAATTTAGTCCGAGGCTTATTTATTAAGTCCTTAGCTCTTTTAGGATTAAAATCTCCCAGAAGAGCTTTGGACTGTCTTAATCCCGGAAGAGTTTTCCAGGTTTGACTTCGTTTTACATCTGTACACTTCTTCAGCAGACCTCCAATGGTATTGGATGATAGTCCGCAGGTTCACAGCCGTTGAAGTGAGAGGCCGCAGCCTTCCTAGCTAAGCTATCAGCCTTCTCATTTCCCTCCACTCCTATGTGGCCTGGTACCCACATTAGAGATAACTTGTTCATACTGCCTAGGGAGTTTAGCTTCCCAATACAGTCCCACACAAGCTTAGACATCACTAAGGGTGAGCTCAGACTCTTGAGTGCTGCTTGACTATCAGATAGTATCACGATGTTTTTCCCCCGATACTTCCTGTCAATGTTGATCTGGGCACATCTTTCAATAGCGTGAATTTCCGCTTGAAAAATGTTTGGAAAAGAACCTATTGGTTCCCAGTAGTTGGTTCTTAAGTCTGACTCTATTTGACCAGGCTACAGAACCATAGGTGATGATTGGTCTCACCATCATGGTATACATCCAGCGAGCGATTTTTGGGTTACATCCCCAAGATTTACCAGCAAGCCGTCTACATATCATTAAGGAAGCTGTAGCCCTCTTGGTGGTTGCTGTCAGATGACCCTTCCACAATAACTTTTTGTCGAAAATTACTCCGAGGTATTTGGTCTCAGAGCTAATATCGAGTTGAGTACCATTTAGAAGAATAGGTTTCATACGAGTATATGGTAAAGATCTTTTCCTAGTAAACGGCACAATGGTGGTTTTCGACACATTGAAGCTCTCTGGATATCTGGATAATATCACAAAGAGTGGATTCAGATTTTCCTCTAGCTATTATCACAATATCGTCCACATATCCTTGATATGATATGCCTAGATTTGTGAGTTTTACCAGAACATCATCAACTACTATGCTCCACAAAATGGGTGATAATACACCACCCTGCGGGCATCCTTTATTGACCTTGACTTTAACAGTTCTGTCACCTGGTTCAGCTTCAGTCAGTCTACTGTGCAGTATAGCTCATATCCAATTGGAAGTGACATTATCTATTATTCTATTGTTAAGAGCCCTAATCATATATTCATGAGGAGTGTTGTCAAAAGCCCCTTAATATCGAGAAAAACACAAAGTGCTATTTCTTTTTTATCCAGTGCTGCTTGAATAATATCAGTCAGATGGTATAGTGCGGTTTCAGTCGATTTTCCCGCAATATATGCAAACTGACAAGGATGTAAAGGCTCCCTTTTCAATACGGTGTCAAGAAGATGTATATTAGCTATTTTCTCCATTGCTTTAAGTACAAAGGATGTCAAACTGATAGGCCTGCAGGATTTGGGATGGGCCATATCCTTCTTCCCTACCTTGGGGATAAATACTACTTTAGCTGTGCGCCATGACCCAAAAGCAAGACTTGCTCTAGTGATATTTACCAGGCGCGGAATCAGTGACTCACCACTCCTTTGGAGAAGGATCGGGAAAATACCATCCGCACCCGGCGATTTATATGGCTGAAAAGAGCTGATGGCCCATTTCAACCTCTCAGTAGTTATAATTTCTTTGGCCACCTTCCAGCCAATCTTGCTTGCTCTTCTAGGAAGAGCATCCATCTGCAAAGATGGCGGTAACTGGATCGAGTTCCCAGGAAGTTGCGCACGCAGCAACAGGAGAGTGCAATCCTCTTCATTCGCCATGAACGTCCCTTCCTCAGATCTCAATGCCAACTTTAAATCGACTGTGTTTTTCACAAGAGCTCTATGGAGTCGTGCTACTTCAGGAGTCGATTCTACACTGTCACAAAAGGATCTAAAGCTAGTCCTTTGGCTTGTCTGATCTCTTTGTTATAGATCGTCAACTTTTTTTTATATTGCGCCCAGTCCGCGTATGCTTAGCTAGATTGAATAGCTTACGCACATTTGTATGTCTAGTAGACAGACTAGAATTCCACCAAGGAACATTCCTGCTGTTTTTCTTTGTTCTTAGAGGAAAAGATAAAACGTAGGGTTCAGAAATAATTTCATTCAACTTATTGACACCCTCCTCTATCTCTACCGGATTTTATATATTCTTTGGATGTTTGAGGATGAGAGTACTGAATGCACTGAACTATCGAAGAATTCCCAGTTCGTATATCTAGGATTTCTGAAAACTATCGATTTTGTGACGATACCTCTTATATCGAACTCAATTATGCTGTGGTCCGACAGATAGGGTTCGTCCGAAACTTTCCAATTGTTAACAATATCAGTTTGATTCTGGACTACAGAAAGACAGATCAAGAACTTCCTACCTAATTACATTTCTAATTGTTGGTGTGTTCCCTTTATTTAATATATATAAATTAAGTGATAATAAAATATCTAGAACTGATTCACCCCGTTTATTAGTGTCACTGCTACCCCAGATCGTACTGTGTGCGTTTGAGTCACAGCCCACCAATAGTGGAATCCTTTTGGATAGGCAATACCTCACCAGCTTATAGACTTCTTCCGGGATGTCATTCATATCTCCCGGAAAGTAGGCCGATGCAACGACTATATCGCTAGAGACCCCATCATCTATGTACTTTACCATGATGGGTGTGAGATCTCGCGACATAAATTCTGAAAGACAAAAGTAGCTAATATCATTTCTAATCAGGATAAAGGTGCGGGGAATTTCAGCATTGGCATCCCATATTACCTTTGAAAACTTACTTGAAAGGCCCCTAATTTCACCTTTGTAACACCATGGCCCTTAAATGAGATGTTTTTGGCAAACACCGTCCCAATGACAGCCGAGGCCGCTCTGGCATGATGGATGTTGGTCTGAACCACTTTCAATCTTGTCATCTTATGCAACAGCTTCTGACAGGATGGTGCTATTCCCATCTTTGTCCTCCTCGTCCATAGAGACATCCTCCAGACTGTGTACCAGTGAAGGACAGTATGCGACCTCAGCCCCTATCTCAATAGTGGGCCCTGGAAGAGATATCCGGGGCCAAAGCCTTCGGTTCAGCTGGGGGAAGGCTAGTACTCGTAGTTACCTCTGATAGAGGTGGGATGTTTGTCTCCTTTACTTCCTCTGCCTTGGGCTTTTCCTGAGTACGTTTGGAACAACCGACTTTGATTTTGCTAAATCGGAAGTTCAACGCATATCCCGAGCTCTTTATTAGTTGCATGGACCCATCATTTATTTCCACGGACAACAACTGTCCGTTGCCCTCGTCCTTGCAACTCCATACTCTCCAGAAATTGGTGTTTAGCCCAATATTTGGCTGGAGAGAAACTTTAGTGACACAGCTACCTCTTGTCCACTACTACGAGGGAGGAAGACTGTGTGTGATTGTGGGATGTTGTCTCCCACTCTGGCGACAAACTGATGCCCTCTCTCACTGAAAGCTGCGTCACGACCCCTTTCAGCCATTCCACCGAGTCCGTCGAACAGTAGTCGATGCTCAGGAAGCCAGACTTGAAGTGGATACCATCGAAGGAGAATTCTTTGGTCCAATCTGCAACCAGCCTCTCAAACAACATCTGCTCAACACTTGTCAGCTCCTCGCTAGTCAAGATGGTGTTCGGATAGTCCGCAGCAACAACAGCCACCTTGGTGACGGACGCCACATTAGTGTATCTACCTGCTGCCTTGGACCTTCCACGACTAGGTGGGCCTGACGGTGTTGCCGTCTTCCTCTTTTTGGCTGGGTCAAGATTAGGAGAAAAGGTGTTTCGTACCCTTTTCTAAAGGTTCTTGTTTACATTCGGTTGTGATATTGTGCCAGCCGAATCCTTTACAATCCTGTGCTCCTTTGCCTCGGCAAGAGCATCATCTGGTTGCAAACCCTGAGAAAGGTAGGTGAGGTACCATCGGACTCCAGCTCCACTTGGCTCCTTTCTTCTCGGTTCATGCAAACCCCCAGGTTGACCACGATCAGGAAGAGGGATTCCTCTCTTGGCCATCCTGGAGGTTTTCTCCGAGGGGGTAGGTCGGGTTGGATTACTCCCTTTGCCCCCCAGTTTTACTCCCAGTGTCAACAATCTCTCCTTAGTGGTGATGGGAGTTTGTTGAGTTGGTCCCATTTTTGCCCTGGCAGCAGCAGAAGTGGATGGCACATCATCGGAAGAAAGCTTCCGAATTCTCGCACCACCCAT
The DNA here is from genome assembly GCA_920105625.2 of Clusia tigrina. Taxonomy (NCBI): domain Eukaryota; kingdom Metazoa; phylum Arthropoda; class Insecta; order Diptera; family Clusiidae; genus Clusia; species Clusia tigrina. The sequence continues at coordinate 156,347,260 of OV050031.1, forward strand.
CCCGTCTACTGTCATTGGGGGTTCCATAATTCCAACCACTGTTTTGGTCACGGATGAAGGTCTCCGTTCGTTGATTTGATTTGGGCTTAGCGGATGGTCTTACCCCACTAAGCATTGGCTCATCAATGATTCTTTGCTCCATCTGATTTGCCAATTGAATTGCGGTGATGTCCCGCGGAATTTTTTGTTTGGTTTTTTGGTTTGTTTATTCGGGGGCTCCGTTTACGACTAGACTATTTAACAGGGCCTCTAGCCTGGCAGATCATCAGCACGGGTCGCGTGACACCTTGATCCAGCCCTTACCTTCGAACCTTAGTCAAGGTGTATTTCTCAATGCTGTACTATTAAGGAGTATCAAACACTGAGCGCTACATCCTGACCTTAGCTAGATCCAGCACCATGACAATTGATACCATTGTAGACCTATTACCAGCCGGTACCCTCAGGGAGGGTACAGTCGAAAGATTATCTACCGGCCATGGTACTACTCATACTGTAATTATTTGTTAGAGAAGATTTAGTTTTATTTTTATTTACACTTTCGTCCGCACAATTCTTATTAATCGTAGTCGGTTTCGAATTAGACTGTTCTTGACTTTCTAAAAACGTTTTGGCAGGTTTAGAGCTTTTTGATCTCCTAGTTTTCTGTGATCTAATTTCTGGGCCCATAACCTGCTAAAATCTTACGCATCGTGTACAAAGCACAGAAATAAAACACGCGGAGTATTAGTCTTAGCTTAACGAGGGTTTATTCAAGAGCAGAGAATACAGAGAAAAAAAAGCCTCTTTCGCTGGCAGTGTCTGTAGCGGACACATCACGATTTTAAGTAGATTCACCACGATTTTGAGTGGACTCACCTTTTTGTGGTCTAAGCCCAACTTAACTTTATTTTGACTTTGGTATTCGTTACAATTTAAAAATTGTTTTGGCTCAAGGAAGACTTTGCTGCTTTCGCGTCTTTCCCAGCAGCCGTGTCCGGAGATATGATAGCATTAACACATATAATGTAAAAGTTATGTTAATAATATAGTAATTTTTAACTAATTAAAATTGTTTAAGTTTTATTTTATTTTATAGGAATTGAAGGAAGCACCCTACTTACAATTACTGGCGTCATAACAGAGAATACAGAGAAATGACTCTTGTTTTGCGCACACTTACACATATGCAAAACTGTAGTAAACTGACTAAAAAATTCCCATACTTGGGATGGTGATAGTCAGCGCAAGGACAGCGCCAGGAAAGGCACGACTCATCGTCATCTTTCAGGAAACCATCCTGATACTTTGATGAACCTGGCTGTGTCCCTAATATTAATGGATGACAGCTCTGTCAGGGTTATAAGAAATGGGGTACCAAAGGTGCGAATTCTTCTTCTGCTCAAGGATGGGCAGTGGCATAAGAGGTGGAAAACCGTCTCGTCCTCCTCCTCGGAGCCACAGCCTCGGGAAAAATCTTTTGAGGGTAGGCCCAGTTTTTCTGAGTGCTGTCCCAGTATGCAGTGGCCGGTCAGAACCGACACAGTTGTCAGCAGTGATACGCGATCAAGTCGAAGAAGTTGAGTGGTTCTGTTTTGGTCCATTCTTGCCCAAGTTAGTCTAGCCGTGTGGCAGGATTCCTCGTCAACCCAGGATTTGTAGGCGTCTGCCACATATTTCCATTTGATATCGAGCTTGGCTGTTGCCAGTGGGATGCCGACATTTACGGAGGGCTGAATTTCGTGCAGTAGCGTGCCTGCCTTGTCAAGCTCGTCCGCCTCGAAGTTTCCCAGGATTCCGCTATATCCGGGAACCCAGACTAGGGTACCCGAGAGTAACTTGGGAGCTCATTTAAAGATGTTCGACATTCAGGAGCGAGTCTTGGTGTGGCCGTGGAGCCCAAAAGAGATTTAATGGCGGCTTGGCTGTCTGAGAATATAGATACGTCGACTGCGCCGATATCGCTACTCAACATCCATTTGGCTGCGTGATAAATGGCCATGACCTCAACTTGAAAGACGTAGGGAGATGTTTAAGTCCAGTTTGTCGGAAAAGATACCGCTGCCGAATGTACCTCCAAGTTTGGAACCGTCGGTATAGATTTCAACTGTCTCACCGACGATTAAGTCTTTTGAAGTCCAGTCATTTCTGCTTGGAATAGTGAGGTCGAATTCCCTGTTCAAATCGGGATAGATCGCCATGTAATCGATAAAGTTGGGGGCAGGTGGATCCTGATTCAGAATAGAGTTATGGCCCGTCAGGGTTATGCGTCAGTGCGAAAGAGCGTTAAGTCTAATCGCTGTCAACTTGTTGTTTAAGCAGGAGCCCCGAAGGGAGCCAGTGCAGCATGGCAAAAAGGGCTTTCGTAGGTGTGCTACGAAGAGCGCCAGTGATCAGTAGAGCAATGGATCGTCTGATTTTGTCGTGGGGTTTGATATTTCGAGAGCTTGCCACCAAAAGACCGCTCCGTATAACAGGTTGGATTCAACGATGCCCGTGTAGAGCCAGACCACGACTCGAGTATGAACTCCCCATCGTGCACCAACTGCTCTTTTACAGCAGTATATAGCGCATATTGCTTTACGTGCCCTCTCAGCTAGATTGGCTTTCCAATTAAGCTTTGGGTCGACAATCAGGCCTAAGTACCTAACGTGTGTGCTCAAAGAGAGCGGAGTGCCGTTTAGACTAGGCATTGTAAACCTTGGAATTTTGTACTTCGAAGTGTAAAGCATAGCCTCGGTTTTGGATGGGTTAACCCCAAGTTCGAATTCAAGACACCAGTTCGACACAATAGAAAGTGAATAGTCAAGTTTTTCGGAAAGTGTTTGGGGGAATTTGCCGGATGCCGCGATTGCTATGTGGTCTGCATAGGCAATCACTTTACATCCAGTAGATTCCAATCTCACCAGTAGTGTATTAACTGCGAGGTTGGAGAGGAGAGGTGATAAAAGACCCCATTGTGCCCCTGTTAACCACCCTACTTGAATGGGCACTGCCGATCGTGGAAGTGATAATTCTAAGTTTTAGTAGAAGCTCTATAAATTTAAGAAGGCCTGAATTCAGGTTAAGAATATAGAGTGCGGGAATGACAGGGTTGGAGCATACATTGTTGAATGCTCCATCGATGTCCAGAAATATGGCAAGTGTGAATTCCTTGAACTCCAAAGATATGTCAACTTGAGAAAGTGTGGCTGAATTTCTTCAGACTTCTGGTTAACCAATGATAAACAAACCTATCCATAATGATAAAAAAATACCGTTTTTTTTAAAAGTCAGAAAATTTGACATTTTAAGTGTCCCGTCATTATGGTCTCTGGTCATAAGGTGATTGCGAAAGAGGCGAGAGCGAAAGAATATAGTTCGCGCTAACGACTTGACCGAAAGGGTGGTGGCTCTGACTACTGAGTTAAATCTGAATTGAACAATATTAAATTATTTAAGTTAAATGTGAATTAAAAATATTACATTATCTGAGTTTAACGTGAATTGAAGAATATTGAATTATTTAAGTTAGATGTGAAATAAAACTATTAAATTATCTGAGGTAAATTGGAATTGAAACTATTAAATTATTTAAGTTAAATTGCGTTAAAAGTGAACATTAAAACTATTAAATAAACCATAAGAATTGTGTTTCACTTAATTACCAAAACCTACACACACACACACACAAATATATATATATATATATATATATATATATATATATATATATATATATATATATATATATATATATATATATATATATACGAGTATATATATGTCGGGTTTTTGAATAAGAGCGCTACAAAAGTTTTTTTAAATAAAACAAAACCGGTTTTAGATATCAATGAAATTCTTTATTCCTGGGAAAGTACGTTCGATGCCATTATGTATGGAACTCGATTTCTTTTGCATGGCCACCACGGGCACGCTTGCAGAAGTCCAGACGCTGAACCCAATTTTCAACGGTTTTCAAGCATAAATCGGCCGATACTGCTGCAATTTCACGTTCGATATTCGTACGAAGTTCATCAATCGTCGCTGGCTTGTTGGCATAGACCATAGACTTGACGTAGCCCCACAGGAAATAATCTAACGGCGTCAAATCGCACGACCGAGGCGGCCAATCGACTGGGCCAATTCGTGAGATAACACTTTCACCAAACTTGGTTTGCATTAAATTGATTGTGGCATTCGCTTTGTGGCACATGTCCTCCAAGTCCATATTATCCAATTGGGGCCAAAAATATTCGGTTATCATTGAACGGTAGCGATTCGCATTCACAGTAATGTGCCCGTTTTGATCATCGGAAGAAGTACGGCCCAATGACGCCGCCGGCCCATAAACCGCACCAAACCGTAATTTTTTCGGGATGCAATGATGACACATGGAGTACGTGTGGATTGTTGTCTAACCAATAACGCATATTATGCTTATTGACGAAGCCATTCAGCCAGAAATAAGCCTCATCATAAATTGGACGTAGCGCTCTTAAAGTTGAGGCGACTGACTCCGAATTTCGGAAGTAAATTTTAATAATTTCGACTCGATGTTGGCTCGTATATATAGATATATACTCGTATATTTGGCAAGTTGCTGTGTGGTCGCGTTGCCAAACAAAAGATATATATATATATATATATATATATATATATATATATAGATTTATATATATATATATATATATATATATATATATATATATATATATATATATATATATATATATATATATATATATATATATATATATATATATTTTAGCATATGATATGATGTGAACTTCTGCCTGTCCAAAAGATTCATTAGCGAAGTTATTCAATACTTGTATTAGAATTGTTAAATGGTAAATTTAAATATATCCTATAATACTAATAAACTCGAAAATATTTCTATTGTATTGCTGGGATAGTAATGAGATTTGGTATTTTACAAAATAAATTTTATATTTTCATAATTAATTTGATGTCATGTACAATGTCCGTTTGCTGTATATCGTTGCTTTGCCGTTTGACGTTTAAGTTTCTTTTCTCTATATTCTCTATTCAAGAGTGGCAAAATGTAGGTAGATAACAAATGGTTAAAGAAGTGAAGGAGAAATAATATTCGAGTTGCCACTACAACTTCATATATACAACTTTTTGAACATTACCAATATTTATTTCTCTCATAAATCTGTCAATTGACAGATTTTGATATTAATTTTTATTAAATTTACCGGTTTTTCTTTGTTTTCTCCTTATTTCAATTTTGTCCTTATTACAATGTATCTTTCTATAATCCAATGAAACAAAGATTTCTGGTTTTTTGAAAACCATAAAATAATACTTTTTAAATGTTTGTTAAGCTGTGACTGTCCAAGCAATTGTCATGGGATGCCTGGACAACTAGCGAGTTCTTTATCGATTTTTTATCTTCATTTGATTTTTTCTCCAACCACTAAAGAATTCATCTATTCGCCGACAAGATATCTGCATCAAGTACAAATGGTATATTCTGAAATTTGTCAATGTAAAAGTACACTGAATATTTATAAAAATTATATTGAACTTTCCTTGCTCTTCAACTATTCTCTTGATCCCGCTACAAATTTTATGTGTTCGCCAAAAAATGTTGTGGCCACATTGTTAAATAAAATATCGAGATGTCTTTCAAATTGATTTTTGTTCAAATAATAGTGGATGTGATACCCTGGTCGACAAGAATTGAGCAAATATCATTTATATCATTTAACTTCCATGATTGGAATATGGGCAGCATTTATATATGACTGAATGAGCAAGGAACATAGTCGCTATTTTTTCTGAAACCAATAATTCATTCATTTTCGAAATTTAATTTCTCTTGGGAACAAATCGCAAAATTATTCACTGCGCCTAAATTCACTATTTAGAAAAATCACAATCAAAACTTTTTAACGACACGTGTCAACTTTTTTTCAACTGTGTCGTTAAAAGTTATACCTACAGTATGTAAAATCCGCATTCGTACAGGCATTTTTTAAAGTAATAATGATAAAGTAATAATAATACATAACCATTTTAAAATCATAGGGCGTATTGATTAACTATTTTTTGCTTTGATTAGAGAAAAAAAAATTTAAACAAAATCCGTATTCGTACATTGAGTTAGGTTAGGTTAGTTTGGGAAGGCGTGTGCGGATACAAAGTATCCGCACTTCCACTTGGAGACATCTATGTCCATTGTGACTGCCTTCAAAAATGCCAGGAGGAGGCATACTCGTCCTTACACTCGATTTCCATAAACATTGGAAGTTCCATCCTTATTAAACCATTTGGTTTTCCAGATGAAAGTGAGAAGATCCGATAAATCTGCCTTCGTTATCTCGGTCAAACTTGTGAAGAAGCGCGACCCCAAACATTGAAGTCGTTTCAACTGTAGTCTCGGACATAAAAAGTGATGAGTCAACTCTGTCTCTCCTTCATCATGGCAATCCTACATAGCCCGCTCGATGGAATACGCCAATGTTGAAGCATTGGTGCGATAGCACAATGCCCCGTAATAACCCCGTAAGCACTCTTACTGCAGGTTTGTTGCGCCCTAAGAGAACCTTTGTGCTCTTGATGTCTAACCTAGGCCATAAGGCCCTTGAAACTTCACAGTCGTCACGATTAGTCATAAGTTATTTGTCACTGCAATAGTGAATTCATCTACGTTCCTAAACAGTTCGCATATCGGGATTTGTATTGAGGTATCTGCTTCGTTAATGTCCATTTCAGACCCCCTTCTGGCCATCTCGTCCGCTAATTCATTCCCTTCTATATCGCAATGTCCGGGAACCCAGCAAAGTGAGACCTTGTGGGGTCCAATGTTCAGTAGTGAGGTACGACATTTCATTACCATCTTCGATTTAACTGTCTTGGATTCTATTGCCTTAGGCGCCGCCTGACTATCCACAAAGATAGTGATATTCAAAGGTCGAATTGTACTACTTTGTATCAGTTTGGCCGCTTTCTCAATTGCATAGGCTTCGGCATGAAAGACGCTGCATGCGTCAGGCAGCTGATATGACTATCTTGCCTGCAAGCATTCCAGGAAGACACCGGCCACCGTTCCACCCTCCATCTTTGAGCCGTCAGTATAGATGGTAATGTCAGAATTACGCGTCACACAGCCTGACTCCCAATCTTCCCTGGTTGGATACAGAGTGGGAATTCTAGCTGTAAAATCCATAGTAGAAGTCATGTAGTCTGTAGCCGTTTCTAAATTGGTCGTAACTAACCTTTGACCCTTCCGTCTTATTTCGCTCAAAATTGTACAGCGTCCATAGTTGGCAGATTTTCACGTGTTGCACTCCCTTAATCTGAGAGCACACTTGGCTGCACAACCCTGAATGTGATAAGAGGTGAAATAGTGGTAAGAGGTGAAACAATATGTTTAAACTTTCTTGAGGCGCGCTGCTTACAGCCCCTGAGATTTCCAGGCTAGCAAGTCTTTGTACATTTCCAATAAGGTTCTGATTACATTTCCTTCCCAACGCCTTCCACCAGACGATGGACCCGTAGGTTAAAATTGGTGTAATGATTGTGGTGTACATCCCATACACGATGTACGGTGACAGTTCCCATTTTTTCCCAAAGATCCTTTTACAGGTATAGTATGCAGCCAACCCCTTCTTTCTTCTCTCCTCAATATGCTTCCTCCAATTTAGCTTGCAGTCCAGAATGGTACCTAAGTATCTTGCTTCTGAAGAGAGATTCAACGTTACCCTACCAAATTTTGGCAAAGAGAACTCATGGATTTTTGTTTTCCTGGTGAACAAAACTAGCTTCGTCTGAGTAGGGTTAACTCCTAAGCCGTTGCGCTCAGGCCATCCGGAAATCTCGTTCAGTGCTGATTCTATGAGTTCGCTGATCGTTGACAAGAACTTGCCCGGGATTAGTATGGCAACGTCATCAGCGTAGGCTACAACCTTTCTTCTCTTTGCTTTGAAGGTTTCTAAGATCTCATTTACTACTAGAAGCCGTAACAGAGGTGACAGCACCCCCCTGCGGCGACCCCTTGCAGTCCTCCTACTCACCGAGGCCATCCCCACAGTGGCGTCCATGTCACTATGAATTCCTTCACTCCGTGATCTCTCAGCGTCTTACAGATCGCCTCTGTATTTACATTGCTGAACGCCCCCTCAATGCCCAGAAAACCTACCAACGTGTATTCCTTATAGTACATTGACCTCTCAATGATACCAACCACTTCATGAAGTGCCTTATGGTATGCGTGTTCCGCAGTATCTATTGTACGAATATTGGTAACCCTTCTAATATGCAGATCAATAAGACTCTCAAGTATTTTAAGAATAAACGATGAGAGATTTATTGGTCTGTAATCCCTGTCAGTAGAATGATTTATTTTACCCGCTTTTGGAATGAAAACCACCCTGACTTCTCTATAACTTTTTGGCACGTACCCATTCTTGAGACACCTTGGGAAGATGTGAACTAGATGAGGAATCACGCCCTCAGCAGAATGTTGCAGCATAGCCGGTATAACCCCATCAGGACCTTTTGTACGGGTCGAAAGAGCATGTCCTTGAAACACGGGCAAGATTTATCAACTGCGTATCGATGGTGTATGAGTCCGTGCAACCTGGAAAGTGCGTTTCCATTAATACCTCCAGGCACTCCTGACACGAGCCAGTCCATGAGCCATCCCGCCTCTGCACACTGCCGAGAACCGTCGGGGTTCTGGACAGTATTTTCCTGAGTCTCGAAGCCTCATTTACCGACTCCAGAGCTCCCCAGAACTGCTGCGAAGACTCCCTTTTTGCAGCCTTAATTTTGCTTTTATACTCATTAAAATTGAGTCTATAATTTTCCAAATCCTCTTCCAGTCCACTGGTTGTGGCCTTGTTGACGAGTCCTCTTGACTTTTTCCTAAACAGTCCTAACTCTGCGTTCAACCAAACTGATTTTGGTTTAGCACGCGGCGTAGTTAAAGGACAAGATATTTCAAAAGATTTTTTTCAGTATTCCCGTAAGACGTCCTAGCGCCTTGACAATGTTAGCATTCCCTTCGCCGACCTTGACTTTCATCAAAGAAAGTTTTTGGGTCGCAAGTGTTGAGAATTTGGACCAGTCAGTATTTTTTGGGTTACTAAAAAGCCGTGGGGTCTCTACCTCGGAGTAGACTGACAAGCGTATCCGACTATGATCCGAAAAGGAACAGGCATCTGATACTCTCCAATTGTCGACCCTTATGGTATTAGATCCAGTGGCTAGAGTGATATCAATGACTTCCTCCCTAACCTTATTACGAAACGTTTGCTGATTTCCCTTGTTACATAAAGTTATGCTAGTGGAGAGAATGTAGTCAAAAATGGACTCACCTCTACCATTGGTATCAGTGGTGCCCCAGGCCTCATGGTGCCCCAGGTCTCACTGCCCATTTACGTCACTGCCGGCCAGTATGCCCAGTCCGCGTGACTCACCGTAGGCGATAAGTTGCGGGAAGATCTGTGGTGGCGGCCCTTCCTCGTTGTACGGAAAGTATGCGGACGTTAGCAACAAACTAGACTTGTGCCTGTGCTCGCATACCACCGTTGTTGTCTCCAGGGCTGTAGGGAGTAAGAAAAAAAATATTAATATCCTTCTTGGCAAATATACACGTTCTGATCTTACCTTGTGTTTGTGGAATGTAGCCGGCCCCGCCAAACTGCAGCTCCCCGCCGTCAGCTCCGACCATTTCCGCTATCAGCCGTGCCTCCACTAGCAACCAATTCTTCGGCGTTATTTTCCCATCAGGGTCGATGATAGCTACATAGGTGATTCGAAGGAGGCCGATGCCTAGCTATGGGGCTCCTTCGAAGAACTCGGCTTTGGCGGCACCTTTACGCGGTCACCTGTGGCCTTGTCCGGCTTACCGTTTTTACTGGAGGTCGAAGCGTTGTCCTTATAGGACTTTGCCCCAACAATTCCCTACTTAATTTTATTGCATGAACTGTCCGCAGCGTTATTTTTCTCAAACCTTGCTACAACCTTTTCATTCCTTTTAATGAGATCCTTCTCCCTTTTTGTAAAGGAAAAAGGATCTTTTGCCTTCATTTTTCGAAGATAGTAAGCCGAGCGCTTGTAGCCATACCTGGCCTTTTGCTCTTTCGTTTGGCTTTTATATATTTCGATGATTTTATATTTTGAATACTTGATAGAGTATCCTTGCTGCTTCAGAATTGCATACAGTCTAGTTGGCATGGAGTCAACATCTTTTGTTTTGAAGATGGCTGAAATTTTGTTCCATTCAACATTTATGCATTTTTGAAGGCAATAATATTCCTTATGTCAAAATGGCGGAGGTTTTTCTTCAATATCGAACACAGGGTCTCAGACGTGTTGATCAAAGTGAATTTACTTAAATGGTGACTGCAAGAACAAATTATTTTGAACCAATTTTCCTGCAGTAGCTTGCAAAATTGAATGTATAGAAAAATGCGATCAAAACATATATGCAAATAAGTGAATTTTAACAATAAAAAAATTTTAAAATAAACAATATGCAAACCAAATGTGGATTGTGTAGTAAATACTCGGCAAAGGAAATGATTTCCGTGTTCATAAAAAGGAATATTTCCAATAATAGTGGGTGGATATACTCGTATATGGTGATAACTTAAAAAAAACAGAAGTTATTTGTGAAGACCACTTTTTGCCCAATGATTTCATAAATAGTCCTGGAGAAGTGTGTGCAATAAAACGATTGCTCCCAAGTGCTGTATCTCCTTTCTCCATTCCCACTGGCACCACTTTATAGACTTATTGTAAAAGTCTACGTACAACATATGAAAATAAAAAATTGAAATTATTTATTCAATTTCGGGATAATTTTATAAAATTTGGTTGGTTTACTGTACAGAAATTTGTATTAGGGCCAGTCTAACATGTGACCAAAATTTGGTGTCATGTGGTCCATTGGTTCTGTAGAAATAACGGGTTTTCTATATCTCGACTCTAGCGCCACCAACTTGGCGGGTCCAATTGAAAACAAAAACCTGCTTACAGCCAAGACCAACATATGTTCAACATTTGGTGGCATTTGGATTAGGAGTTTCTGAGGCATTCATTATACCCTTGATGAAGTGCAGTCTTCCCACACCTGCGGTACAAAAACACTAAAGTGACTGCAGAAACTTTACGAAACTATGTATTCAAAACAAGGTAGCAGTTAGCAAACCTTTTGTAAGTGAAGTTAATAGAAGGAAGCGTATACGAGTACTTTTTGCTAAAATGTACAAAAACCAAGGTATGGATTTTAGAAAAAAGTTGATTTTTCAGACGAATGCAAATTTTATGTGAAATTGTCTAATGGGCGCATTAAAATCGGGCGCAAAACATGAACCGAGTAAAAAAGAACGTAGTAATTTATTGATAAATTAAATACAGTTATAATTAGCGACATTCAGTTTTTCATGCATGTAAATAGCAAGAATATACCACAAAATATGAAATAACAAGTAATCACATAGAAAAATAAGAAGTCTCTATAAAAATAACTTCGTCTTTGCCTTCTGTCATACTCCTTGGTCCAGAAACTGTTCGTAGTGACAATCTTTTAAATTTTGGAAGCAATATTACAAAGACCACACCTACCTCCCATATATGCAATTTTTTTAACCTTTTTTAAAATGGGGCAGGGTCCACATTACAGACACTCAAATGGCATGTATTCGAGTGCACTCCATGTAATTTTACAATTTTTTTACTTGTACCAAAGAGTTTATATCTATAGAGGTCGCATGACGAACGAAGTTATTGTTGCAAAAATATAAGTACACGCATTGCATCTCGTTTCCCTTTGCCATTCACCTATTTTTGTGAAATCACCTTCATATCCATTTCACCAAATTCTGAATGATTCTGTAAGTACGAGGGCGGATTGATATTGAAGCTACCTAAGTAAGAAAAAAACACTTTTTTTCAAAAACCATTTATTTCTCAACATAGTCTCCTTTTACTTCGACACACTTAGTAAGACGATATTCCAACTTTTTTATACCATCTGAATAATACGATTCGGGAACCCCTCAAAATACGCGTTAGTTTCGGTAATCACTTCTTCGTTTGAGATGAATCTTTTTCCTGCGAGCCATTTTTTCAAGTTTGGAAACAGGAAAAAGTCACTAGGAGCTAAATCTGGACTATAAGGTGGATGATTAACCAATTCGAAGTGTATTTCACGTAATTTTAGCATCGTATCTAATGCTGTGTGATCCGGTGCGTTGTCTTGAAGAAAGAGCATTTTTTTCTTCTTTAAATGTGGTCGTTTTTCCTTGATTGCATCAATCAATTGATCCAATAATGCACGATAATACTTTCCTGTGATTGTGGATCTTTTCTCAAGATAATCGATGAGCAATATTCCGTGTGCATCCCAAAATACAGTGGCCATAACCTTGCCAGCCGATTTCACTGCCTTCGCCTTCTTCGGAGCACTTCCACCAGCTTCCACCCATTGTTTCGATTGATTTTTGGTTTCAAGTGTGTAGTGGTGGACCCACGTTTCATCAACAGTTATTAATCGACGCCAAAAATCAACAGGATTACGCTTTATCATGTCCAAACACCGCTGTGAAGTGGTCTGTCGAACTCGTTTTTGTTCGACACTGAGCAAACGCGGCACCCATCTTGCCGATAGCTTTTTCATATGCAAATGTTCATGCAAAATGTTGAATACTCGTTCATATGATATGTTTACCATTTCAACAATCTCACGCAACTTGACTCGGCAATCATTCATAATGATATCGAGGATTTCCTTGATATTTTCTTTAGCAACCACCTCTTTTGGCCTTCCTGTTGATGGTATTATTGCAGTGCTTGTTCGGCCGCGTTTAAATTCAGCAATCCAATATTTTACCATGTAATCTGACGGAGCAGACTCACCGTAATGTTTATCGAGCTTTTCTTTTGTCTGTTTCGCCGTTTTCCCTTTCAAATAATAGTGTTTAATCACTGCACGAAATTCGCTTTTTTCCATTTTTCAAGAAACACAACAGTTACTTACTTCAAACGAGTACAACAAATAAACTAATCCATGAATTTGGGTGAAATTTTAACAGCTGACGTTTAACAGATTTCTAAAAAAAAAAAAGTTTTTGTGTTTGTGCTGCCATCTAGCGCTAGGTAGCTTCAATATCAATCCGCCCTCGTATGTATGTATTATACTCTTTGCTTGTATTTTACCGAATGCTCAATGCAACAAAGTTTACAATTTGTTTATATTTGTACGCTACACAAATAAAGTGAGATTAGAGTTAATATGCGTGGGTAGTGTTTGCAATGTGGACCCACTACATCCTACTAAATAATATGCAAAATGTGGGCAATATATATTAGCTTCCACGCCCACAAATGTTCATAACTTAAAATCTAATAGATTTGTGAACGAAATTTTACGAGAAGCTAACTGCAAGAAATGAGGAAATGGTTGATTAGAGAAAGGAAACATCCAGTTTTGATATAAGGAACTTTCAGATCAAAATATAAAATTAGTCTACATATTCTCGTATTGATATCATCGGAAAAAAAATGTACATGGGGTCCATAATAGTGCAAAATATGGGGATCATAATACTGCTGCCACGCCCACAATTAACAAAAAATCAGTACTAGTTCCCTATTAAAGATTTATCAACGAAATTTCACAGGAAGGTAGCGGGTACTAACATTAAACACCAGACAAAAAATTGGCATATTGACATATTTTTATAACTTACGACCTATACAATATTTTTGGGTGAAATTTTTATATTGACGCTACAAAGCCATACACAAGAAATGGAGTTCCAACCCTATCTATGCTTATAATGATGATATATGAATACAAATTGATAGAATACATTAGGTCCGCACTAGCTTGCAAGCAAAATATGGTCAGATTAACACTACTGCTACACCCAATATTCATTTCTGGGACCCTATGCTGGATTCATCAACGAAATTTCATACGAAGATTCAGAGTGCTAGTAGGACATGATAAATGTATAAAACTTAGGACCTTTGCCAAATTCTTGGACCAAATTTTATATGAATTTTTATATTGACACTCCAAAGCCATTCACAAGAAGTGGGGACGATCAGATGAATTATTGTCAACTCAGGGTATAAACCGAAAATGACCCCTATTGATGATATGTGAATAAAACTTAAACATTTTTTAACTCGCACGCACCTGGAAGAATAAAGGGTATTTCGAAGTCGGTCTAACCCGACTTCAGACTTCTTTACTCTTTTTAATTTAATGTTGACAATTGTCTAGGATAAATAATAAGATATTCAAATATTATATGTTACCGATCTGACGAATGACCTCGTGTTTTGACATTCCTTATAGATTTACCACGGAGTGTGGTTTGTGCAACCCACTTCGATTTGTCTGCCATCGATTTACAAGTCCGCATATGTAGATAATTGCAATTGATCTACTTAACTGTGAACAATAAGGTATCCATGTTGTTTGATAAGATAACAAGCACGCACGAGTATGGGCTCGTATTGCAGCTGGCTATCAATGCCGAGCTAAGCAAAGGCGCGATAAGAACTGCTTGTTGTTTTTGCAATTTGAGATGTGCTCACTGCTTACCTACCTGCTTTTGAACGATGAACTGTTTCGATACTTTCACCATTAGTTCGATTTATTATTACGGTAGTGAAAATTGTGTTTGCGTTTGTTGATTTTCTAATTTGTGTTCACTTTGCTTATTTGGAGTAATATTCTATGAGTCTGGGTTATACAAAGGTAAATTCGAGTGCATGTAAAGCAGAAATTTATAAAATATTTTATATGGGAAGTGAAATATAATTGTTAGCCCATAAATTGATGGATTAGATTTAAAATAGTTTTAAGTTATTTTAATTGAAGTTCATTCATTTAGTTAAATGCTTCCTCAATGGCTTTTTTATAATATATACTAGTACATTTTCTGAAGTAAATTGCTTCACTGCAAAAGAATTTGGTTCAATGCTGGTGATAAAAAAGGGGAATACAAACTACCATTTTCTATGTCGCACTCTTTATCTAATCAACACAGTGTTAACAGTCATGAAAAAGTAGCTTTTATTTGAATTGAAGCGGAATTTAGATTGCATTGAGAATTTCTACTATTAATTTTATATTATTTTAGCTATTTGAAGGCTTTTATGTGAATGTAGATTTAAGCACAACTATTATCCAATAGAAAGATACATTTAATCGGTCACTTGCGACAAGCTTTCACCTAAACGGAGTAGGTGTTCTACTATTTCAACTTGACCTTACAACATATCATCCAGGTTTGTACTAATATATAGTTATTAGGAAGGATCTTAGATATATATATAATAGATCTTTTTTCAGATAGTAATTTTCAATACTGTAAAAAAAGTTCCAAAAGTAACAAACAAATATGCATATGTACTTAACATAAAGAATGCTAGAAACCAATTGTGAAATAATTACGAAATCTTTACATTAACCGATATTTTAGATCTAACCTACAAATTTTTGTAAAATTTACAAAAATTTGTGTAAGTTTTGTATAATGTCTATGCTGCTTAGGAAAACATGAAGGTGTCGATTCACATCGAGAGCTTTGTTCTGAAGAAATTGTTTGTTCCTTTGAGAAGGTTTTCTTCAACATATTTTATTAATTTTCGTATTCCTATTCTCAAAGCTCCTGTCCATTTAATAATTATGATATTCCATTTATTTTTTTTAATATTAACACGAAGATAACTTATTAATCATAATTTTGACGGGAAATTACCAAATTTTCTAATTATGGGATGATTATTTTAATTAGCCAGCCTCTAAGCTTTAGTAGTTAGCATGCCAGCCCGTGAGGTGGTGGACTGGAAACCTGCGCAATCGCTTCGAAATTTATTGTAGTAATAATGTTTTTTTGCGAAATGAAAATGCCATATTTATACTAGAAATTTATTTTCCTCTCGAAAATTTACACAGACTGGCGGAAAAGAACCAAAATCAATCTGAATGTACAGTCAGCGGCAAAATAAAGTACAAAGGGCTCATTTGAAAGATCATATCCTTGTCCATAATGAAACTATCCGAAATGCATTTCCATTTTTGGACAACTTACTTTATTACTTATTTTTCAATACTAATATGAATAAGAAATATTTACATAAATTAGCTTTATTTCAAATAAGAAGGTAAAAACTCACAAATTCATGCGTAAAAAAAGTATACAGTTTTAAATAAATGATAAATTCGAAATTTGAAATTAAATGTGAGCTAAAATGATTACTGGGTTTGCTCGCCTTTAGATTTAATAACTGCTTTTAGTTGCCTTGGCATTGATTTTATAAAATTGACTGTCACTTCCAGAGGAATATACTGCCGTACTTCTATCAGAGCTGCTTTTAAGGATTCTTGGCTTCCTTATTTGTCTGTCCAGATGTTCCCATAAATGTTTAATTGCGATCATGTATATATACATATATATACATAACTTTATTAATAATCGACGAAGTACAAAATGCTTAAAACTATGTACACAATAATGACTTTAAGAACTAGCAATAAAATTATAAGAATAAATCTAACAAAAGGAATGTAAACAAAGAGTTTAAAATAAAAAAGATCAATTGGTTAAAGAGCAAATAAAGAAAGTGGGAGGAGGGATGGAAGAGGATAAGTAGTTTTATGAGAGTTACAGTAGGTATTGTTGATAGTTGGAATGTTGATATGTATTTCCTCCATACATAAGATATTTACGACCTCTTAAATTTAAATTTGTCGCTTACATTATTACCAATACGTTATTTACTATTACTGCTACTTATAAATATTGTAGTTATTGTTTCTGAAATTTGTAGCGTCTTTTTAATTGAGCTTTATGATATTTGCTTTTTCGATCAGTAATAGTATAGTATTTTAAGTAAATGAGAAGGCTGATAGCTTAGCTAGAAAGGCTGCGGCCTCTCACTTCAACGGCTCTGAACCCTTCTGTGGACTATCATCCTATACCATTGGAGGTCTGCTGAAGAAGTGTACAGATGCAAAAAGAAGTCAAACCTGGAAAACTCTTCTGGGATTAAGGCAGTCTAAAGCTCTTCTGGGAGATTTTAATCCTAAAAGAGCTAAGGAGTTAATAAATATGCATATGCACAGGCATTTTAAGCGGCCATTGAAGACTCAACTACCATTTGAACAAGTTGTGGGTATATCTTCAGATGCCATCTGTCGGTTCTGTGGAGAAAGTGACGAAAACTCACTGCACCTGATCACAGACTGCGGACCATTGGCACATAATAGACTCAGGTGTTTTGGAGAATATATTTTAGATATGAGCAAGATCCCTCAACTTGATTCCTCCAAAATATATAAATTCCTGTCGAAAATTAACCTGACAGAAGATTTATAGATTATCCTCATCTTTCAAATAAATAGGGGATAGATATTCCAGGTCGCGGTGTATAACATCCTTAAATATATCTATCTATCAAACTTTGTATAATTTAGGATAAAAGTATTTGTTTTATTAATTCAAGATAAACTTCTTGTATTCCCCTATGATTATTACGTAGATGTTCATTCTCTATAATTATCAATATCTCATTTATATCAATGATTTCTCTTAAATTAATATTCGATTTGTACAAAGTTAGACTGCCGTTTTCAAAGAAACTTACATATATATACTGAAACTTTATAAAAAGTTGATTGCTTTCACAGAAAATGCACATAATTCCTTTATTTATTAAATCCCCCTCCAGGATGTTTTTTAATTAGAATGACACTATATGTGTTTGACACTTTTTGTTCACAATTTTTATAAAAAAATTTTTTTCTTGGCCATAGTTAAGATAAATTTAGTATGTTGTCTGACATAGTATCTATATTTTCACACTGTTTCGCAAAGTTCAGTCTAGTTCAGATATTAATATACACTTTGGAATTTTCGTAATTATCATTATTTTGTTCAAAGTAGACATTTTCGTTATTATCATTATTTTGTTCAAAGTTTCTGCTTAAGGTGTCTGCAACAGTACTATATTTTCCTTTAGTATATGTTATTCAAAATCATATTCATTGAGAAGAAATTTCGTGTTAGGCTCCTTAATATTATGTAACCAGGTTAACAGTTTATGATCTGTTGGATTACAAATTTTCGGTCATATAAATAAGTTCGAAAATGTTTCACAGACAAAACCATAGCCAGAGCTTCTTATTCAATAGTGGTATATCGAATTTCATGACCAGGTCTGGTTTAATACTTTCTCCTGATACAACATGTCCTAAAAATTTTATGGTTAATTCAGCGAATTGACATTTGTTAAATTGTATTTTTAAATTTGAGGCACGTGAAGTATTAAAAATCTTCTTAATGGATACAATATGTTCATGAAAGCTAGTAAAAAATATTAAAATATCGTCTAAGTAGACAACAATAATTTTGTTTATATGTTGTCTTGATTAACCTCTGAAAGGTTGCAGGTGCTGTTTAAGGCATACATGTGAATTCATAATGGCCATCTGCAGTTGAAAATACCGTTTTATCTCTATCATTAGTCTTAATATTCCGATTAAATATAAGACTAAGGATTATTAATATGACTTTATTCTAGCCACGAGGCCAACTGTTCTTATTTCAATTCAACTAAAATTAGTTGTCAAAATCTAACTGCACTTCAATCCTTTTGCTAGGTCGATGGTGCTGAAATAACATTTTCACAATTTGTCAAATATGTCCACCATATTTGGAATTGGAAATTTATCATCAATTGTTTGCGCATTCAATTTGCGATAATCAATGTCAATTCGCCACTGTGGAATACCGTTTTAGTCAGCTTTTTTGGGTACAACCCATAAAGGTGAATTATATGGGCTATTACTTGGTACAATTATTTTTTGCGCTAGCATGTCTTATATTTGCCGATCTATCTCAGTGCGATATATCACTGGATATCTATGTATAAAGTCTACTGTATATTGGGGTGTCGGTTTTTGTTATTATTCTATTTTGGATTTCTGTGGTAAAAGATAAATTGTCTCCTTCTTTGTAGAAAAAATCTTGTTAATTATTCAAAAACGTTCTTAAAACATTTTTTTTTTGGTTTTGCATTTAGTGTTACAAATTTTAGGGTTTATTACATTGAATCCGCCCCTGTATCTACGATAAATCTAAGTTGATTTATACGTGTTTGTACTATTATATTGGGTAGTTTCTGATAACTTTCGTTAACACGCAATTGGTTCGATTGATGATGGTTCATGTTTCATATTATCATAAAAATTCTGATTAGAATTATTGCTATTTGGAGAAAAATGGTTTAAATAGTTGTTGTCCATTCTACGATATTGATTTTGTGGTCTGTTTGTTTGACCGCTGTTATTATAAGTTTGCCTCGACTATACTGAAGAGTTTGGATGTGAAATATTATTAGACTGGTGCTCCTGTTGCTGTTGAAATCTTCTATTATTGTTGTAATATTATTGTTAAACGTCTGAATGTCTATTTATTTTATTTGTATTAATTTGTGTATATTCATTGTTGTTATTAAAAAATTTTAATTTATTGTTATATTTCAAATGCCCATTCGATTTTATAATATCGTAAGCTTCTTTTAAATCTTTGGGATTGTTGCTACCGCTAATACTTTTTACAGGCTCTGGTAAACCATGTTTGAGAGCGATTCTACCATTACTTTTCCAATTAATTTCCGGAAATTTACTATCACTAAAATATAACGCGTTATTTAAACGACACAAAAGATGAACTACAATAGTCGCTTGCTTCAATCGCAATAAAAATTATATTTATTGTTGTTTGCTTATATACTAAATCATATTCCAAGAAAAGTGCTGCATTTACAAAATTAATAAAAAGTGCAATAAAATTGAATAAATGTTGACAATTTAATTAAAAATAATATTATCGCTGAGACTGCATTATTGTTGCGTAAGCACAAATGGTTAACAGTACAAATGCCAAACTGCAAGTTCAATGCGCTGAAGTTCGGTCAAGGGTAACGTACAGAAAATATGCTTAAACTTATTGTTGGTTCGTCAACATTATGCCGACTACCATAGGGCTGTGTTAAGATTACCAGGAAATTTAAAAAGCTGACTTAACATTGCCTTGTATTTCCTGTAGTTATATGTTGTTGGAACGGTTCGGTTTTTTGGGCTGAGTAAGGCATCGAATTACTTTGTATATGCCATACAGAAGAAATGCTGCTGCAATTATAGAGGTGGTTCCAGTTGTCCATGACTGATGGTTCCAGATTTCCTTCCAAATGGCTTCATGAAGTTAATTTAGCTCGTTAGTGACGATTTCTCCATTACGTCGTGAAACTGTTATGAGGTCACCCAACAATGGAACTAATGTTTCATTTGAAATATGAATTGCCCTATGATGGTTGATTCTTGTATTGATGACTGCTATCGACTTTGAAAAATGCGTCACAACTGGTATTTCGTGTGTTATTCTTGCTTCTAATCTGATGAGATTTGATTGAATAATGCAGTCAGGAGTAGCATGTATAATTCCTGAATCATTCAAAAATGCTTCTTGTCAATTGTTTCCACAAATAACGAATACAGTGGTTTGCACTGGGCTGATGAACATCCATGCATTATACGTCCACATTTCCTTCCAAATAATGCTTCTTGAATTAAAGACTCAGGTGGGACACTTTCTTTCCGTAGAGAGTGATTTTTACACACTAAAACCACCTCAGAGGCCTGATAGCGATTTAGGAAGGGTATTAAACAGATATACAAAGATATATAAAAGGAATACTCAGGGTTTCAAAGAAACCATGTTTTTTTCGATTTCAACATATCTTTGAATTCATTCAATCAAAATCACCTCCGAAACTAAATTGAAATCATAACACACACTACGAATCGACGCAAAAGCTAAATAGTTCCGATTACATGGATGGATATACAATAGAGTGGAATTCCTAGTTCTTCTTGCAGGAGCATTAAAGTGGAGAATGACAAGCAAAAAACTACTTTTTATTTCACCACTCATGAGATTAAACACAAAACATGCATTAAGCATAGTTCTACGGGTTTTAAGAGAGGGGAGACGAATAAGTTTAAGACGACTCACATAAGAGGGAAGTTGAAAATTGGAGTTCCATGTAAAGGAACGTAGGCAAAACAATAAAAACAGCTTTTGAACTGATTCAGTAGCATCAGAGTAAGAGGCATATCTAGGACACCAAACAACACTTGCGTATTCTAATGATGGGCGTACCAAGGAAGTGTACAGAACTTTGGTAATAAAGGGGTCTTTGAACTCCTTTGCCCAACGTTTTATGAACCCTAGAGTCCCTAGAAAAGCTTTGTTAACTATAGTTGCAACGTGTATACCAAAAGCAAGTTTTTGGTCAAAGGTCACACCTAAGTCGCACAAATGATCAACGGATAATAATGGTTGATTGACAATGCAGTAAGGATGAGCAGAGTGGGATGATCTGGAAAACCACATATGTTTGCATTTATTGGAGTTTAGTTGCATACAATTTATGTTGCACTAGTCACCAATAACATTTAAATCACCTTGTAGCAACTGCGATTCATTAGGGTTATTAAATTCATGAACATTTTTTCGTTATCAGCAAGCATAAGAATGTTGCAATGGGATATACGCGAAGGAAGGTTGTTTATAAAAATTTTAAATAGTAAGGGACCAAGGTCCTTTCTATTCCAAATCATCAATGGAGACATTGTCATTGTACTTTGTCGAAGACCGGAGCGAACTAGTCTTACGATTTGAATTTATAAAGTTCCAGAATGGTTTAGGTATCATAAGCTGATTTGCAAAGATTTTGGTACTTATATCTAATGGATATATAGGACTTAAAATTGACTACCTTAGTTGAAAATTTATATCTACGATAATAAGTAACTTTCAAGTTGCGTAGCCTGCGGAGCCTATCAGTAAACCGAATTGGGGAGGAAGAAGCAGCACCCAGACGTTTAGGAATACATTGCTCGAATGCATCTGACAATGTCCGGTTAAACAAAACTACAGTACTATTAATCGGGTGGGGATATTTCCAAGAGCGCAGACCAGTCTATACGATTAAACAACTCCTTCAATTTATTCAAATCAGCCTGCTTATAATCAAAAGATTCGACAGGGAAATAATCAACAGAACTTGACCTTAATAAAGACAATCTGGCAGACACATCCAACGTTGGATGGTGAGGGTCTTCAGGAAAAACCAAAGGATCAACAGAGGAAATTGAAATAAATCCCATTTCTTCCACAAAGGCCAGAGCAAGAAGTCTACCCATCTTATTATATATTGAATTTGTCTGCGAGAGGCCTATACTGAAAATAGAGCTTATAAAGTATCATTTGAAAATGGGAAGAGTCTAATGGGGTCATCACTTGAATGTTCCAACAGAGAGTTGGAAAACTAAAATTACCCAAAATTAGGATTTTATCATTTGGCTTTAGTTTCTTAGCCAATAAGGAGATAACATCTAAGTGAAGCTGGTATATTTCCGTAGAAGATCGCGGTGGAATATACGAACAGGACACATAAATATTCGCGTTTGTCACTCTGATTTGAATGCAACATATTTCAATACTAACAGCTTCCAAGAATACAAATTCTTCAGAGAACGAACCCCGTACGTTTTGTATAACAATAACAGATCAGTAACGGTGTTTAGTTAGTTTAGGATGTGATGACGTGACTCATATTCACGCACCACTGCATTTAGAGGCCAGAATTTTGGGTCAACAACAGTTTCAAAGAAGTCTGTAGGTACCATAATTATGAAAGATGAGGTATACCTAATAAATTTCAACTTAAACTTAGAAATTTTCAAGTTAACTTTAGAAGATGGGGGAAGACCATATTCGATATGAAATCGTATGTCGTCCTCCGTTGTATCGGAAGAGAATCTCGAGACAAATACAGCTTTCATCGGGGCTACTACAATTGATTTTTTTCCAACTAAGTTGTTATCCTTTTCAGACATTCCAACAACCGAATTATGTAGACTTACAGTTGAAACAGAGGATACAACAATGCTAGCATATGTTTTCCTCACAACAGGCTTAGAAGAATTTAATCCCGGTAGAGGGCTGAATACCAATAGATTGTTATCAGCCGAAATAGGCAAGTTAGACAAATTCGGAGAAAGGTCTACATTAACTGTCAGATTTCCCACTAATGACAAATCCTGAACAGGCTCTGTTACCGTATTGGAAACAGTGGGCTTAAGAGAATGCTTAAGAGAAAGCCCTTGACTTTGCAGCTGATGCATTGGAAGACATATTGTTAGCGCCTCGCAAAACAGGCTTATTACGCTTTCGCTTCGGAGAATCTACATTATCTTCCATGCACTTCAACTTTGAAAAAATTGTTCACATTCCCCAAACTTTGCTTGCACCGATGCCAAGTCTCTGGCAACATCAAGGAATGCCTTACGAAAAACTCTAAACATCAACATCAGAATCCCGACATTTATGGCAAGACCAGCGAACTATCATTGATATTGTCGAGTACCAGTCAAGCCAGCACACTTAAGGTGCTTAGCATCGTCACCCAGCCAGCACACTAAAAAGCGTTCTGAGAAATTTGAGCTATTGCATCCCTTCCAAGTCATTACAGAGACAAATTTTTAAAATGAAATTCTCAAATCTACAAGCGGAGAATTTTAAAGCAATTTGAACTACAGCCAAATATATATAAAAATAAATCTAAATAGAAAATATTTTACAAAAAACCGGTTGTTTTGGTAAGAAAGAATAAAAATAAAACTATGAGTGCCTAAAAAGCAGTACACAAAAATTGTAATAAACAAACAAACAAACAAAAAATAGCACAGGATCGAACCCACGACACCTGTCAAACAATCCTAGCAGAACAGTTTGAAAGAGAGGGAAATGACGAAGCAAAAGGTAATTAAAACAAAATCTGTGAAAGAAAAGAAACATTTTAGAATAAGATAGAGAACAAATATAAAGTACAACAACAAAGTACACAGGTACAATGCTATTTCACTAGAAGTTATCTGACACAGCCGAGTATCCCAATCCAACAACTTCACCGCTTAAGTTAAAAACTTTAACTATTACGATATAAATACTCCGCACGGCACAGAATTTAACAGCTAATTTAATATACGAGTATAAGTATAAAATTAAAAAAATTTTGAGGAGCGCTTAAAATTTCACGACAGATTCGAACAGTCATCCCAATCTATTGGCTGTTTTGTAACAAAACCTTTTGTAAAGTTGTTGAATTATGCAGTTATCCGTTTCATCAATGTTGAAGAAAATAGATGGTTGGAGAACGATCGTTGTTTCATTCAATTTGGATGCCTTCATAACGTTCTCCAACGATGATTGAAAATATCGATTTGAGTTGTAGTTTACACCAAACTTTGATACGGACATTTGTATTTCTTGAAATGTGTTGCCTTTTACTCGTTCTGGCACTGAGTTCCATTTCAATAGGTCCTATAATTCAGCATGGAGGATTATAAAATATCCGCTAATGACGATTTCCGTTGTTGTTAGTGAGCACTCTAATCTGTCAAGTGGTTCAGGCTGGATTTCTAATTCTGGACCAAATTTGGCTGTGCAGTTGCTTACGATCTCGTAAACTTCTTGGTGTGATAGAAATTCGTACAGATGGCTGCGCTTCAGATATGCGTTCAATAGTTTAGCGTATTTATCCTCAATTTCTCTCATGCAGCTACTTGCTATAAGAAACGTATTTAGAAAGTGAATGCTGATTTTGTTGGCATCGCTAGTCTTATACCAAGCCTCATCTTCTAAATAGCTTGAATTCCTTCATTGAGTTTTTTAGCACATTTGTTAATCTTTGCAATTATTCCGCTTTCTGTTTCGTTGACGGCAGCAAATGTTGACAACATAAGCTTATTGGTAGTTTCTGGTGGATTTTATTAGATTCTTCTGGTTTTTGGCGCTGTTGAACGAAGTTTAGGCGTCTGATGGTTATTAAAATTTTCTTCCACTCCTCTTCACATTGGATGTCTTTCATTACCTCTTTGGCCTGGTCACACAACCTTATCATTTGATCCTTGGTGTGATTCAGATTTTTCTGATCTTGTATGATGTCACTAATTAGAAGTGGTATTACTGTGCGAAGTATTCCTCGTTGGACTTTCGCTATTCCTAAATTTTTTATAAAAAGACCAGGTCCAAGGTATGTTATTGTGTAATTTGTGTTTATAGAGTTGAAATTGGTGACCAGTAATAGTAGGGTGATTACCGTTGATAATGTTGGTGATGCAGAAGTTGATTTCGATTTTTTATCTTGCAAATATTTTCGGGCTCTAGCGGCTGTAAAAGTGTCTTTGGCATAGAAATGGTGTTCCTCTTTTTAATTGGTAACAAACATATTTTTTGTATAGTTCGTTTAATTGTAGATTTTTTTGTTTTAACTGTGGCGACTGGAGCTAAACCATCTATACCCTTATGAAATTCTATGATTCTTCCTAGTGGCCATGCTGATGAAACTAAGGCTTCGTCTTTCAACATGGCTAATTGACCAATTTCTAAATTTAATCGTTGCTTTGTCCATTTGTATCTATTTTGTTGAATTCTGCGTATATATTCGCCATATTCTCGGTTGCAAATGTCTTATTTAACTCTTTGTACAACTTTCCATAGGCTTAGGCTGCTTTCAGCGATGTTGAAAATGCTGTCATCAATGCTGACCCTACAAGGAAATGTCTAGGTGTAGTGTATCCAGATCTTCAATATTTTGTGATAATTGGCATAGTGGGCGTGAGTGTAGGCATCCTTCAATTTATATTAAAATAGTGTACATTTCTTCGTATGTCTATTTTTGTTCACCAATAATCCAGACCAGATAATATTTAATGGATTTAACTCTTGCCTCCCATAATCCATCGAAATGGGGTGATCCGGATGGATAAAATGCCATTGCATACCGGTTTTTGTTAGATGATTTTGTAGTTGAGCCCTTTGTATAAGATTATTTGCGCCTCCGAAATTGGTTCCGTTATTACTGTAGATATGGTGTACTGATCCACGCCTACTTCTCATTCTTTGAGTGCCGCCAGAAATCGTTGTGTTTTGAAATCCGAGGCGAATTCCACATGAATTGCCTTTGTTGCGAGGCATACAAAAATTAAAATATATGCCTTGTGTGATTTTATTCCACTAAATTGTCAACACCTAATATGTAATGGTCCTGCATAGTCAATGCCGTAGTGAGTGAGTGGTCTTGAAAAATTTATTCTTGGTGCTGTTAATTGTCCCATCAAATGAATTTGTCCTTCGGCTTTGAACTGAAAACATTTTATGCACTTTTTTATGCAGGATTTTACAGTATTTGTTCCGCGAATAATCAAAAATTTGTTTCGTACATTATTCAGAGTCAGCTTTGCTCCTCGCTGATTATGAGTTTTGCGAGCTCACTTAAATGATGTGAAATCATTGGATTTTTTTGATTCATTGGTAGATTTGTTTGTTTTAATCTGCTACCAACACGAACTCCTGCATCGTCAACGAACTAATTCAGTGAAAAAATAATACGATTTTTCTTTAACTGGTTTTGTAGTCTTAGCATTCTGATAGCATCTTTAAAGAAACATTGCGCCAGTTTTACAATTGTTTTTTCTGCTTCATTGATGTCATCTACTGTTAAATAGCTGATTTTTCCTTTCCGCTTTTTTGTACCGAGAATTGAAGGCAAATGTCAAAATATACGCTTGAATGAGTTTTCTTAGCGAAGAAAATCGAGTCATTATTACTTCGTCATTGCTTGTAATATGTATTATGGTGCATATTAAGAGTTTTCTGGTTTCTGGAATATGATTCAGGATTATTTCATCATAGTCTTTGGGCCCGATTTCTTCATTTTGCTGTAACCAATCTGGTCCGTGCCACCATAAGTTATTCAAGATGAGAGAGTTTCCGAATGGATATCTGCCGGGTTTTCCGTTCCTGGTACAAATCGAAACTGTCCTTTGAAATTTTCTTGTATGTAGGATACTCG
The DNA here is from genome assembly GCA_920105625.2 of Clusia tigrina. Lineage (NCBI taxonomy): Eukaryota > Metazoa > Arthropoda > Insecta > Diptera > Clusiidae > Clusia > Clusia tigrina. The sequence goes on from OV050031.1 coordinate 156,374,206, forward strand.
CTACAAATGTAATCCATTTGATAGGGTGCTGGTTTAGCCAGTTTAAAACAATTTTTGAATCTGACCATGCAACAATTTTTCCATACGTTGCTTCGCTGCCTTTCTGGATGTAGTTGATTAAGCCTTTTCTGATGCGTCTGCAAATCCATTTAACTATATTAGGCTATCGTTTGTCTGCTGAATCCATCTTGGGATTTCAATATTTTGAACTGCTGGTATACGTGATTCGAATTCTTTCCATTCATCTTGCAGGTCTACTGGATTCTCCGTTTCCCACCTAGTTCCCAGGATCCACTACTTTTGAGTCATAATTTTTGCTTTTATCGTTACGGGTGACAACCAACCAAAAGGGTCGAATAATTTTCCTACATCGCTTAGAACTGCTCTTTTTGTGTATTTTTTGCTGAACAATGCTGTGTTGATTATGAATTCAAAATGAACTGAGTTAGGACACCATTTTATATAAAAAATTTTTATCGCTTGATTGTGAAACTCCATTTCTGATCCTGTTCCCATGTCTTCCTTCGGTATTTCTTGCAATACTTTTGACTTGTTTGACCCCCATTTTCTAAGTTTGAACCCACCTTTTCGCAATAACTGAAGTAATTCTCTCTGTATGTGCTTAGATTATTCAATTCACTGTGCACTTCCCAGGCAATCATCCACGTAGAATCTCTTCGTTAATATTTCAGAAGCTAGTGGGTAGCTGTTTTTCTCGTCTTCTGCTATTTTGAATAAAGTCTTAATGGCAAGGCATGTACTCGTGTATGGGTTGTTTTTGGTCTTCTTTCTATCCCTGTCGTCTGGGTGAATGAAAATCTGCCGGTACATCTTTTCAATATCTGCTGTAAATACCAATGGAAATGTTCTCCATTGAAATAATAGTACTAATAAGTCCTTGTGAAGAGTGGGACATATCATCACGATGAGTTCTTAACTCCAAATTAAATAGTATAATTTTTTGGACTAATGATCACCTTTTTTTTAGAAATTTCGTAGTTCGTTTTAAAATACAAATGAAGTGAAACCCTAAAAGTTTACTTTAAACGTAGCCCTAATTTCTTATGATTTTTTTTCGCCAAATATTCGCCATTTTAGACAAGGGTAGGTTAGGTTAGGTTAGGTTATTGTGGCAGCCGGTCCAGACCAGCTCACTCAGACCACCATGGGTCCATTGTCATACCACCGCGTAACAACGCACCTCCGAATCATTTTAGACAAACATAGACAACATCCCAGCAGTAAAACCAACTATTAAAATACTAGTAAAACTACTAGTTAAAAACATACAGCACTGGTTAAGCCGCAACCCCCAGTTACATGAACCCAACTGGTATTTTTTACATGGCGGTGTCCTACGAAAAGACAATTGTCCTGCTATGTATAAGATTTTAAGTAGTTATAATATTAGTAATATATATACTAGTTCAATACTAGTTATTATGTGAGTAGTCTCTGGCTAGTTTCGGTTTGATTTACAAAGTAGTTAATTTTTAAGTATTATTTAACTAGTTTCGTTTACCCCTTTTAATTTTTTTATATTTTTTATTTTATAGAATGCATATACATATGTATGTATATGTGCATAATAATAATGTATACATATATAATAATTTTTATTCATAAATTAAGAATGTGTTAATTCAGCATGTTAGTTCTGGATGTTGTATTTCCACTTTTCTTGCTGACACTTTCTGGAAGTGTCTTTTTTTAACACAGTGGAAGGCTTTCCTATGTTGCATATGGCAGCTATGAGGAGATGGCAGCAACTCAATTGGAACTGCAAGATATGTAATAAAATTTAGTGAATTAGAATATACAATATTATAATTACCCATTATAAAGGTTTTTGTGATTTTTCAGCCTGTTGCCGTGAGTTCCACCTATATTAAAAGCTAATATTAAGTCTTCGTTTAAAATGTTCCAGATACCTTTAGCTAATACGTTTCTTATTAGGCTCCTGAAAGCAGACACCTTTTGAAATAAGTTTGAAATATGTACATACGAGTATGTTGATTTTTCATATAATTGAAAACTACTCTTGAATACTAGTATCGATCGATGTAGCACTTGCAGATTTATTTAAATTATTAAAATAATTCTCTTTCTGCTCTTTTATCAATCTCTTGATGTTTCTCTTGCTGTTGCATTTTCCATGCATTTGAATACATTTTTTTTTTATAATTTTCAAGTAATTATATATTTATTTTTCACTTGATGAAATTATAAAAAGAATAATAACTGTATTTCACAAATTCCAATATTTGTCTTTTCTTCTCTTTTTATCAAATTGACAAGAAAGAAACAAACAATACTCAAATTTTATTATACATGAAATGAAGTGCCGCAGAAATCAGCAACTGGTTAACTTATAGATAAGTTTTGAACTAGTAAATTAACCACTTGATTTTTACTATTAAATTTACTAGTAGGGATATGGAATACGTGTACAACAAGCACAATAAATTCACTCACACTATACGTATATACATAAGTACATAAAAGTTATTAAAAAGTAGTAACTTCAACTCAAATGGCATCACTAAAGCATTGTTCCATTTCTGTTTTTATAATCATTTCTGAGATTTAAATAAAGCTTCTGATGAAGTAGACATCGATTTTTTACTCAGCAAGGGAAAAAACCCAATATAGATTATGTGCCCATGCCGCGTGCGCGTGTAATATAACTTAATTTACTTAAGAAAAATAAATGTTTTTTTTATTAAAATGTCTAGCCTTTATCAAATAGAAAAGCTAGATGATCAAAATTTCGACTCGTGGTGCATTTACATGAAGAGTGTACTAGTCCACAAGCATAGTGGATAAGCTTGCTGAAGTAGCTATTGAGCTCAACAATGAATTCCTTGTCATAATTTTACTCTCAAGTTTACCAAAAACGTACGAGCAATTTGTAGTTGCTATGGAAACTAGAGTTGAATTGCTGCCGTTAAATAATTTGAAAATCAAGCTTTTGGAAAAAGGTGAAAGAAAGAATCAAAATTTGGAAAGAGGAGAGCCACAGGCTTATATGGCACGGGGAAAAAAGAGGAAGAAAAAAGTAAGCAAAATACACAGAAAGATGCGAAGCAAAGAAGAAATAAATTTTAATATTTCAATTGCAGTAAAAAGGGACACTATGCAAACACTTTTCACAAATTCTTGAAAAAACTCAATGGTGTGATGACAGCGGAGCGACTGCATACATGTGCTGTGATCGTCGTTTGTTTTGCTCTTTTAACGAACACGAAGAAAAAATTTCGCTTGCGGGTGACAATTATATTGCAGCTAAAGGGATAGGATAAATAGAGACAGCAGCACATAGCTTCAAACTTATAAATGTTTTGTATGTACCTGGAAGGAGTGGACATTTTTTGTCAGTTAGTCGCGCCGTGGAAAAGAGTTTTGATGTGAAATTCAACAACAAGTGTGCCACAATCAAAAACAAAAAAGGTGAAGTAATTTTAACCGCTAAAAACAAAACAATCTGTATATATAGGGTTTTTGAATAAGAGCGCTACAAAAGTTTTTTTAAATAAAACAAAACCGGTTTTAGATATCAATGAAATTCTTTATTCCTGTGAAAGTACGTTCGATGCCATTATGTATGGAACTCGATTTCTTTTGCATGGTCACCACGGGCACGCTTGCAGAAGTCCAGACGCTGAACCCAATTTTCAACGGTTTTCAAGCATAAATCGGCCGATACTGCTGCAATTTCACGTTCGATATTCGTACGAAGTTCATCACTCGTCGCTGGCTTGTTGGCATAGACCATAGACTTGACGTAGCCCCACAGGAAATAATCTAACGGCGTCAAATCGCACGACCGAGGCGGCCAATCGACTGGGCCAATTCGTGAGATAACACTTTCACCAAACTTGGTTTGCATTAAATTGATTGTGGCATTCGCTGTGTGGCTTGTGGCGCCGTCCTGTTGGAACCACATGTCCTCCAAGTCCATATTATCCAATTGGGGCCAAAAATATTCGGTTATCATTGAACGGTAGCGATTCGCTTTCACAGTAATGTGCCGGTCTTGATCATCACGGAAGAAGTACGGCCCAATGACGCCGCCGGCCCATAAACCGCACCAAACCGAAATATTTTCGGGATGCAATGATGACTCATGGAGTACGTGTGGATTGCTGTCTAACCAATAACGCATATTTTGCTTATTGACGAAGCCATTCAGCCAGAAATGAGCCTCATTATAAATTGGACGTAGCGCTCTTAAAGTTGAGGCGACTGACTCCGAATTTCGGTAGTAAATTTTTATAATTTCGACTCGTTGTTGGCTCGTATATCTTTGCATGAAATGGCAAACCTTACTGAAGAGAAGTGTCAAAAGAGCGGGAAAAAATATGGCGTCGTTTGCTGTCACTATCGATTTACTTTTGTAGCGTTTCTTTTGAAAAACCTTGTATTTTCACAAAATAAGAATAGGTGTTATCTATCGGCTCGTATTGAAACTGTGCTGTGTCATAACCGATACGGACACTTCAATTTTAATAGTATGCGCGAATTGAAACAAAAAGATATGGTGCTCGGTTTGAGTAAAGTTAATTTTTCAGAAACTATTCAATGTGACATTTGCATGAATAGCAAAATTTGTTCTCAGCCGTTTCCAAATTCACAAATACGTACAAAAAATATACAGGGCTTAATATACAGTGATGTTTGTGTTCCATTTAATACGCAATATCTTGGTGGTGCGAGATATTTTTTAACTTTTATAGACGATAAATCGCGTCGTGTTTTTGTTTATTTTTTAAAGACAAAGGATCAAGTGTCAGAAAAGTTTGAAATGTTTAAAAATATGGTAGAACGTCAAACAGAAAGACAAATAAAAGCATTGCGTAGTAATAATGGAAGTGAATTTGTGAAGAAAGACTTAATTTAATTAAAATTTAATTTTTGAAAGCCAGTGGTATTAAAAGGCAATTGACTGTGCCGTATACTCCACAACGGAATGGAGTTGCGGAACGTGCAAACCATACACTCGTTGAAATGGCCAGAAGTATGATGGTTCATGCAAAGACAATAGTATATTGTCTTTGGTTCATGCTGGTGGTTGTGAGTCGTTGTGGGCTGAGGCCATTGCTACAGCGGCGTACATACGTAATCATTCACCAACTAAATTAATAGCGCGATAGATTATTACAGGAAAAAAGGCATCTGTGAATCATTTTCGCGTATTTGGAGCTAAAGCTATTGGTTGAGATAAGACCCAGAATAAGAAGTCTCATCCTAAAGGTAAACTTTTTAAAACTCTCTAAATACAACGGCGTATAGACTATAAGTCGAATAAAACATGGTCACTAGTGGATTTGTTATTGGTTCTAAATGGATGTTTTCTTTGAAGCGAGATAAAAATGGTAACGCTCGTTTAGTGGCAAAAGGTTGCAGCCAACAATTTGGGTTAGATTATAGTGATACGTTCTCACCTGTAATGAGATATGCAACTATACGTATCTTAACGGCTCTAGCGGTGGAGCATACCTTCATCAAATGGATGTTTGTTCCGCTTACCTGAACAGTGAACTTCACGATTAAGTATATATGAGACAACCTCAAGGTTTTACCAGCAAAAAATATCCAAATAAAGTTTTAACGTTATCTAAAGAAATATGCGGTCTGAAGCAATCAGGTGTAAAAAAATCTTCGCAAGATTTTAAACTATACTATTACCGGAATGGGAAACCTGTTATAGACTACGATAGGTTTGTCATCGTTTGATTCTCCAACATAAGTCTTTGGTGACAATATAAGTGCGTAGCAGTTAGCGAAGAACCCTACTTACCATGCCCGAAGCAAGCATATTGATATTAATTACAATTTTATAAGATATATTGTAAAAGAAAAATATATATATTTACAATATGTTCCTACAAATGAAAATGTGGCTGATGTCTTTACCAAGAATTTAAGTAAAATAAAACATGAATATTTTGTAAAATCAATAGGCATCATATAATATTTAAAAAAAAAATTGTTTTCAATGTTAACTTGTATAATGTGTTGAATTAATATTATAATCAAATTTTTGTAATTTTAACAATGGATTAGTGTTGAAAAGGTAAATAAAAAGTAGTAACTTCAACTCAAATGGCAACACTAAAGCATTGTTCCATTTCTCTTTCTGTAATCATTTCATAGTCTTAAATAAAACCTCTGATAGACGTGTCGATTTTTTACTGAGCATGGCCCAACAATACGTGTGACAAACAAAATCGATGAAACGGTATATAAATCAGAGAACACTGAGAAAGGCACGTTTTATTCGCAGCCAGCGTCCGTAGCGGACACACCACGATTTTGAGTGGATTCACCACGATTGTGAGTGGATTCACCACGATTTGCAGTGGATTCGTGTACAACGTCCGTCTTCTTTATTTCGCTGCTTTGCCGTTTGACGTTTAAGTTTCTTTTCTCTGTGTTCTCTGACATAAATAATACGGGAATCGACTGTCTTTTCATATTTTTCTTTGCTATTATTCTTTGCGGATATATAAGAATCTTTCCTCCTCAAATAACTCGGGTCATGTCTCACTTGACTCAATCATTTCGTTTCTTACTTCCCTTCATCATTTCGTTTCTTACCTACCTTCGTTTCGTTTCTTACTTCCCTTTCAATGGTAGCGCTTAAGGCCACAAGCGGCAATGATATAGGGTCTCGTCTGCAGCAGCAGCGAAACGCTCCTTCTCAAAATAGATAATGAAGTTCGGTTTGAACAGAAGTGGTACTTTTTTTCAAGGAAAAAATACAATCGAAAAAGTGGACAAAATATCAAGAATAAGAAATGCGCAAACAAATTATTAGGCGCAGCAGTATGTATGTTCCGACTTATATATATATATATATATATATATATATATATATATATATATATATATATATATATATATATATATATATATATATATATATATATATATATATATATATATATATATATTAGTATATTAACGTATTACCTTTGGAGTATAACCAACTATTTCTGTGAACCAGCGCTAATGTAGAAGAGGACGATACACTCGACTTAGAACGATCGCATAACTCTTCGAAAGGTACTTTTAACTTAATTTACCGTGCATTATCTTACACTGTCTTTTATAGGGTGATATTAAACCGTGTTCGTGGTACTCAAACTTCCGCCTACTACGAGGAAGAAGTACAGGAATTGGACTCATGGAAATGAGGTATTACGGTCTTGGCAAATGATAACAGAAGTTACACGTGGGTAGACCAGCTCAGCAAAGGTGGCTTATCAAAGCCATTGAAGCATTGATGATTGCATTAACTAATTTGGAAACAATTTTTATAGGAATTAATGGAGATGGTTTGCTCATTACAAATGGCTTCTTGAATAAAAATATAGAACAAAAAGATTAAGAAGTTATTCTTCCGAGCCAGAATATTCTTTGCAATAAAAACTTAACAAAGACATTCTACAAAATTTATACAAAATGTGGCGTGAACTCAATACAACAGTTAACTGAAATATTCTGTATTTAATATATGTAGCTTAATAAAATAGTAAATTTTTAGAATTTAAAATCTGTATTTATCTATTGTAAATATCATAAAAAATTAATAAAATTGTATTAGCTTAAGCCTTTGTATTTATAACTACATATGTACATATGTATGTATATATGTATCTATAACTATGTATGCATATAAATATATAAATAAAATAACTAAAAGTATAAAATAAGTACATATGAATGTGTCGGCATATGCATACTGTAGTGCTTCACATTTTTTTCCATATTCATTATTCTTCTTATTTTGTCTACCTATTCGATTGTATTATGAATATAAGTTCTGTTTATGTTCAAACCGAAATTCATGATCTGTTTTGAAAAGAAGGGGTTCGCTGCTCCTAGATACGAGGCAACGCATATAGCGTTGTCGTGTGTGGTCCTGAGTGCTGCTGTGGAAAGGGAGTGTTAGAGACAAAATTATTGAGTGGAATGAAGGGCATGAAACAAATAATAAATTACCAGAATGTTATTTTTGCGGAGAAAACGGGGCAGTTCTGATATAGTCGTGAAGCCGTGTAGGCAGGCGCTGGGGGACACGCTGCGTTTCAAGCTAGAAAACATAACATTAAATAATGAACAAAGAAAATGGAATACCGACATCAGAAGTGGGAGCTATTCTGCCTCAAGAAGATCCGAATGCGCATTGGCGTGCACTACTGGAGTCGCAAAATCGAACCATGTTGGAATTAATTAAGGCAATACAGGCTCCTGAACTCAGCGCAACCCGAAGCAAAGACTATTTCATTGCCCAAGTTCAACCCGGATTGGGCGGGCGCTGATGCTATGTCTTGGTGCTCGACCATCGACATGATTTTAACTGAGAACCCTCTGCAAAGGAGTGTACTTGTGATGGCACTTAGTAAATCCATCAAGAGCAGCGCTTTATAATGGTTGCCCCAAAAAAGTTTTATTGGAATTACACTGTCGGAGTTTAAGGAACTATTCGCGCAGCGTTTTGAAGGTGTCGAGACTACAGCAGCAATACTGATTAATATGTTTAATGGTCATCCAAAGAATGGTGACTGCCTTTCAATATATGGAAGCCGGCTAGTTACATCGCCTATGGCAAGGTGGAAGTCAATGAGTGCTGAGGAAATAGCTGTGGCAGCTGTTCTGGCACAAACTGTCAAATTCGACAGCAGACTGCCACGGTTGATATTTACAACAAATGTAAAAAGAAGAAATGAGCTGCAGCAAGAATTAAAAGTTTTCGCGTTTGTTAAAAAGAAAGAGCTCCTTGCTTAAGAGAATTATACTTGGCCAAACACTAAACGGTTAAAACTATCACCTTATGTAAAATGTCAGTTTTGCGGGAAATCTGGCCATAAAATTGCTGAATGTCAAGAAGTATTCAGCACACAAGCAGCACATCAACAGGCAGGAAAGTAGCACCGGTAACCTGCCTCAAGTGTGGAGGCACTGTCCATATTTCAGCAGCTTGCGCAAGGAACAGCAGTTTATCTTCAAGTAACAACAATCAATTCCTGTGGGGTAGTTGAGCCGAACAGTATACTGTTACAATCCGGTGAGTCGGATCCATTTTGTTTCGAATCGGGTGCTGAACTCTCGCTTATAAAATAAACCATATCAAGAAAATTTTCGGGAAAAGGTATTAATAATGTTGTAGTTTTGAAAGGTATAGAAAATACCTTGATATGAAGTATATTGCAAACGTTTATCTAACGTTTCAATAAGTGTGATCGTTCTTTGGAAGTTTTGTTTCATGTAACAATTATCTTAAGTATGATGTGATGATTAGTCGTGAGATTCTAAGCCAGGGATTCCATGTTCTGATTTCATCTGACAAACTCGATACTTTTAAAGCTAAAACCGTGAATAGTATTTCTGGACCATAGGGTTACGTAGATTTCATTGAATTAATTCATTGCGATAAAGCCCGATTATTAGGAATTTTAAATGATTATTCGGAATGTTTTATACAAGGAATTCCGAGAATGCGAGTTACTACTGGTCAGCTAGAACCGAATAAAACCGTCCAAAGAAGACCCTATCGACTTAGTTCAGATGCGAGGGAAACTGTTCGTAATAGAATAAAAGAGTTAATTCAATCAAATATCATTCGTCCAAGTTATCTAGTATTAAAACAAATGTAGAGACTGAGTTACATATTATTATATCATATTACATTTTTACGTGTGGATTTTTTTAATCAAATTTAGTAATTTCATCCGATAATTCAGCATTCTGAAAGAAAACGGCCAGATTTTTCGTTGGAGCTATAAAATCCGGGTTTAGGTTGATCCACAAGATTTATTTCTGAATTCTTGATTCGTGAGTTAATTTCGATGAACTTTTTTTTCAGTCAGATGAAGGAGGCACTCAAAACCCTGATTAAATCCTGTTAGATTGATAATTAAAATTCTCAGCTATTTTTTGTTGATAACACTTTAATAACTCTTTTGTATGGATGTGGTTTCTAAAAGTCCGTTACAAACCTTTTAAAATAATTTTAAATGATATCTTACTTCTACACGGTTGTCTCCAAGCGGCACAATATATTTCTCTTTTTTTCTTTGGAAAGGCTTATATTTCTAGATGACATTTCCAAAAACCTGCAGAAACTGCTAGAAGTACTCCGTAGATTTTGTCTTAAAATATTTTCTCCACAAACCAGTTTTATTGGTAGAATTGATTGAAATAATGGTCAAGCGAAAAAATATAGCGTGAGAAAACCATGACAAAATTTAGTAAGCATGTATTAGAATGCAGGATATAACAATGCCAATGTGAAAAATATAGCGTGAGAAAACCATGACAAAATTTAGTAAGCATGTATTAGAATGCAGGATATAACAATGCCAATGTGAAAAATATAGCAGGGGAAAACCATGACAAAATTTAGTAAGCATGTATTAGAATGCAGGATATAACAATGCCAATGTGACAACTTAAACTGGAAAAGCAACAACACTAAAAACACCAACCCTTTCTATTTATATTTCGCCTTGCTGTGTAGAAAAGAAGCGTTTGTCCAAAATGAATTCATAAACTAAAACTTGAATATTTTAACAAACTCCCAAAGAGACACTTTAATTTTTGACTGGATATTGATTAAAGGTGTATAAACAAAGAACTCCATCGCTGAACACAATTTTTCGATAAAACAATATATATATACGAGTATGTTTGGCATTAAAAATATTGATGATTTGGACCTTTTTGCTGAAATGTAAAACGTGCAATTATAATTTGCCACAATGGACTGAATGTAAATACTTATAAAAAGCTATCCAAACTTTCAGTTGAAATTTCTAACACACAAAAAATAAAATTTTAAATACAATTACACCATATTCACAGCGATTATTTTATTATTATAAGATGTAAGAATCGATGTATATATATAAAAAAAATTATCAAGTTTTATATCAGGTTCTGTCTCACATTGTAATAATTGTTCATATAAAGAAAAGTATAAACTAATGAAATGGTATGTTACAAATTTGAGCAAACATTGTTGCCTATACGAGTATTATCGTTTTAAGAGAAAGAACATCAAAGTCATTGGTGCTTGATCAATTTGTATTTCTTGTCATATATTCATAATTCAGTCTAAAAAGTATGAAGCCATTTTGATATTATTTTGAATACTTTGCTTAATATTATTATTTGTCTAATTCTTTGATCAACAAACTTTAACAACTTTTAATTAATATATGTATAATATATATATATATATATATATATATATATATATATATATATATTATTTTTTTAAATTTAATCTAACAGGACTCTGTATCAAATTTATACAATGGTACAAAATGGCTACGAAAGTGGCACGGCCACAAATGCTGGAAGTGATAAGCATAAAGAAGTAAAGCCCACTTACGAATTGGAGCATTTGGCGACTTTCAAAGTAAAAAATGAAGCTGAAATTCGGAATCCCAAAGAAAAAATGAAAGTGCTCATTGAGTTGGATAAATCGGGTGGTATATGGCCGCAAAAAATGTACATGTGCTTTAGTGGACAATGGTTAGTTATGCTCGATAGTGACATGAAAGAAATTGAAAACTTCCCCGGTTCTTTAATAACAGAACCAACTGCGTTCATTAGCGAAGATCCTATGGAAGCATTCAATAATATTTTGATTTTCACGGTGCCTGGTGCTTCACTGGGAAGTACAGAAATGCATATCTTCCAGGTACGTCCAAAAATCTATATCCATATAAACGAGTAACAAGTTATACAGTTAAGATGAAATATAAGTACAGGAATGAGAAGTAATGATTGATATGTTGGGAAAATATTTGAGTGAGTAACTTTTTGGTTGAAGGTAGTAGAAAATTTAGCCTATTACATATTTGAACTTTTATACTCAATAAGAATATGTGAATAATTATTGCTATTCATATAAAGGATGGGCCTGTGTCTTTTCAAATTAATGTTATTTTAACTCTGGCAACTCTTTCGCGCTCAAAAAGGGACAAAAGCATTAGTAAGTTAAAACTATTTTAAATTTAAATGTTTGGTCTGTTCGCGTATCAAAAATTTCTACAAATTTCTACAAATTATCATGATGTTTGTCTGAAAGGCGTCCGCGTACACCAAAAAAATTGCAACGATAAAGAAAATGAGAGAGTAAAGTTACAGATCGCCGGAAAAATTTTTAATTCAAAAACACATGATTGTATTTTCTGTAAATTAAAAAATATTGCACAATAAAATAAACTAAAAATAATAAACTAAATAATAGTAGGCGAATTAACGATGGAAAAAGTATGTAGATATCAATTTAATTAAGTTTCATTTGTTCATTTCAATCATTCGAAACAGGTTCCAGCAACAAATATTTGTGGTCATGAGACAAGTAGGTTGGAATCACCTCCTTCTTCAGGAGGATTTCTTGCTGCCTTGGAAACCAAACAAATTTTTGCAAATTTGTGTTCATTTACTTTCTTGGATATTTTTCTCTTCGTGATCTAATACTATCTTACTCTCTTGAATTTCGATTATTGAAAATTCGTACTGTAAATGTACGAGAACAGACCAGTTGTTGATAATTTCTATATAGTTATTAACTTTATCTTAAAATATATTACACTTTGAATTAACAACTTTACGTAGCAGCTGCCAATACAAAAATTATGTCGTTTTCCTCTCAACTTCATTATATTTTCAGTAAAATATAATTCTCACCCACTTCATGTTGATTAATTGAGATTGAATGACTTTGTTTTAAATTTCACGATTAATATACATTTTCATATAAACTTTTAACAGTTCCAGTAACATGTACCGTTTTGTGTATTTTGGCAAAAGATCCTTAGCAAAATCTCAGTAAAATCATTGGTAGTATGGTATAAAATAATGAACATTTTTAACTCTGTAATAATGTTCCCAACTTTTATTCAGTTAATTTTGCCCTATCTGTAGGTCAATTCATTTTATTTGCATGTATTATAGGTAACAGATGTATCAGCTGTGCATATGGTAGAAGACTTGAAGCAATTAAGTTCCGGTAAAATAATTACTACAGATCGTAATAAGACTCCTATCAAGTTGCCGAAATCAGCAAAATCCATGCAAAATGCCAAAGACCAATACGGCATTGCAGTCGCTGCTGCGGAGGTTGCTGCGGAAAAAAATGCGCATGATCGCGAGCAAACTGAACGAGATATACACGTAATAAACCATTGCTTCGAAGATATTGAGCGTTTTGTGGCACGGTTGCAGTACGCAGCTGAAGCTTTTCGTGAGTTAGAGTCGCGTCAGCACGAACACAATCCACATGGAGAAGGATTGCTGGTGCTACGTTCGCGACCACCAATCGAGAGCGAATTTCATGATATTTTCGCAAAGCACAAGTTGGCTCTTAATTATGTAGTGAAGTTGCAGAACCATTTTAGTAATGGCACTGAACCCATTCACAACATATTCGTTTCTCTGAACACCATTGTGAATGTCTGCAATGATGTTCACATTGATGAAAACATACCGGAAAATGTTGTTAATCCGCTACTGAGGAGTGAGACTGTTACGTATCTTAATGCATATCTTAACGCCAAAGACATGGAGTTCTGGCAGACATTGGGACCCAATTGGACGCACCCAAAGGATCAATTTAAGGATCATAGGGGATCGTACCATCCAATATTTTACGATGATTGGTCCCCGGACTGGGTTGTAGACGAAGATGTACCCTATATACCGCCAGCCATTAAAAATAAGCCCTCACCTCCAAGAGTCGATGGTAATGCAATCTGGCTGTCACGTTTGCGGTCCAGAAATGTAAAAATCGCGGAGACGCTTTACGGTAAAACCGCTAACAATGATAAGGAGCTGTCTGTCACAAATGGAGAATACCTTGAGGTAAGCATTAAAATCATCTAATCATATAGATGTAAATTGATTAATTAAGGTAATTGATGACTCGCGCAACTGGTGGAAAACGCGTAATTCCGCTGGTAGCATTGGATATGTGCCACACACCATTCTAACGCCACATAACTTTGAGCATCATTCAAACTGCTCGGGACGGGACAGTGATTCGATATCGTCATCAATTCTGGAATACGGTATAAAACTCGGAATATGTGATTAGTATCCGCGTAACGCATTATTTATATATATATATATATGTATATAGAGCATAATAATAATAGCAACACGGACCGCCATACTCTCTCTCCATATATTGCAACTGTTGAAAGGGACTCACAACTGCAATCACAACTCCTTGTAAAAACTGGCACTGGCATGCCACGATCCTACAGTATGCCGAACGTCCCGATTCCCCCACCAATGCCACCCCCGTCTGAAAGCTTGCCTACAACGCCGAATGGTACACTCAAGCGTAATATGGCTGCTGCAGCAGCTATTGCAGGTAAGATATTTATATACAAATATTTATAGATTACGTTCGAGAGTAATCACAACCTATTTTATGTCCCTAAACTATGATATTTGCCCTAAATTTAAAAGCCATGAAGGGCCGCAACGACTGTGACACCAATGACGAAGCACTTATGCTTCAAGGCTCGGTTAACGATGAACTGAAATATATGCTGCTGCAGCGCGAGCGGCGCAGAGACTTGGAGATTTTAAAAACACCTCAAATTTACATTAATCAAAATTCCTCATCTAAAGACGTCCAAGAGTGGCTGCATGGTAAAGGATTTTCAGACGCCATTGTAAAGAAATTACGTGCCCTAAATGGAGAAGAAATATTTGCACTGTCGCCACATGTGATCGAAGGGTACTTTGGCCAAAAGGACAGCCGGCGTCTGATCTCTCAAATTGTATTACAAAAGAATATTTCTGAGGTAAGTAACACATTTATAAATGTGTTCATACTATGTAGATTTAGTCTTCATTGGTTATTATCACCTACGTCTCTTCTTTCAGTACAAAACAATACGCTCATCCGAACTCAACGCAAAACTGGCACGAGCCAGACAGAAAGCCGATCAACAAGTCAATGATCCCAATGAGATATTTTAATTTAATAACGAAATAATTTTGTATATGCATACATATACATACATACATATATGTTTATTATTGAAGTCACTTAGTAATATAATCGTAATTGTTTGTTTCTTGGTTTGAAAATATCCGATTTTTAATTTTATAAAGAATGGAAAGAATTTTTGGTATTTAGCATTCTCATGTATTAAAGTTAATATTAATATAGGAGTAATAAATCAACAGATATGACCAATTACATTAGTATCTATCTCTAGTTTTTTCTCAGTTTTTTTATTTTTAACAAATTCTATCTTAAGTCATAAACATTATTCAAACATGATATTAACTTTTATTGCAGCTACGTTTCTGCAACAGATTTCGATGAAAATCATTTTTCAGCGGGAGTACAATTTAATGCTGCATAAAATTTGTATATACATTCGAACTGGAATTACGATTTTTTTCTTTACATATTATTTATAATGACACCTTATTTATTAATTCTTTTCCATGCAAATTCATACCTAAGCATCTGGTCGTAGTTAATGTCTGATAAAAAGTAAATATTTTATTTGTTAACGCTGGTAGAATGAGTTCTACAAACACTAAGGCACCTCAGACACATTAAAGTTGACGGTAGCGGCAAAGAGGAAGAGAGTTTTGGAAAGAAAATTCACAACTTCCAAATTTTACTCTTTTATGAATCTCAGAAGTCTGTCCTGGGATAAGAAATGTACCTTGTTCAATCCCCGCACACATAACCCTAATAAGTGCCTGTTCATAGAGGAAAATCAAAGAGAAAATGGTCACTACTGCCCTGCTCTGGTCGTAGTTAATGTCTGATAAAAAGTAAATATTTTATTTCTTAACGCTGGTAGAATGAGTTCTACAAACACTCAGGCACCCATTAAAGTTGACGGTAGCGACAAAGAGGAGAGTTTTGGAAAGAAAATTCACAACTTCCAAATTTTACTCTTTTATGAATCTCAGAAGTCTGTCCTGGGATAAGAAATGTACCTTGTTCAATCCCCGCACACATAACCCTAATAAGTGCCTGTTCATAGAGGAAAATCAAAGAGAAAATGGTCACTACTGCCCTGCTCTTTCTCCAGAGAGGAAATGCAGTTCGGACTCTAGATTATGCCTATGGTCGCAACGGAATCAAAAACAAGTTGAATCATGTATGATTTATCTTCGGACTATGGAAATAATAAAAGTAACTAATTTATATGCAAGAAAGAATATCCAGAAAAATTTACATAACAAACTTACAAACTGCATAATGTTTTGCAAGCATATTAACATTTACTACTGGAAGAACTGCCAAATCAAGTGAATTAAAAATTCAGTTGGAAAATTCACTCCTTCATCTTCTTATACCACAGTATCAATTAACTTGGATGAAAATGACGGAGATTACAACACGTTTTGAATGTAGATATTTATGGTATCGACATCAATGTTTTTTGCTACCGAAATTGCCGGTTCGCTCACCCATCGATTATTGACGATCGAATGTTTGGAAAAACATTTTGAATTAATGTATCTCTAGAAGGCACAATGATTCAAAAATTTTCTGGCAATTTGATTGTCTGGCTTATTAATTTTGCATTGCTCACTATTAAGTAATTGCTTTGAGAATAGTGCAGCAGATGGATAATTTTGAAGTTGTACACGCATATTTGTTTTTAACTTGAATTTATGAACACTGCTCCACAGTGATGAAGCTTTGAGAAAGGCAGTTATTTCATCTGCATAGGTGGCAATGAGTGCGATTGAATATGTTGTTCTTGTTGTTTGGACGCGTACTCGATTATTCAATTGCACCACACTTCTGCTAGAATCGTAACACGATTGGGTGTTGTTTGAGTTTTAATATTCATTTGTGCAAGTCGTTCAATTCTGTGAGCGTCACTTGCTAATGCACATCGTTCTTAATTGTTTCCTATTGCGGGTTTGTCGGTTACGACGACCATTGTTTGAACGTCGTCGTCTATATTATTACATTTACATTTAAAATTGTTGATATGAAAATTATATACAGGGAAAACTACATTTTCATAAATATATCCACCACCTATCGTGTCCAAACTTTGCCAAAGATTTTCTTTTTATTTAAATATTATATGGTGTGAGTTTAAGCCAAATCGGTCCACAAACAGGTATTTTCGAAAAAACGCGACGCCAGCGCCACCTAGGGGGTTTAACACAAACAAAAACAGTCCCGAGCACCACACGAACATATGGTGTGAATATAAAGTGGATGGCTTCAGTGGTTCAGCCGTGATTGTCAGACATAGGTAGGTAGGTAGGGCAGCCGCATCACCAACAAACCAGTGATTCCAATTAGACCACCAGTATTGAGTCTAATGATATTCCTAGATAGCCGCAGGGTTAGCCAAAATAATAAAAAAAGAGGCAAGAAATAAATATTCCAAGCTTCAAATATTGCAATATTCATTTAGACAAGAGATTTACAAGGAGACATCACATCGAAGGTAAGAAACTCCCAATGGAAATTAAGGCAAATAAATCTATCACAAAACATGATAAAATAATAGTAATAATAAAATAAAATCGTTGTATATCAAGCCAATTTGCACTTATGTGATTCAATTATGAGGAGCTGCTATCGATACGTCGAATGTATCTCCAATGTCCGCATATTATCTGAAGCATCATGGTATTTTAAAAATACGAGGATACACAAAAGTCTGGAAATATATATATATATATATATATATATATATATATATATATATATATATATATATATATATATATATATATATATATATATATATATATATATATATATATATATATATATATATATATATATATATATATATATATATATATATATATATATATATATATATATATATATATATATATATGCAAGAGTGGTTAGGTGGTGAGTCAGCTGTTAAAGATATTATCAGAGTAGCAAACGTAATCGATTGTCAGAGTGTTAATCGAAATTACTATCGCGAGCAGAGACGTAAAAAGGGCATTAAGAGGTCAGCAGCTGAAGAGTCGAGTTCAGCAGTCAAGAAGCCGATCAACCAAAGCAGTTTGAAGTTTACCTTTCATATTCGCACACCTAACTACTTTCAATTATTCATTTGCGTTTTCATTATTTTATATATTAATAAAATACCGGCTGTATTAAATTACAACCTTCACATACATATATATATATATTTCTACGAATATGCGTTATACGCACACTTTTATGATGGTGTGTTTTCTCCATATAAAATGTATTTTTTTTTTCTTATGAGAATTACATTTTGTTGGTATAAGGCTCTGCTTGCTCGCGTCATTTAATTTCTGTGTGTTTATTGATTGTTTTTTAAGTTAACAGTGTGAGCATTGACATTTTTTAATTATTGATTTGTAATCTTTCAGTTAAAATTAAAATCTTTTGCATAAAAAAAAAATTTTTAAAATTAATCAACATTGCCGCGACGAAGCCGTTCACAAATTGGCCGACGAACACGCCACAGCAGTCAAATACGTTTAAATAGATCTAATCAGGATGAACAAGAGCGATTAGAAAGTAATGAATTAGCAAGGCAACGGATGGAACGATCAAGATCAAATCAAAATCAAGAACAAAGAGAAGAACGTGTTGAAAGTGTGAGAGTTAGAAACAGGCAACAACGGAGACGTAGCCATTCAATTGGAAATTTGGATCGTGCCGATTTTAATTATGATCATAACATTGATTACGCTTCGCATCCATCTATTCAAACTGGCAAACGGGATCAAGTTTGTAATAAATGCAATGCATTTATATTTAAAAATGAAACCGATGGAATGTGTTGTGCTGGCGGAAAAGTTAAATTAACACCATTAAGTCCACCACCTGAGCCATTATTCTCTTTGGTTGGTGGCAGAACAAATCAGACAAAACATTTCTTGAAATTCATTCAGTCGTACAATTGTTGCTTTCAAATGACATCATTTGGAGCACAACACATTGTTCGTGATAGATTTATGCCAACTTTTAAGGTAAATAATGTGGTTTTCAATTCAGATATATTCAGATATAATATATGTTTTGATTTATACGAAAATTCTAACCAAATTTATACGATAATTCTAACCAATTTGTTGAATATTAATTAAAGATTCAGGGTCAGGTGTACCAGAAAATTGGTTCGTTATTGCCATTCGACAACCAAGAGTATCGCTTTCTACAAATTTATTTCATGGGAAATGCAGATAAAGAAGTTGATCAGCGTTATTCAATAAATCCGAAATTAAGCAAACCAATTATTCGTGAATTACAAATATTATTACATGAACGTAATGAATTGGTTAGAATGTTTAAATCACAAATTGATAATGTGCCTGCTGACAATTATGGAATAAGAATAAATGCGGATAAAACGCCAGCTGGCCAAGATTTAATGCACCAAGATTTGAAGATGAAGTAGCGATTGTCATGGTTGGAGAAGAATTCAATAGGCGTGATATTATTTTGCAACGTAGAAATGACCAGTTGGAAAATGTTAGTGAAACACACCGTTCTTATGATTCGTTGCAATATCCGCTAATATTTTGGCAAGGTGAAGATGGGTATCATTTCAATTTAAGAATGATTAATCATTCAACCGGTGCGTACAAAATAAAATAATTTTAAGGAATGAAATTAAATTATAATTGATTAATGGAATTTATTTTTATTTCTTTTTATGGCAGGTGCGGTAACTGATAAAAAGGTTAGCGCTATGAATTATTACGCGTATCGATTAATGGTTCGACAAAATGAATACAATCACATTTTGCATTGCCGTAAGCTTTTTCATCAGTACATTGTTGATATGTATGCAAAAATTTAAACTGAACGTTTAAATTACATCAAATATAACCAAGCAAAACTACGTTCAGAAGAATACATTCATTTGCGTGATGATATTAACAATGATGTGGATCCTAATGATATTGGCAATATGGTGATTTTACCATCGTCATATGTTGGTGGACCACGACATATGGATGAATACGGACAAGATGCAATGTGTTATGTTCGTCATTATGGAAGACCTGATTTATTTATAACTTTCACGTGCAATCCGCAATGGACAGAAATTAAAGAACATTTATTTGAAGGTCAAGGGCCACACACCGACATGATATAACTGCACGCGTATTTAAGCAAAAGATGAAATCATTAATGGACATGTTGATAAAATTAAAAATATTTGGTGAAGTACGTTGCTGGATGTATTCGATTGAATGGCAAAAGAGAGGACTACCACACGCTCATATTTTAATTTGGATGGTTGACAAAATAACACCAGAACAAATTGATGGCGAAATTCCTGATCCTGAAATTGATCCTGAATTGCATGAAATTGTTACCAAAAACATGATTCATGGACCATGCGGTAGTTTGAATATGAATTCAGTATGTATGCAAGATGGAAAGTGTACAAAAAATTTTCCACAAGCATTAGTTTCTGAAACCATTACTGGAAATGATGGGTATCCAAAATATCGGCGACGATCAACACAAGATAATGAATGGTAGATAGACTGTCAAAGTGGGAAAACAAGAAATCGAGGTCGACAATCGTTGGATTGTCCCATATTCACCCATTTTATCAAAAACTTTTAAGGCTCACATTAACGTTGAATACTGCAATTCAGTTAAACCGATTAAATATATTTGTAAATATATCTCGAAAGGTAGTGATATGGCTGCTTTCGGTATTGCTGAAAATGATGAAATAAAACATTACCGAACTGGTCGATACATCAGCAGTAATGAAGCAGTATGGCGTATACTCTCTTTTGCAATACATGAAAGATACCCGACCGTTCAACATTCAGCTGCTCATTTGGAAAATGGTCAGCGTATTTGTTTTAATGAACAAAATGCAGCAATTGCGCCACCAAATACAACTTTGATCGCATTTTTTAAATTGTGCCAAGAAGATTCATTTGCAAGAACATTGCTTTATGCTCAGGTTCAATCATATTATACTTGGAATGCATCAAAAAAGGAATTTCAACGTCGAAAGCAAGGCAAACCTGTTCAAGGTCATCCAAATGTATTTGAAACTGATGCTTTAGGTCGAATTTACACAGTTCACCCAAATAATGATGAGTGTTTTTATTTGCGTTTGCTTTTGATAAATGTTCATGGTCCAACATCATTTAATTATTTGAGAACTCTTGATGGACAATTATTCGCCATTTACCGTGAAGCCAAAAACTAGGATTGCTTCAGCACGATACACATTGGGAAAATACATTAACTGATGCATCGGTATCAGCATATCCACAACAAATTAGAATTTTATCATTATCTCAACGTGCAATCTAGCTAATCCATCTGATTTATGGATGAAATTTCGTGATTCATGACGGAAGATATTTTACATCGAATACGCACCTTAAATATTAATGCTCAATTGAATTATACAGAAGAAATGTATAATGAGGCATTGCTATTGATTGAGGATATGTGTTTAGGAATGGCGAGTAAAGCTTTGGCTCAGTTAGGTATGCCATCACCAAATCGTTCAAGAAATGATATTTTTAATCAAGATTTGCTTCAAGAACAGAATTACGATCCAAATGTGCTGACAAATTATGTTCAAGAAAATATTCCGAAATTAAATCAACAGCAAAAATTAGCTTATGAAAAAGTTATGCAAGAAATTGATAATGGTAATGGTGGGTTGTACTTTTTGGATGCACCTGGTGGTACTGGCAAACATTTTTTGATAACTTTAATGTTAGCAACTGTAGGAGCACGTGGTAGAATTGCTTTGGCACTCGCATCTTCTGGAATTGCAGCCACTTTATTGGATGGTGGTAGGACAGCGCATTCAGCGCTAAAATTGCCTTTGAATATGACGATAAATGAAGCACCATCATGCAATTAATCAAAAACCTCTGGCATGGCTAGAGTTTTGAAACAATTTGATATTTTGTTGTGGGATGAATGCACAATGGCACACAAAAAATCAATTGAAGCTTTGGATCGAACAATGAGAGATTTCCGTGGAAATCAAAATTTATTTGGTGGTGCTTTAATATTGTTAGCAGAAGACTTTAGACAAGCACTACCTGTTATCTCAAAATCAACACCAGCTGATGAAATAAATGCGTGTTTGAAGCTATCAAATCTATGGAGATACGTTAAAACGTTAAGATTCACCACCAATGTTCGTGTGCAATTGCAAAACGATCAATCAGCTGCAACATTTTCAAAGCAATTGCTTTTAATGGGTGATGGTAAAATGCCAATTGATAATGATGGTTTCATTGCAATTCCGAGAGATTTTTGCATATTCGCACAATCAAAAGAAGAACTAATTGAAAAAATCTTCCCAAATATACAACAGCAATACAAAAATCATGCTTGGTTGAGTGAAAGAGCTATATTGGCAGGAAAAAATAAGGATGTCAATGATTTGAATTTCATCATTCAATCTCAAATAGATGGTGAATTGATCACATATAAGTCTGTTGATACTGTGAAGAATCAAGAAGATGTAGTATATTACCCAACTGAATTTTTGAATTCTCTTGATTTGCCTGGGATGCCACCGCATAATTTACAATTGAAAATCGGCTCTACAATCATTATGCTTCGTAATATAAATCCCCCAAAATTATGGAACGGAACAAGACTTGCGGTCAAAAAATTAATGAATTATGTAATTGAAGCAATAATTTTAAATGGGAAATTCAAAGGCGAAGATGTTTTAATACCACGCATCCCAATGATTCCCACTGATATGCCATTTCAATTTCTACGATTACAGTTTCCCGTTCGTTTAGCTTTTGCAATGACTATTAATAAAGCTTAGGGCCAGTCGTTGCAAGTTTGCGGAATAAATTTAGAATTTCCTGTATTTTCACACGGTCAACTTTATGTTGCATGTTCACGTGTTGGGAAGCCGTCGTCTTTATTCATTTTTTGTGAAAACGGCAATACCAAAAATTTCGTTTACCACCAAGCTATGCAATAAATTTTTTTCTTTGTGATGTTCTCACTTTAAAAAATGTATATTATTTTGCACTTCTTTTTCAGGAAAATGTCTATTCTTTCTATAAAATTTAATTTTTAATACAAAGACTTAAACGTGTCCAGCAACGCGGGCAGGGTTACTCTAGTATATATATATATATATATATATATATATATATATATATATATATATATATATATATATATATATATATATTATATAGAATTCTATTAAAATGTCACCATAATATTTTTGCTCAAAGTCTATTTAAAAAAACGCACAATATCACATCTAAAAACATTTATAAACCCAGCAATTTGAAAATTTGAATTGCAATAACTACTACTTTAACTTACCACTTTATTTGATTAGCAACACCTACCACTAGCATTGGCTAAATATTAGAAATTAAAAATGTATTACTTTATTGGAAATATTGTATTTTAGTACAAATGTATTTTATTGGAGGTACATATTTTAAATTAAGGTAAATTGGAAATGTATTTCAATTAGGAATATTTGAATAATTATTGTTAGTTCCAATTTAAAGAAGATTGATATTAATCATATTGTTAGTTACAATTTAAAGAAGATTGATATTAATCATATTCTTTCTGTTTGGAGCAAAAGTCGGTTTATATCGCTAGATCTGAGAATAGAATAGAGTCCAACATCTTGTTCACTAAAATAATATTCGTTAATGTTTTGAGCAATCACCCCTGGATTTATATGTTCAACAAAATTCGGTTTGTATTACTAGATCTGAGGATACCACATCTTATTCCCCAGGAAGTTGCACTTATTTAGAATTTACATTACAGACCACAATCAGGCCCAAGTCTTTGGATTATGTATTCTGGACGAGCTCTATCACTTCCCTTGATGGAGAGGAAAGTATAGATTATTAAGAGAGGGAGGCCGAGACGATCACTACCTAGACACAATTCACGGAGCTTTTATATTTTATTTTATTTAACATATTGAAAGCGGAATTGTCTTATAATTATCTATATATGGTCTGAGCCCACTGCTAATGGTTAAACACGATGATGTTGGACCACGAAACTTGACTAATAGCAAACGCAAATAGAAACACTTGTCGTTGCTTGGATGGACTGTGTAAATGAGACCTAATGCATGATGTGCATCATCATTTTCCAGATGTACGGCAAAATGAACAAAAGTGGGATGTCTTCATGAATGGGGAATGAAAAAACGCGCCAAATTACTGTTATTGTTAACATAACGGCCCATTTGTCATCGTTGGCACTCTCCGCACCAATTCCAATTACAGCCATGTCACTTCCTTTGGTCACATTCTTGCAGATGTATTTGATGGAATTCACGGAATGGCAAGATTCGACATTGATGTACGGGTTATATATCTTCGAGAGTAATGGCGAATACGGAACAATCTCAATTTCTTGTTGATTCACTTTGACAATTGTTGATCTTCCATTGTCCGCAGTCAATCAGCGACAATAAAGTTCTTATGATTCGTTGCAATATCCGCTAATTTTTTGGCAAGGTGAAGATGGGTATCATTTCAATTTAAGAATGATTAATCATTCAACCGGTGCGTACAAAATAAAATAATTTTAAGGAATGAAATTAAATTATAATTGATTAATGGAATTTATTTTTATTTCTTTTTATGGCAGGTGCGGTAACTGATAAAAAGGTTAGCGCTATGAATTATTACGCGTATCGATTAATGGTTCGACAAAATGAATACAATCACATTTTGCATTGCCGTAAGCTTTTTCATCAGTACATTGTTGATATGTATGCAAAAATTTAAACTGAACGTTTAAATTACATCAAATATAACCAAGCAAAACTACGTTCAGAAGAATACATTCATTTGCGTGATGATATTAACAATGATGTGGATCCTAATGATATTGGCAATATGGTGATTTTACCATCGTCATATGTTGGTGGACCACGACATATGGATGAATACGGACAAGATGCAATGTGTTATGTTCGTCATTATGGAAGACCTGATTTATTTATAACTTTCACGTGCAATCCGCAATGGACAGAAATTAAAGAACATTTATTTGAAGGTCAAGGGCCACACACCGACATGATATAACTGCACGCGTATTTAAGCAAAAGATGAAATCATTAATGGACATGTTGATAAAATTAAAAATATTTGGTGAAGTACGTTGCTGGATGTATTCGATTGAATGGCAAAAGAGAGGACTACCACACGCTCATATTTTAATTTGGATGGTTGACAAAATAACACCAGAACAAATTGATGGCGAAATTCCTGATCCTGAAATTGATCCTGAATTGCATGAAATTGTTACCAAAAACATGATTCATGGACCATGCGGTAGTTTGAATATGAATTCAGTATGTATGCAAGATGGAAAGTGTACAAAAAATTTTCCACAAGCATTAGTTTCTGAAACCATTACTGGAAATGATGGGTATCCAAAATATCGGCGACGATCAACACAAGATAATGAATGGTAGATAGACTGTCAAAGTGGGAAAACAAGAAATCGAGGTCGACAATCGTTGGATTGTCCCATATTCACCCATTTTATCAAAAACTTTTAAGGCTCACATTAACGTTGAATACTGCAATTCAGTTAAACCGATTAAATATATTTGTAAATATATCTCGAAAGGTAGTGATATGGCTGCTTTCGGTATTGCTGAAAATGATGAAATAAAACATTACCGAACTGGTCGATACATCAGCAGTAATGAAGCAGTATGGCGTATACTCTCTTTTGCAATACATGAAAGATACCCGACCGTTCAACATTCAGCTGCTCATTTGGAAAATGGTCAGCGTATTTGTTTTAATGAACAAAATGCAGCAATTGCGCCACCAAATACAACTTTGATCGCATTTTTTAAATTGTGCCAAGAAGATTCATTTGCAAGAACATTGCTTTATGCTCAGGTTCAATCATATTATACTTGGAATGCATCAAAAAAGGAATTTCAACGTCGAAAGCAAGGCAAACCTGTTCAAGGTCATCCAAATGTATTTGAAACTGATGCTTTAGGTCGAATTTACACAGTTCACCCAAATAATGATGAGTGTTTTTATTTGCGTTTGCTTTTGATAAATGTTCATGGTCCAACATCATTTAATTATTTGAGAACTCTTGATGGACAATTATTCGCCATTTACCGTGAAGCCAAAAACTAGGATTGCTTCAGCACGATACACATTGGGAAAATACATTAACTGATGCATCGGTATCAGCATATCCACAACAAATTAGAATTTTATCATTATCTCAACGTGCAATCTAGCTAATCCATCTGATTTATGGATGAAATTTCGTGATTACATGACGGAAGATATTTTACATCGAATACGCACCTTAAATATTAATGCTCAATTGAATTATACAGAAGAAATGTATAATGAGGCATTGCTATTGATTGAGGATATGTGTTTAGGAATGGCGAGTAAAGCTTTGGCTCAGTTAGGTATGCCATCACCAAATCGTTCAAGAAATGATATTTTTAATCAAGATTTGCTTCAAGAACAGAATTACGATCCAAATGTGCTGACAAATTATGTTCAAGAAAATATTCCGAAATTAAATCAACAGCAAAAATTAGCTTATGAAAAAGTTATGCAAGAAATTGATAATGGTAATGGTGGGTTGTACTTTTTGGATGCACCTGGTGGTACTGGCAAACATTTTTTGATAACTTTAATGTTAGCAACTGTAGGAGCACGTGGTAGAATTGCTTTGGCACTTGCATCTTCTGGAATTGCAGCCACTTTATTGGATGGTGGTAGGACAGCGCATTCAGCGCTAAAATTGCCTTTGAATATGACGATAAATGAAGCACCATCATGCAATTAATCAAAAACCTCTGGCATGGCTAGAGTTTTGAAACAATTTGATATTTTGTTGTGGGATGAATGCACAATGGCACACAAAAAATCAATTGAAGCTTTGGATCGAACAATGAGAGATTTCCGTGGAAATCAAAATTTATTTGGTGGTGCTTTAATATTGTTAGCAGAAGACTTTAGACAAGCACTACCTGTTATCTCAAAATCAACACCAGCTGATGAAATAAATGCGTGTTTGAAGCTATCAAATCTATGGAGATACGTTAAAACGTTAAGATTCACCACCAATGTTCGTGTGCAATTGCAAAACGATCAATCAGCTGCAACATTTTCAAAGCAATTGCTTTTAATGGGTGATGGTAAAATGCCAATTGATAATGATGGTTTCATTGCAATTCCGAGAGATTTTTGCATATTCGCACAATCAAAAGAAGAACTAATTGAAAAAATCTTCCCAAATATACAACAGCAATACAAAAATCATGCTTGGTTGAGTGAAAGAGCTATATTGGCAGGAAAAAATAAGGATGTCAATGATTTGAATTTCATCATTCAATCTCAAATAGATGGTGAATTGATCACATATAAGTCTGTTGATACTGTGAAGAATCAAGAAGACAACTGAATTTTTGAATTCTCTTGATTTGCCTGGGATGCCACCGCATAATTTACAATTGAAAATCGGCTCTACAATCATTATGCTTCGTAATATAAATCCCCCAAAATTATGGAACGGAACAAGACTTGCGGTCAAAAAATTAATGAATTATGTAATTGAAGCAATAATTTTAAATGGGAAATTCAAAGGCGAAGATGTTTTAATACCACGCATCCCAATGATTCCCACTGATATGCCATTTCAATTTCTACGATTACAGTTTCCCGTTCGTTTAGCTTTTGCAATGACTATTAATAAAGCTTAGGGCCAGTCGTTGCAAGTTTGCGGAATAAATTTAGAATTTCCTGTATTTTCACACGGTCAACTTTATGTTGCATGTTCACGTGTTGGGAAGCCGTCGTCTTTATTCATTTTTTGTGAAAACGGCAATACCAAAAATTTCGTTTACCACCAAGCTATGCAATAAATTTTTTTCTTTGTGATGTTCTCACTTTAAAAAATGTATATTATTTTGCACTTCTTTTTCAGGAAAATGTCTATTCTTTCTATAAAATTTAATTTTTAATACAAAGACTTAAACGTGTCCAGCAACGCGGGCAGGGTTACTCTAGTATATATATATATATATATATATATATATATATATATATATATATATATATATATATATATATATATATATATATATATATTATATAGAATTCTATTAAAATGTCACCATAATATTTTTGCTCAAAGTCTATTTAAAAAAACGCACAATATCACATCTAAAAACATTTATAAACCCAGCAATTTGAAAATTTGAATTGCAATAACTACTACTTTAACTTACCACTTTATTTGATTAGCAACACCTACCACTAGCATTGGCTAAATATTAGAAATTAAAAATGTATTACTTTATTGGAAATATTGTATTTTAGTACAAATGTATTTTATTGGAGGTACATATTTTAAATTAAGGTAAATTGGAAATGTATTTCAATTAGGAATATTTGAATAATTATTGTTAGTTCCAATTTAAAGAAGATTGATATTAATCATATTGTTAGTTACAATTTAAAGAAGATTGATATTAATCATATTCTTTCTGTTTGGAGCAAAAGTCGGTTTATATCGCTAGATCTGAGAATAGAATAGAGTCCAACATCTTGTTCACTAAAATAATATTCGTTAATGTTTTGAGCAATCACCCCTGGATTTATATGTTCAACAAAATTCGGTTTGTATTACTAGATCTGAGGATACCACATCTTATTCCCCAGGAAGTTGCACTTATTTAGAATTTACATTACAGACCACAATCAGGCCCAAGTCTTTGGATTATGTATTCTGGACGAGCTCTATCACTTCCCTTGATGGAGAGCAAAGTATAGATTATTAAGAGAGGGAGGCCGAGACGATCACTACCTAGACACAATTCACGGAGCTTTTATATTTTATTTTATTTAACATATTGAAAGCGGAATTGTCTTATAATTATCTATATATGGTCTGAGCCCACTGCTAATGGTTAAACACGATGATGTTGGACCACGAAACTTGACTAATAGCAAACGCAAATAGAAACACTTGTCGTTGCTTGGATGGACTGTGTAAATGAGACCTAATGCATGATGTGCATCATCATTTTCCAGATGTACGGCAAAATGAACAAAAGTGGGATGTCTTCATGAATGGGGAATGAAAAAACGCGCCAAATTACTGTTATTGTTAACATAACGGCCCATTTGTCATCGTTGGCACTCTCCGCACCAATTCCAATTACAGCCATGTCACTTCCTTTGGTCACATTCTTGCAGATGTATTTGATGGAATTCACGGAATGGCAAGATTCGACATTGATGTACGGGTTATATATCTTCGAGAGTAATGGCGAATACGGAACAATCTCAATTTCTTGTTGATTCACTTTGACAATTGTTGATCTTCCATTGTCCGCAGTCAATCAGCGACAATAAAGTTCTTATGATTCGTTGCAATATCCGCTAATTTTTTGGCAAGGTGAAGATGGGTATCATTTCAATTTAAGAATGATTAATCATTCAACCGGTGCGTACAAAATAAAATAATTTTAAGGAATGAAATTAAATTATAATTGATTAATGGAATTTATTTTTATTTCTTTTTATGGCAGGTGCGGTAACTGATAAAAAGGTTAGCGCTATGAATTATTACGCGTATCGATTAATGGTTCGACAAAATGAATACAATCACATTTTGCATTGCCGTAAGCTTTTTCATCAGTACATTGTTGATATGTATGCAAAAATTTAAACTGAACGTTTAAATTACATCAAATATAACCAAGCAAAACTACGTTCAGAAGAATACATTCATTTGCGTGATGATATTAACAATGATGTGGATCCTAATGATATTGGCAATATGGTGATTTTACCATCGTCATATGTTGGTGGACCACGACATATGGATGAATACGGACAAGATGCAATGTGTTATGTTCGTCATTATGGAAGACCTGATTTATTTATAACTTTCACGTGCAATCCGCAATGGACAGAAATTAAAGAACATTTATTTGAAGGTCAAGGGCCACACACCGACATGATATAACTGCACGCGTATTTAAGCAAAAGATGAAATCATTAATGGACATGTTGATAAAATTAAAAATATTTGGTGAAGTACGTTGCTGGATGTATTCGATTGAATGGCAAAAGAGAGGACTACCACACGCTCATATTTTAATTTGGATGGTTGACAAAATAACACCAGAACAAATTGATGGCGAAATTCCTGATCCTGAAATTGATCCTGAATTGCATGAAATTGTTACCAAAAACATGATTCATGGACCATGCGGTAGTTTGAATATGAATTCAGTATGTATGCAAGATGGAAAGTGTACAAAAAATTTTCCACAAGCATTAGTTTCTGAAACCATTACTGGAAATGATGGGTATCCAAAATATCGGCGACGATCAACACAAGATAATGAATGGTAGATAGACTGTCAAAGTGGGAAAACAAGAAATCGAGGTCGACAATCGTTGGATTGTCCCATATTCACCCATTTTATCAAAAACTTTTAAGGCTCACATTAACGTTGAATACTGCAATTCAGTTAAACCGATTAAATATATTTGTAAATATATCTCGAAAGGTAGTGATATGGCTGCTTTCGGTATTGCTGAAAATGATGAAATAAAACATTACCGAACTGGTCGATACATCAGCAGTAATGAAGCAGTATGGCGTATACTCTCTTTTGCAATACATGAAAGATACCCGACCGTTCAACATTCAGCTGCTCATTTGGAAAATGGTCAGCGTATTTGTTTTAATGAACAAAATGCAGCAATTGCGCCACCAAATACAACTTTGATCGCATTTTTTAAATTGTGCCAAGAAGATTCATTTGCAAGAACATTGCTTTATGCTCAGGTTCAATCATATTATACTTGGAATGCATCAAAAAAGGAATTTCAACGTCGAAAGCAAGGCAAACCTGTTCAAGGTCATCCAAATGTATTTGAAACTGATGCTTTAGGTCGAATTTACACAGTTCACCCAAATAATGATGAGTGTTTTTATTTGCGTTTGCTTTTGATAAATGTTCATGGTCCAACATCATTTAATTATTTGAGAACTCTTGATGGACAATTATTCGCCATTTACCGTGAAGCCAAAAACTAGGATTGCTTCAGCACGATACACATTGGGAAAATACATTAACTGATGCATCGGTATCAGCATATCCACAACAAATTAGAATTTTATCATTATCTCAACGTGCAATCTAGCTAATCCATCTGATTTATGGATGAAATTTCGTGATTACATGACGGAAGATATTTTACATCGAATACGCACCTTAAATATTAATGCTCAATTGAATTATACAGAAGAAATGTATAATGAGGCATTGCTATTGATTGAGGATATGTGTTTAGGAATGGCGAGTAAAGCTTTGGCTCAGTTAGGTATGCCATCACCAAATCGTTCAAGAAATGATATTTTTAATCAAGATTTGCTTCAAGAACAGAATTACGATCCAAATGTGCTGACAAATTATGTTCAAGAAAATATTCCGAAATTAAATCAACAGCAAAAATTAGCTTATGAAAAAGTTATGCAAGAAATTGATAATGGTAATGGTGGGTTGTACTTTTTGGATGCACCTGGTGGTACTGGCAAACATTTTTTGATAACTTTAATGTTAGCAACTGTAGGAGCACGTGGTAGAATTGCTTTGGCACTTGCATCTTCTGGAATTGCAGCCACTTTATTGGATGGTGGTAGGACAGCGCATTCAGCGCTAAAATTGCCTTTGAATATGACGATAAATGAAGCACCATCATGCAATTAATCAAAAACCTCTGGCATGGCTAGAGTTTTGAAACAATTTGATATTTTGTTGTGGGATGAATGCACAATGGCACACAAAAAATCAATTGAAGCTTTGGATCGAACAATGAGAGATTTCCGTGGAAATCAAAATTTATTTGGTGGTGCTTTAATATTGTTAGCAGGAGACTTTAGACAAGCACTACCTGTTATCTCAAAATCAACACCAGCTGATGAAATAAATGCGTGTTTGAAGCTATCAAATCTATGGAGATACGTTAAAACGTTAAGATTCACCACCAATGTTCGTGTGCAATTGCAAAATGATCAATCAGCTGCAACATTTTCAAAGCAATTGCTTTTAATGGGTGATGGTAAAATGCCAATTGATAATGATGGTTTCATTGCAATTCCGAGAGATTTTTGCATATTCGCACAATCAAAAGAAGAACTAATTGAAAAAATCTTCCCAAATATACAACAGCAATACAAAAATCATGCTTGGTTGAGTGAAAGAGCTATATTGGCAGGAAAAAATAAGGATGTCAATGATTTGAATTTCATCATTCAATCTCAAATAGATGGTGAATTGATCACATATAAGTCTGTTGATACTGTGAAGAATCAAGAAGACAACTGAATTTTTGAATTCTCTTGATTTGCCTGGGATGCCACCGCATAATTTACAATTGAAAATCGGCTCTACAATCATTATGCTTCGTAATATAAATCCCCCAAAATTATGGAACGGAACAAGACTTGCGGTCAAAAAATTAATGAATTATGTAATTGAAGCAATAATTTTAAATGGGAAATTCAAAGGCGAAGATGTTTTAATACCACGCATCCCAATGATTCCCACTGATATGCCATTTCAATTTCTACGATTACAGTTTCCCGTTCGTTTAGCTTTTGCAATGACTATTAATAAAGCTTAGGGCCAGTCGTTGCAAGTTTGCGGAATAAATTTAGAATTTCCTGTATTTTCACACGGTCAACTTTATGTTGCATGTTCACGTGTTGGGAAGCCGTCGTCTTTATTCATTTTTTGTGAAAACGGCAATACCAAAAATTTCGTTTACCACCAAGCTATGCAATAAATTTTTTTCTTTGTGATGTTCTCACTTTAAAAAATGTATATTATTTTGCACTTCTTTTTCAGGAAAATGTCTATTCTTTCTATAAAATTTAATTTTTAATACAAAGACTTAAACGTGTCCAGCAACGCGGGCAGGGTTACTCTAGTATATATATATATATATATATATATATATATATATATATATATATATATTATATAGAATTCTATTAAAATGTCACCATAATATTTTTGCTCAAAGTCTATTTAAAAAAACGCACAATATCACATCTAAAAACATTTATAAACCCAGCAATTTGAAAATTTGAATTGCAATAACTACTACTTTAACTTACCACTTTATTTGATTAGCAACACCTACCACTAGCATTGGCTAAATATTAGAAATTAAAAATGTATTACTTTATTGGAAATATTGTATTTTAGTACAAATGTATTTTATTGGAGGTACATATTTTAAATTAAGGTAAATTGGAAATGTATTTCAATTAGGAATATTTGAATAATTAGTGTTAGTTCCAATTTAAAGAAGATTGATATTAATCATATTGTTAGTTACAATTTAAAGAAGATTGATATTAATCATATTCTTTCTGTTTGGAGCAAAAGTCGGTTTATATCGCTAGATCTGAGAATAGAATAGAGTCCAACATCTTGTTCACTAAAATAATATTCGTTAATGTTTTGAGCAATCACCCCTGGATTTATATGTTCAACAAAATTCGGTTTGTATTACTAGATCTGAGGATACCACATCTTATTCCCCAGGAAGTTGCACTTATTTAGAATTTACATTACAGACCACAATCAGGCCCAAGTCTTTGGATTATGTATTCTGGACGAGCTCTATCACTTCCCTTGATGGAGAGGAAAGTATAGATTATTAAGAGAGGGAGGCCGAGACGATCACTACCTAGACACAATTCACGGAGCTTTTATATTTTATTTTATTTAACATATTGAAAGCGGAATTGTCTTATAATTATCTATATATGGTCTGAGCCCACTGCTAATGGTTAAACACGATGATGTTGGACCACGAAACTTGACTAATAGCAAACGCAAATAGAAACACTTGTCGTTGCTTGGATGGACTGTGTAAATGAGACCTAATGCATGATGTGCATCATCATTTTCCAGATGTACGGCAAAATGAACAAAAGTGGGATGTCTTCATGAATGGGGAATGAAAAAACGCGCCAAATTACTGTTATTGTTAACATAACGGCCCATTTGTCATCGTTGGCACTCTCCGCACCAATTCCAATTACAGCCATGTCACTTCCTTTGGTCACATTCTTGCAGATGTATTTGATGGAATTCACGGAATGGCAAGATTCGACATTGATGTACGGGTTATATATCTTCGAGAGTAATGGCGAATACGGAACAATCTCAATTTCTTGTTGATTCACTTTGACAATTGTTGATCTTCCATTGTCCGCAGTCAATCAGCGACAATAAAGTGAATAACAGTCAATTCCAGTAAATGTTTCTGTTGCTAATGGCCGTGGATAACGCTTTGAACATTTTCCGTCGACAATACTCGGAGAATTGTTATTTAATGTTCCACAGTGGCCATGAATCATGTTCTTAGTAACAACCTCATGCAAGCCTGGATTTTCTTCTTCGTCGGGAATTTCCGCTGATATCAGATCATCGATTTTATTCGCTCTTATCTTCTCAATCAACCAAATGAGAATATAAGCGTGCGGCAGTCCACGTGTCTGTCACTCCACTGAATACATCCAGCAGCGCGTCTCACCGAACACTTGATACTTCACAATCAAATCCATCAGTGATATCAATTTCTGTTTAACGACTCTTGCGGTGATGTCATGGTGATGGTTGATTGGGCAGGAAATAGCTATTGTCGACTTTCTATCCACTGCAGATTGCACGGGAACGTGATAAACAAATATGCTGTGCCGTAATGGCAAACATAAGACATGGCAACTTGAGCGTACTCATGCATATGTCCCGGACTTCAGACGTTCCTTGCTGAGAGAATCGTCATTTGGCCGACATTCTGTGCATTTCCATCAGCACTGATGGCATCTCGAAAGTAAATATACTCTTCCGAACGGAGTTTTGTCTTGTTAAATCTGACGAATGCCAATCGGTCAGTTTCAACTTTGACCACATATTGGTGAAATAGACACCGACATTTCAAGATGTGATTGTCCTCATTTTCACGAACCATCAGTCGATATGAATAATAGTTCATTGAACCGACTTTTTTTTCCGTTAGGTAACTTCTCTAAGGAGGTCAAGGTGAAATTTTCATTAAAATCGGTTCATAAACACAGGTGAAATAAAGGTTTTAAAATATTCGTAATAGCATCAAAATTACTACTTCAAACATTGAAGATGGAAGTTAAAGTTAACGCCGAAAAGTTGTTGTATTTGTTTGAGGCTAGAAGCCTAATTTATAATTACAAAGACTGTGAGGATTAAATTAAGAGCTAATTTAACCAAACATACTGTGTTCCAAACCACTTTGCACAGCACACAAACAAAAGACAATTTTAAAAAGCATGCCACGATTTTCAATCTATATAATTTTATTTTATGCTGTTATTGTTACAAAAATTTTAATCTCTTTATTTCACCAGTGTTTATGAACCGATATTAATTATCTTTCATAAAATATATTTTTTATAAAATCGGTCCAGCCATTCTCAAGTGCGGCTGTTACCAACAGAATTACAACTCATGTTTATATACATATATATTATATATATATATATATATATATATATATATATATATATATATATATATATATATATATATATATATATATATATATATATATATATATATATATATATATATATATATATATATATATATATATATAGATAAATAATCAATATATAATAATGTGTAATAATATACACATTATTAAACATCTATTTCTATTATTAGAAAACTATTTATATCGAAATATATACATTTACATATTTAGTTTGTCTTAAAATATGTAATCTGGATATATAATTTAACTCAATATATAATAATAAAATAGCTTCCTTGGAGAACGTTGTGCATGAACATTGAGCATGTTTACCATACGGTACTGATCTCGCTGTAGAAAGCTGTGTAGGCACGATCTGTCCAGTTTGCTCTATATAGTATGTACGTACAGTTTGTCAACAAAGTGTTTTGACAAAGTAATAAAATCGTGAATTTGATCTCTCCCCTACATAATATAGTACTTCTTTATTGTTTTGATAATTTTTTTTGATTCATTTCATTTAATCAATGTATTTACTAATGAGCAGTAACAAAAAAGAAAAGAAATATTAAACTTAACATACAAAAACATAACAGAACAAAAATAGTCCAAAAATTTGCTGTCTAGAAGTATTTTTACAATTCTCTTTGGAACTAATTTAGCTGCGCAATGTATTTACCGTTATGAGACTGATGCTTCACTGTGCTTTGAGGGCATTTTATACGCAAATTAATCAAAAATAGTTGTTCTTTGGTCATCGACTGCAGCATTTTTAGCAAAATTATTGTGAATTTAAGATGCCTGGTAAAAAACCGTCATTTGATATGTCTCAGTTGGTTTACTATAAGCACAACATCTGAAAAAGTGTTCAAGAATTGTCTGAGCTGTTTTCTTTGACCAGCTAAAAAAGGTGGAGCATAGCTCAAAACTGCAATACTAGAGGAATGAATTAAGTACCAAGCGAATACGATGTACAGAAGTTGATTTATTCCATGACTTTTTGTTTTTGTTATATTTTTTGTTTCTTAATTTTAATATTAGATTTTTGGCGTTACTGTTCATTAGTAAATACATTAATTAAATGATGTGAATTCAAAAAATTAATCAAAACAATAAAGAAGTACTATATTATGTACGGTGAAAATCTAATTGATTAATTTTTTACCTAGTCAAAAAACTTTCTTGACAAACTGTATGTACATATGTTTCTCGAAGGTGACGCTCTTTTGTTGGAAACTGAATAATGACTTACTCTTTGTATACGCCGCCATATACTGTTGTTTAAAATAAACAAATCAAGTTTGATAGCTGCAATGTTCAAGTTTCAAAAAATAATTAAGTAAATATGTTTACTTCGTTGCACCGAAAAATAACATGAAAAGCTGCTTTTATAAACCAGTTTGCTTATCAAAATAAAGTAAAACAAGTTTGTTTTTTAATTTGAAGTTATAAGCAAATCTCAATTGTTTGTGTTTTGAAATACAACCGAAAGTAATAATCTTAGTTAATTTCAGCATGTGATTAAAAAGAGAATTAAAAAAAGCACTTCGTAAAAAATATATCTGTACATACTACTGAGTTCATGGCCAAGCAAATATTTATTCCCTGGCACTTAAGTTTAGAAACGAATATATACACAAAGTCTACGTACAACATATGAAAACTAAAGTTATTTATGAAATACTTTTGTTGATGCAGTATCATAGTTATTTAGGTTTGTTGTATAATTTTAAAAAATTTACAAAAATAACAACAAACAAAAAATAACTGAACTTAAATCTAAAAACAGCGAAATTCAATGCAGAAAAAGTCTACGTACAAAAAGCATAAAGGTACTTCTTGAGACAAATAAATACAATTACTCCAAAATATCAAGGCTGTTACTTCACCAGTGGCATTCTTATTGCTAAATACTTTACGAAATAAATCAATTTGAAATATTTTTTTCTGAGGGAAGCTAAACGAAAGGAAATCAACGTAAGCGAAAGATCATCATGCATCGATGACAAAAATGGAAAACGTGCCATGAAATTGCGGCAATTGTAGACCGAGCACGTTCTTCTATACAAACTGTTTTTAATAACTTCAAAAAGACGGATAATTAAACTCTAAACCACGCTCTGGTCGTCCATCAATATTAAGTACCAGGGAAATCCAGGGTCTTATAAGGCAAGTAAACGTCAATCCACGACTAACAGCAGCGGAATTGACAAAGGATGTAGAAGAGAAGCACCCAGAAACATTATGTGCAGATACCGTGCGAAAAATTTAAAAAAAACCACCACTACCATGGCCGTATCGCTCGCAAAAAACTGTATTTTTCAAAAATTAGTAGACTAAAACGACAAGAATTTACCAAAAAATATTTAAATGTAGGTGAAATTTTCCGGAAGCAGGTACTGTTTTCTGACGAAAGTAAATTTTGCACTTTTGGCTTTAAGGCACCTAAGATAGTCGTCCGGAGACTCGGTGCAGCCTTCCATAAAAATCAATTAACTGGCACAGATAAACACGGCGGTGGAGGAATGATGATCTGGGGTGCATTGCAACTTCAGGAATGGCCAAACTGGAGTTTATTGAGAATAAAATGGACTACCTAAATATCTTGAAACGGAAGATGAAGTCCAGCGCAAAAAATCTTCCCTTCTATCAATCAATTTACTCCCAGCACGACAATGACCCAAAGCACACAGCAGAGGTTGTGAAACTTTGCCTACTCCATAATGCACTCTATCAGTTATGCACGCCCCCAAAATCACCCAACTTAAATCCGATTGATCCAAAATGTATAAACATTGATTCAAAATTGACCCACGCGAGAACCAATTTCTAGTCCGACAAACACTCAGAGAGGTTAACCTAAAATATAAAACCAAATAAAACCAATAAAACCTCTACCCGGAGAACTATTTTACATATTGTTTTTTTTTTTGTTTGTTTGTTTGTTCGCAGCTCAAATAGTACGATCTACGCTGATCAAATACTACAAAAGAAGAAAAATAATGACTAATTTTTGTACTGATTATGTTTAAAAAAAATAGTAAATAACCATTGAACTGAAATGTGATTAGACCGACTTTGAGACACCCTTTACACTTACATACTCGTATGTGTGCGTGCGAGATCAATCTCCATGGTTACTCCAATACTCGTAACATAATAAAACATGTCATCTTTGTAGGCATGCTTTAAATGCTGATTAATTCTATGTGTAGGTAGGACGACGTAAGTTTACGGCCAATATTACCACTGTTACAGAACGCCCACTTACCCTATAGTTATTACACCCTGATGTGTTTGTTTGTGCCCTTTATTGTTATATTTGCTTTGTGACTTGTTCGTTTATGTACCATGTAAATCTCATATGTAGAAGTTCGCCGTTATGCGGTTGCTGCGTGTTTTTCGGTTTTAAGCGAGCCTAACGAGTCGTTGGTCAGCAACCGGGAAAACAACATCAAATAAAACCATAATACTGAGTGTAACAATTAAAGCGTCGCGTTTCATTTTTATTGTATCAGTAACGTATGCGTTAAATTTGTCCAGGCCAACGGCTACAACTTTTATTTGATTGTTTAAATTTCGATTTAATTTCCGTGCCGCTTATTTTGTTTTAAATCGAAATTAACATTGCCACTGTCAGTTGCCATTGTACAGATGCATCGTACTCCACCTCGCAGGAGTCCCCGCCTAAACGATCCAGGAGAAGTTCCTGCCATTACCAATATGAACGATAATGCCACTGCGTTAACCACAACTGCCGAGGAGCCACTAGGTATGTTCGAAGACACCTTACCACCCAGGGACACCACAGCCGGCCTAGCCGCCAAAGCTTCTACATCTACTGCCGATGGAGTCATACCAGCAAATAACTCCAGCGCCACCGGAGCTCCTAGTAACCTCACACAAGGTACGTCAACCAATCAAGGCATCGATCTCCAGGCCATGGAGAAACGGATAGCTTTATTGGAAGCCCACCTAAAGGCCACACAGGCACAGTTAAGAGAGCGTGACCTACAGAATGAAGCCCTCATGGTAACGCTGCACAGAAGCGGTAATTCTGCCGTTACATATGCCAGCAGCACTGTCTCGCAGTCGCAACCAGCACAGCCGCAGCCGCAGCCAGCACCACCGCAGTCGACGCAGATGTCACAGTTAGAATCTGTACAAACAAACGCATATTCGAACACTGGCCTGCCGGTCGCCGAAGTCCGTTACAGTTCCGCGAATCAGCCAGTTATTTGCAGTACGACGTCAACGGCAAATAATTTGTACAGTACATTTCATACAAATAACGCATTTTCATCGCAATCACCGATTTTTTCAATGCCAGCTTTTGGTGCAAACAGTGGTTGTAGCCATGGCGTGCAGTATTCGCATCGAAATCCTTACATGCCGAGGAAATTGTTGGACTTGCCAGAGTTTAGTGGCCTCCCAGAAGACTGACCTGTGTTTTATACGGCATTTAATGAATCGACTGCAGTCTATGGTTATAGCCATTATGATAATAACCAA
Source organism: Clusia tigrina (assembly GCA_920105625.2). Lineage (NCBI taxonomy): Eukaryota > Metazoa > Arthropoda > Insecta > Diptera > Clusiidae > Clusia > Clusia tigrina. Next base: position 156,414,316 of record OV050031.1, read on the forward strand.
CGCCTGCAAAGGTGTCTGAGGGGTGATGATAACGTTCCCTGCATTATTGAACAACTCAAGTTCAGATACGGTCGACCGGAACAGCTCATACGTAGCCAGCTCCTACAAGTGAAAGAAATCACTCCGATATCGGAAAGTGCATTAGGCAAGTTGATACCCTTCGCCATCAAAGTTAAAAATATTTGTGCGTTTATGCAGTCCGCCGACGCGGGGCATCATCTTTCGAACCCGATGTTGCTAGACGAGTTTGTATCGAAACTGCCTATGAGTAGACGCATCGAGTGGGGTCGGTACGCTGCCACTGTGCAACCGCGTGCCACAGTGGTGCATTTTAGTGAGTGGATTACTTTGCTCGCCAACGTTGTGTGCACGATTCACGATGAAAGTCAGGTTGCCACCCGTGAGCCAAAACGCCGAGTACTACTCCATTTAGATGAAAGAGAGTTGCCGCGGAAGTTCACGATATGTCAGGGTCAGCATAAACCACACGAGTGCAAACGCCTTCTTGAAGCTTCAGTGGCCGAAAAATGGGCTGAAGTAAAATCTCGCCGCCTATGTTTTGCGTGCTTGAAAGCTGGTCATATTACACGTGACTGCAGGCAACGAAGGGTTTGTGCTATCGGTGGATGCAATCGAATCCATAAGAAACTACTGCATGAAGCCCAAGCAGTACCATCATCATCGTCGTCGAAGAACAACACTCAAGCTACCTCAACTCAGCCATCATCGCCGCCACAAGTAGACAGTCGCCAGTCTAGCCAGGCAGGAGCTGCAATATTAAACTGCGCCGCCAACTTGAAAGAGAGTAAACTTCTATTCCGCATCCTTCCACTCGCGGTATATGGAAGACAACGCCACGTGGACACGTACGCTCTACTGGACGAGGGCTCGTCCACTACCATGCTCGACAACGCGCTAGCCGAAGAGCTGGACTTGCGCGGACAACCACACCACCTCAAAGTCCAGTGGTTCGGTGGACATGCCGTACAAGAGCCAGCCACCTTAGTCGACCTATTTATCAGCGGTGTGGGTATGAAAAGAAAACACAAGATGCAAAACGTATACGCTGTAAGGAATCTTGAGTTACCATCACAAAGCCTTAACCAGGCAGACCTACTTTGCGATGACAAACGAGTGCGTCAATTGCCAGTGCAACCACAATCTGGCGCGGTACCGAGGCTGCTCATCGGTATCGATAATTGCCATCTGGGTATCGCATCCACAACTATCCCGATGAGGAAGCACGGACCATACGCTGCTAATACAGAGCTGGGATAGGTGGTGTTTGGACCAAGTAGTAAAGGCCTGACCAAGCCACCAACAAGCCTCCTCGTACATGGAAATCCGGATAGGACACTTCACAATATGGTCGCCGACTTCTTCGAGACCGAAAGCTTTGGTGTGAGACCCGCACCACCACCCGAAAGCAATGATGACGTGCGCGCAAGAGCAGTCCTGAAGTCTACGACTGTTCGTGTTGGTGCAAGGTTCCAGACCGGTCTTTTATGGGAACGAGACGACGTTCAATTACCCGACAGCTACAGTATGACGCTCAAGAGGCTGATGAACGTGGAGAGGCGTATGAGTCGTGACGTAAGCTTTGCCTCCAGCTATAAGCGCATGCTAGACTCTTACGTTGAGAAGGGTTATGCGCGTAAGCTATCACAGTCAGAGGCTGTTACGACAACGCCACGTACTTGGTATCTACCACATTTCGCCGTGGTTAACCCGAACAAACCGGCCAAATTGCGAATCGTGTTCGATGCTGCCGCCGAGGTTCATGGCGTGTCCCTTAATCGCCACCTACTGAAGGGCCCCCAAGAATACAGACCATTGCCGTCCATTCTTCTCCACTTCCGCGAAGGAGCAGTTGGTGTGTGCGCTGACATCAAGAAGATGTTTCACCAGGTACTTATTCGCCCGGAGGATAGATGCGCCCAGCGATTTCTGTGGCGAGACGGAGATGCGAAGAGACAGCCGGACATATACGAAATGTGTGTCATGACGTTTGGAGCTGCTTGTTCGCCCTGCGCAGCGCATTATGTCAAAAAACAGAACGCTTTGCAGCATAGCGGAGACGATCGCGGCACTGGCCGTGCTATAAAAACTATTGTGGACTACCATTACGTCGACGATTTTGTGGATAGTTTCGACACACCGAAGGAAGCTATCGCCATAGCATCACAAGTAAGGGCGATTCATAAGGATGCGGGATTCGAGATTCGCAATTTTACATCTAATTCATCAGAGGTGACTGCAGCGTTGGATGGAGTCGATGTCAAAAAGATTCTTGGTAAGGGGGAAGGCGTGTCGGCGGAAAGGGTGCTGGGTCTATTTTGGCATCCCGCCACAGATTGCTTCAACTTTCAACTTAGGTTCAACAACGTCAGCGAAGCAGTGTTGAGAGGAGACAGGTGCCCCACCAAGAGAGAGCTGCTTAGTGTTGTCATGTCGATATTCCACCCACTAGGATTTCTGGCTCATTTCATCATAGGTGCTAAAATGCTGATGCGTGAGGTCTGGCGACATGAGGCAACTTGGGACGAACCACTGTGTGACGACATCGCCAAGCTATGGGGAAAATGGCGAAAACAATTGCCGAACTTAACTGAATTTGCCGTTCCCAGATTTTACTTCCGCAATGGTAAGCCGGAAGAGTTGCAGCTTCATATATTCGCGGATGCCAGCGAGAACGCCTTTGCCGCCGTCGCTTATTGGAGAGCCAAGAACCGCCACGGAGAATTGGAAGTCACACTCATCTGCGCGAAGTCCAAGTGCGCACCATTGAAACCCCTTACTGTGCCACGATTGGAGTTGCAAGCGGCTGTGTTGGCATCACGTCTGCTGCAGACCATACGTGAAGGGCACGGCGCCAAAATTAATGAATGTTTCCTCTGGAGCGATTCAAAGACTGTCATAAAGTGGATCCGAAGCGGACATAGGAGGTACAAGCCGTTTGTGCAGCATAGGGTTGCGGAAATATTGGCCGCCACGAATGTGTCCAATTGGAGATGGATACCCACAACGGAAAACGTTGCGGATGAAGCCACACGGTTTAATAATAAAATCAAGTTTGGTCCGAACGCCCGTTGGACATATGGTCCGTTGTTTTTACGAGAGAGGGAACATGCCTGGCCATCCGAAGACGACACGGTTGTCGAACGTGATGAGCCCGATGATGAACTTCGCTCAAAATATGCTTTAAACATCGTAAGTTGTGATTTTATACGATTTAATCGCTTCTCCTCATTTAACAGGTTGGTACGAACCACAGCCTGGGTTATTTTATTCACCAATATATGCCGCCGCCGAATTCAGGTTTTAAAGCCTTATGGACTGACGGCCAGTGACCTTGAAATGTCGGAACATCTTCTGTGCCGAATCGTGCAAAGCGAAGTTTTCGGTATGGACATTCAGCGAATCCGCAATCGCCAAGAAGTATCCCGCCATAGTCCATTGCGGCAACTTTCGCCGTATCTCGATGATGAAGGTGTTCTACGTGTTCGCGGACGCATTGACGCTGCCAGTTGGCTCCCGATGGAAGTGAGGCACCCCATAATTCTGCCGTCAGCTCACGTCTTTTCGAAGCTGGTAACTGCGCACCATCACATACGTATGGGTCATCAAAATATAGAAGCAACAATATGCTCCATACGACATCGTTATTGGGTGCCGCGCCTGAGAACTCTTCTACGCAGCGTTATCGCCAACTGTTTGGTATGTCGCTTTCGCAAGACAGTTCCGATACCTCCAATGATGGGGCCACTTCCAGTCGACAGACTCACGCCATACGTTAGGCCGTTCACATATACGGGCTTAGACTATTTCGGCCCTTTGAATGTGACAGTGCGAAGAAGTACCGAGAAAAGGTGGGTGGCCCTTTTTACGTGCCTCACTATACGAGCAATCCACCTAGAGATAGCGCGCGACCTCAGCACCGATGCCTGCATAATTGCTATTCGAAACTTTGTGAATCGTCGCGGTTTGCCTACCCGACTGAGGTCTGACAACGGAAAAAACTTTGTAGGCGTCAACAACGAAGCGAAGCGGTTGGACGAGGTTTTCGACTGTGTGCGAATCCATGGCGAACTGTCAAAAAGGGGCGTTGACTGGGTCTTCTCATCACCGTTCAACCCAGCCACATGTTCCGTACGGCAACAGTGGCGCATAGCTCGCCAGCTCAGGGACCATTTCTGGAAACGCTGGATAGCGGAGAACCTGCCGACATTGACGCGCCGCGTAAAATGGTGCCAACGAACGAAACCGTTCTGGAAAGGCGACTTGGTATTTGTCTGCGATCCTAACATGCCACGAAGGGAGTGGAGCCGCGGAGAAATAGTCGAGTTATACCCCGGTCGAGATGGTGAGATTCGACAGGTTGACGTGCGAACGACTTCTGGAATCAGGCGTCGTGCGGCGTCCAAGCTGGCCGTTCTGGATTTAGATGTTAGTGAATCGGGCTGATTTACGGGGGTGGGGATGTTACAGAACGCCCACTTACCCTATAGTTATTACACCCTGATGTGTTTGTTTGTGCCCTTTATTGTTATATTTGCTTTGTGACTTGTTCGTTTATGTACCATGTAAATCTCATATGTAGAAGTTCGCCGTTATGCGGTTGCTGCGTGTTTTTCGGTTTTAAGCGAGCCTAACGAGTCGTTGGTCAGCAACCGGGAAAACAACATCAAATAAAACCATAATACTGAGTGTAACAATTAAAGCGTCGCGTTTCATTTTTATTGTATCAGTAACGTATGCGTTAAATTTGTCCAGGCCAACGGCTACAACCACCAAGATTCATATTTGAATTTTTTGCTATTAAAGCAAAAGTCTTGTTTAGATTTCAAGTTATGCATATACATTAGGGGGGTCAATTTGTATGGATCGAAAAAAGTCACCAAGCGGTTGTCAAAATCGTAATCTACGAGAAATTCTAAGAAAGTTTACCCAAGAAACCATGGGGCTAAAATCAAAATGGAGCTTCCGATTTTTAACGAGAAAGTTTTATTTTATTTTTTTTATTTTTTTAAATTATTTATTTATTTGGATTTGATGATCCAAAAATTGGAAGGCCTTGTATTTTAAGTTATGTTACCTGTCCCCTCATTAAAATTAAAATAAACAATTTTGCGATGTTTTGAAAATATCACACTTATTATTTCAACATTACTTATTTTTAAAGTCTTTCTTGCTATCAATCCTAGGTGTTACGTTTCGACTTTTAACTGTGACTGCCATAACACCATCGCGATTTTTTTCAATAGTTCGACGTGAGACTCTAGTCAGTAGTTGCACAAACCGCTCGTAATATCATTATCAGTAGAAGAACCAATTGATATATTAGAGTCCATAATTAGTCAATTACAAATAATAGATAGCAAAACAGAATCTGGGTTTCAAAGTTAAAATCGTGAAATTTAAAAACACGTGGACAATAACTGCATATCAATCGAATGCATTCTCTTATGATTGACTTTCTCTGAGAAACTGTTATAATCGTAGCAAAACAGCAAAAGGAAAAACAATAAAATTCAAATGGAAACAAAAACAATTTCATGGCAAGCTGTGTTTTTTTTATTATATTTAAATAGCTGAAGTTCACTTTGTTCTAATGAACATTAGAGTGGGTCATTTTTTTCTGATTTCTAATTATCTCTTTTTTCTACACATAAAACGAGAACTTTTTTAATACAAAAATTTCATAAATATTAAAATTATTTTTAAAGATCACAACGATCTTTAATTTTTTCGTGTACCATTTAATGATTAAAAGCTTTTTTAAAATTAATCTAAACTTCTAAATTGTTGAGTTATCTAAACAGTTTCAAAAGGTCATGAAATTTCGATTCGAAAAAGCCCAAACATAATTACTTTTGTTAAGTTTTTTAGAAGACTTGATAAAATTTTAACATATTTAGAACGAAATAAGTATATGTAAACAAAACTTTCTCGTTAAAAATCGGAAGCTCGATTTTGATTTTAGGCACATGGTTTCTTTGGAAAATTTTCTTAGAATTCGTCGTAGATTACGATTTGGACAACCGCTTTGTCGAGAAAAAAATTGACCCACTCTAATATACATACATAAGTTATAAATGAGCATAGCATTCCATTTGATCCTTTTTATAGCCCGTTTGGAGTTTTAGTGGTCAATCTTGTGTAATATCGTCAATGAGTCTTATATAGAGCACCAGTAATGAATATATTCGAAATGTAGCCGTGGCAGCTGTAGCATGCTATACACATATATATATATATAGCTGATTTTCTTCAGAAATCTTGTTAACCAATGATAAACAAACCTATCCATATAGGCAACTAATGATAAACAAAGACAGTTTTTTTTAAACGTCAGAAAATTTAACGTTTAAGTGTCCCGTCTTTATGGTTTCTGCATACTGCAACGCCTAATAATTTTTTTGCGCATTTCTTATTCTTGTTATTTTGTCCACTTTTTCGATTGTACTTTTTTTCTTGAATAATTTTGTATGAAATGTATTTTTTTCTGTTCAAACCGAAATTCATGATCTGTTTTGAGAAGAAGCATTTCGCTGCTGCTGGCAAGGCATACCGTGGCTCACAGCTTATTTTATGCAGTATCAATTTAAAAATTTAGACCATTGTATCATGGAAACTAAATAGAAAATAGTCAAATTTGAAATGCAGGTTTGTAAAGGCATGTGTAACAAAAATGGCTAGCAAACCGAATTTTCAAAAAATTAAATTGTGCCTCTGCACGACGATAAACACGAATTATACAGCACAAATGGTGCTCACACCTTATTTTATGCACAGACTTGTTTACTCTTCGGCACCAAACTGTAAATCCGATGAACGGTTATTTCGTTTTCTATGTGCTTCACATCATATTTGCAATTTATTCTAACCAATTTTTAGTCTTTCGCGCATGTCAAAGACGTACTACGTATATTTTTTGAAATGGGTCCCCGCACAACGGTTGAACAGCGTGAACTAGTAATTCATCACTTTAAGAATGGACAGTCGCAGCGAAAAATTGGTCAAATAGTAAATTTAAATGCATGTACTCGTACAGTGCAGAAAATTATTGAGCGCTTCATTAATCAAAATCGGATCGCAGATAAAGATAGAACTGCCCCTAACAAAATTTCTAATGCTACTGACGAGCGCTACATTGAACGCAAAGTAAAGGCAAATCCGAGATTATCGGCTCCTAAACTGGTCAGCGAAATTGAGAATGACTTGGTTAAATCATGTAGTGCAGAAACTGTCCGCCGGGTGCTGCGCGAGCACGACTTCAATGGTCGAGTAGCTAGAAATAAACCATTCATAAGCCCAAAAAATCAGCTAAGTCGAGTTTCCTTTGCTACGGAGCAGATAACGAAGACATCCGACTTCTGGAACACCGTCATATTCGCGGACGAGGCGAAATTTAATATTTTTGGCTCGGACGGAATGACCTACGTCTGGCGAAAACCGAATACCGAGCTTCAAAAAGAAAATCTCAAGCCCACAATGAAGTATGGCGGCGGAAGCGTGATGGTGTGGGCCTGTTTGTCTGGCCCGGCTTAGGAAATTTTGTGTTCATCGAAGTACTGAAACTGTAATGTATTACATGTAAAAAATTATATTTTAAGAGGTATGCAAATTGCATAAAATAAGCTGTGACTTGAATTATAGCTGTATTTTTTATTTTTAATTCGTAAGTTTTGAATGAAGATATTTTAGAAATAAATGAAATTTTTACGTTAAGCTACAAACATTTATTTTCAAAATTGCATTCCAGTTTCGTCGACAGGTCTCATACTTTTAAATTAGCAACTCTATAAACTTTAAAATAACCTCTGCATAAAATAAGCTATGAGCCACTGTATGTATATCATTTCAGTGTGTGGCCCCGAGCGTTACCATTGAAAGGGAATGTAAGAAACGAAAATATTGAGTGGAATGAAGGGTATGAAAGAAGTGAGTCACACGAGTGAAATGTTATTATTTGCGGAGAAAAGATTCTTATATAGCCGCACAAAAGACACAGGTGTTTTGGAGAATATATCTTAGATATGAGCAAGATCCCTCATCTTGAGTCCTCCAAAATATATGAATTCCTGTCGGAAATTAACCTGACAGAAGATTTATAGATGAGACTATCCTCATCTTTCAAATAAATAGGGGCATCACAATAGATCTTTCAGGTCGCAGTGTATAACACCCTTAAATATATCTATCTATCTATCTAGCCGCATAGAGTCAGACAAAGGCAGCGTTTTTTTTACCGTTTCATCGATTTTTTTGGTCACACGCTTGATGCAACGACACAGGTGGTGCAGATAAGTGACGTTTCCTAGCCTATTCTGTTTTGTTGTTCTCTTTCGGTCTCGGTTCTGTCAAATAATGAAAACCGTTGCCACCAAAAAATTTGCCGCGCTTTATTGAAATTATCGAAACATAAAATTTTGCTGTTTATAGATTTTATTAATTTATTATTAAGTGAAAATAATAAAATAGGCAAATTTTGCATAATATGCCGCAAAAGTTGGGGCAAAGAATATGTGAAGTGTTTCAAAGTTCCAAGTCACGAGAATATCTCAGCCGTTATAAAACTAAAATTTCAGCCGTCAAAAAAATGTTTCGCCCGTTACTACAAATATTCTCATGCCTCCGGAAACAGCCTGCTCACTATTTTGACAGAAGCGAGATCAGAATTATCTCAAAATATATCTGCACCACCTGTGTCGTTCCATTAAGGTCACACGTATAGTGTAACTGAATTTATTGTGTTTGTTATTCACGTATTCCATCTCCCTGTACTGAAAATTGTAGACAGCCTTCAAAATATACTAGTAAATTTAATAGTAAAAAATCAAGTGGTTAATTTACTTGTTCAAAACTTATCTATAAGTTAACCAGGTGCTGACTTCTGCGGCACTTCATTTCGTGTATTATAAATTTTGAGAATTGTTTAAGGATATTTTTCCTTAAATGGTTGCCAGTTCGGTGCTTGTACCAAAATGGCTGATGAATTGTTATATGGTGCTTGTACCAGTATAACGTAGGTTAATCACAAATTGATTAGTTAGTTTGCTATTTCGGTGCTTGTACCAATATAGCTGTTGCGATTGTTATATGGCGCATGAACCAGTATAACTTAAAAAGAACACAAATGCGTGTGGTTGATGGAGTCAATTATTAAAACTGACTGGTTTATTTCATAAAGGTGTGAACTTATATACTAATTGATACACGTATAATTACAATAACAATTAAAGAATTTAAGTAATGCTTACGTACAAAATAAAACGGAAGTATCATGTTACTTAAAATTAAAGAAATTGAAAATAAATTTTCACACACATAAAAATGTTAGCTTGCAAAATTGTGCATACGTATGTGCAAATATAGCTAACTGCAATTTGATGTGCATATTCGTTCGTGGAGCAGTGGGATCGCTACGCTCAGCATATGGTTAAACATCCCCCCGGCCTTGAGCGGCAGTCGCTCTACCCGATCTATCGTAAGTCGTAACGAACTCCAGGTCTGCTGATTCAGCTGCATCGTGATCGTTGATGTTAGTAGATTTTCTTATGTATTTCCCAACTAACACTTGTGAGAATTACGATTATTAAGAGTGCTAGATAACTGACCGCATACTGATGTACGTCGTGAGGGCTCGTGTTGTCGAATAGTTCGCCTTGGAGACGGCTCATGTTCTGTTGTAACGCCTCTAACTCCAGCCGATGGGAAATGTAGTGTGCGTTCTCACTGCTTGGGATGGGTGTGTTCTTTGATATTCGTGTGAAATCACTGACATTTAAGTTTGGCACATATGATTGTCTTCGAATGGCCTTCAGGTTTTCATAGCCTTGGATTGTAAGTCGGGGTTGTTTGACATTGCATTTTTCGTTCAATGTCAGTATTCCCGATTTTCGAATTGTTAGTTGAGTCAGCTCGCTGTTGCATACCACATTTATCAGTTGATCACCGCTGATGGCATATGTCCAGTTGTTAGGATCGTGCAGTTGTATCCAATGTGGTCCTGGGCCGATAATTATAATGGGACATGATTCATCTGCGACATGATTCAGTAAATTTAATTCGCAGGAACCTTCGTTCATAGAACCTTTAGAGAACAAAGGTCGGGTTTGCCGACACAGATAGTGGTCTTCCTTCATCAGAATACAACTTCTCAATTCCGCATTTTGTAGTGGCATGTACTGGTCTCGATGAAGATTTATGATTAGGTACTGGAAATTACTGTGAATTTGTGCGAAAGAATCATTTAGCTGCCACGGAACTGGTGTCATTTTAAGGAATTCAAAATTGTCAGCCATGCTCAAGGGAATTTGAATTTCAAAAATGATTTGGTCAATTGTCACTCTCCCTCTTATAGTCATTATATGGTAGAAACTGAGTAGGTCATATGAAGAAATAGGCAGTCTGAGGTGTTGCGGCAGGTTTGCCATGATGTGAAGTAACTCTGTCTGCAGCTGTTGAGGTGTGAGTAGTGTCGTGCTGACCTTTCCATGGTGTATATCAGCAAGGATGTCAAACATCGCATCCTGGACGCGTTCTAGATATATGGCCTCCAAGGCAGTTCGTAGTGAAAGCTCAGTTAGTGTTAATGTTGCTGCTCCCTCGCTGAGCTGGTTATCAATTTGGTTCAGAGCTGTATTTGTCAGATGAAGTTCAGCTTCTATCTCTTGCTGACTTCTTTTCATAATGTTGTTTGTACTATCAATAATAGAAGTTTGCTTCTGCCAAAAGTCCTTGAGATGTTGCTCGTTTTGTTGAATTTTTTGAATGGTTTCTGCGGCGTTTTTTGCATATTCTGAGTCAAGAACGCCAAACAGTGAGTGTGCAACATTACCCATGAAGTCAATTGCGCCTCGTTTCGTACGTGTATTGTGACTGGCCAGCAATAATTGATTTCTGGCGTCCAATTCATTTGCCAATCGCTGTATTATTGTTATTGTAGTGGAGCATGCTTTCGGGTCATGGGTTGATTCACACGATCGCTGGAGTATTTGTGGATAACCCTTGAGTTTGTCAAACTCCTTCCAATATGATTGCATGTCCACATAGGTGATGATACTCCATTGACTGGTTACAATATCTACCTTGCCAATATTTTCGAAGTATATTCCGGGATCGGAGGAAAATGGTTTGTTTTGTATTGATGAAGGCGAACAAGCAGGCTAAAAGAGAGTCACCAACAATACTGCTACAATTGATGACGTGGCTGTGATTCGCGTACGTTTGGTAGGAGGCGCTACATTGATTGGCGTTTCATTCGAGGCTGGTTTATTATCAGTGGAGTATGTCTGACTTGTCGAGGTTTCTGGTGAATTGTCTTCCTCAGGTACAATCGGAAGTGGGGCTAATTTGTGAATTGGTCGCCTCAGAATGCTTGTGGCAGTTCTTACATCTGCCACTCTGATTAGGCCGTCATCTCCTCTTATCACCTTGGTCTTCCTAATGGTCATTTCAGTGGTGGTGCATTTTCATCCTTAATTATCACCATCATGCCAGGATTGACACTGTGACAGGCGCTCTTCCATCGGTATCGATGTTGCAAGGTGTTCAAATATTCATTTGTCCACCTCCTCCAGAATTCTGTACGTAAGTGAGACACAATTTGCCATCTTTTATGGTAATTGGCATGATTTTCTTGTGCGCCTGGGTCGACTATTGATGTTAAAGGTTCCCCTATCAACAAATGACCGGGCGTGAGTGCTGCTAAGTCGTTTGGATCCGATGATAAAGGAGTTATTGGGCGAGAATTTAAAATTGCCTCAGCTTCCACTATCACAGTCGCCATTTCTTCATACGTTAAGGCCGCTGTCGTTGAGCGATATATTAGCTGAAGTTTTGGCTGATGCAACAAATACGACCCGTAATTTTGTTGTGGGACTGTCTGGTTTCATCACCGCATGGTGTGGCAGGAAAAAGTGCGGACCTCTGATGGTGTCAGTTGATACTTCCACCATATGTCCCAGGGACTCATAATCTCTCATAAACGCGACATACGGGTTCTTAAGCTCGGGATTTTTTTCTAGTTTGCGTTCGACTGCGGAGAACCGTTGAAGGGCTATGTCCCTTGACTCACCCAAATGCCTCACCCAAATGACTCACCCAAGGGTCTCCTTGGAAAGGAAGTTTTACAATGAAGCGGCCATCTGTGCCTCGTTGGGTATGATGGTTGTAGTGTCCTTCACATTGTCGTTCAACTAATGTGAGAGTAGACTTGGTTGCATCACATTCTTCTAAGCGCCAGAATTTCTCCAATGATTCTTCAAGATTTTCATCGTCCGTGCAAACTCCACCAAGTTGCAATTGGACTTGATGTATCCTGCCTGTTGTATGCACCACCAACTACCCATCCGAAGAGTGTGTTTTGTAAAATTGTTCCCCCTTCTCCTGGTGATAGTTGTCCGATACATAATGTTTGCTAAAACAACCCTACGCCTATCAGCAAATCAATTCGAGCTGATTCATTGAATGATGGATCTGCTAGCTTAATGTTTTTCGGAATTGACCACTGTGAAATGTCAATAGTTTTTTGTGGCTGATCAGACACGATTTTAGGAAGAATTTGTGCTTCTATGTGTGTCGTGAATCCAGTGGTCGTTGATTTCAATCCGACGATCACCGTCTCTGTGGTTCGCTTTTTACTATTGCCGATTCCTCCGATGGAAGTGTCGCCTTTTCGCTTACGCAATCCTAATTGCCTTGCTAGGCTTTGTGTTATGAAATTCAACTGCGAGCCACTGTCGAGGAGCGCGCGAAATTTGACTTCCTGTCCCCAATCGGATCTTAACATTATGGACACGGTACTCAACAGTGCTGGTCCATGAAGTGTTGGTTGCATAGGCAACGCTGCTAACGAAGCTGCTGATGATGGCTTGGTAGTGTTGGTGTTTTCCAGTTTTTCTTGGTCTGATGCTAGCTGCAAATGCAAAAACGTATTGTGCTTCCTTGGACACTTGGTACATGTTATTGATGAGCAATTCTTTGAACCATGACTAGTTTTCCAACAGTTGACGCATCGTTTTAGGCGTTGAATTGTGTTCAACCGTTGACTTGGAGTCATCTTCAGGAACCTTGGGCACAGGTAGAGTGCGTGTGACTGCTTACATATGTCACACGCTTGAGCTGATGTGGTGGCACTTAAAGCGCTGTAGTTGCCATGCTGCTTGCCCCTTTCGCTATTAGGCTTGTTGCTCTTGATTCCCAGCGCTTCCAGGGTTTGGAAACGTATCCCCAAAAAGGCTAGGAATTCCTCTAGTGATGGCATTTTAGTTGGGTCCTGGATGGATTGTTCCCATAAAACGTGCGTTGACTTGCTGAGCTGCTGAACTAGGATGAATAGCAGAATTGGGTCCCATGATGAAGTATCTAGACCCAAATTCTGAAGACTTAAAATGCACTCTCGCGTTGTATCATGCAGTAATTTGACGTTCGTAGCACTCTCGAGATTTGATGTAGTTTGCGTTAGTAGTCGACACAATGCTGCGTTAACTAAATGCCTCGAGTTTTCGTACCGTTCGTTGATCACTTGCCATGCGGTCACGTAGTTGTCTGCCGATGTGAGATGACGAATGAGGGCTTCTGCTTCTCCTATAAGGCTGGATTTCAGGTACCACATTTTTTGGCACTGTGGTATGGGCTGCTTGCCCACCAGTTCCATGAATAAATCTCGGACTTGTCGCCACTGGAGATAATTACCGTCAAATTTTGGTAACTCCACCTTTGGCAATTGTAATTTTGGAGATGCATTTGTTGGCGTGCTTCTATCCACAGCATTGCAGCTCCTCGATTGTTGTCCCATGTCCAAGAGGAGGGCCAATTTGTTGTGAAACTGTTGTTCGCGTTGGAAGAAGTCTTCAATGTCGTACGTGATGTCTCCAGCTTCACACAGTAGTTTGTGCATACCTTGTACTATCTACCAATGTTGCTCTAGATTGCTTGCCTGACGCGTGTAGAAACTGCCTGGGTGTATTGGCTGGTTGGCAAGCAATTGATCAATCGTCTTAAAGATGTTAGTGATGAGTAGTCCTTGTCGTTGAACATGCGACAGAACGGGTTGCGAACGGGACTGTTGTTGCATAGCCCCACCTTCCTGAGTTAGTGGTTGTAGCCGTACTAGTCCAGGTGATTGTGCTCTTGGCACTGTTGTTGTTGTCTTCGGGAGTATCTTCGATGCCTTCAGCGTATTGATAGTGCCTTGCATATCCTCGCGAAGCTTGTAATATTTGGCACCCACCATTGCGTGTATGTCCTTCGCAAAGTATGGGTGAGAAGTGTCATCCCCATAGCTTTTCCGGATCACAACGTCAGATTGGTTGAATTGTTGCCATTGATTATCAAGTTCTTGCAGCCTTTTTTCCACGAATTCTAATGTACTTCGTTCGTGAGCTGTTTTCTTATAGCTTCATATCAGTGTTTGAATGGTCAATGCTCGGTCGTCTTGTTGACGAACCAGCTCTTCCATTGACATGTTGTCGGAATACCTGATAAATTATTGATGAGCTTTATTCAGCTGATGTACTCAGGAATGGTAGATGTGCCGTGTCCTGTTGATCACGTCGGGGTCACCAAAAATGTTTAAGGATCTGTTTCCTTAAATGGTTGCCAGTTCGGTGCTTGTACCAAAATGGCTGATGAATTGTTATATGGTGCTTGTACCAGTATAACGTAGGTTAATCACAAATTGATTAGTTAGTTTGCTATTTCGGTGCTTGTACCAATATAGCTGTTGCGATTGTTATATGGCGCATGAACCAATATAACTTAAAAAGAACACAAATGCTTGTGGTTGATGGAGTCAATTATTAAAACTGACTGGTTTATTTCATAAAGGTGTGAACTTATATACTAATTGATACACATATAATTACAATAACAATTAAGGAATTTAAGTAATGCTTACGTACAAAATAAAACGGAAATATCATGTTACTTAAAATTAAAGAAATTGAAAATAAATTTTCACACACATAAAAATGCTAGCTTGCAAAATTGTGCATACGTATGTGCAAATATAGCTAACAAGTATAATAGTTAAACAAGTATTGTTTGTTCCTTTCTTGTCAATTTGATAAAAAGAGAAGAAAAGACAAGACAGACAAGACAGAGTGGAATTTGTGAAGTACAGTTATTATTCTTTTTATAATTTCAGCAAGTGAAAATTAAATATATAATTACTTGAAAATTATAACATAAAAAAAATTTTGTTCAAATGCATGGAAAAGGCAACAGCAAGAGAAACATCAAGAGATTGATAAAAGAGCAGAAAGAGAATTATTTTAATAATTTAAATAAATCTGCAAGTGCTACATCGATCGATACTAGTATTCAAGAGAAGGTTTCAATTATATGAAAAGTTAACATGTATACATATTTCAAACTTATTTCAAAAGGTGTCTGCTATCAGGAGGAAAATAAGAAACGTATTAGCTAAAGGTATCTGCAACATTTTAAACGAAGGTGGAGGAAGGCTTTTAATATAGGTGGAACTCACGGAAAATGGGTAATTATCAATAATTGTATATTCTAATTCACTAAATTTTATTACATATCTTGCAGTTCCAATTGAGTTACTGCCATCTCCTCATAGCTGCCAGATGCAACTTAGGAAAGCCTTCCACTGTGTTAAAAAAGACACTTCCAGAAAGTGTCAGCAAGAAAAGTGGAAATTCAACATCCAGAATTAACAATCAGAATTCTTAATTTATGAATAAAAATTATTATACTCGTATATGTATACACTATTATTATGTACATATACATACATGCATATGCATATGCATTCTATAAAATAAAAATAAATGAAAAAAGTAAAAGGGGTAAACCAAACTAGTTAAATAATAATTAAAAATTAGCTACTTTGTAACTCAAAACGAAACTAGTCAGAGACTACTCACATAATAACTAGTATTGGACTAGTATATATCATACTAACATTATAACTACTTAAAGTCTTATGCATAGCAGAACAATTGTCTTTTCGTAGGACACCGCCATGTAAAAAATACCAGTTGGGTTCATGTAAATGGGGGTTGCGGCTTAACCAGTGCTGTATGTTTTTAACTACTAGTTTTACTTGTATTTTAATTGTTGGTTTTACTGCTGGGATGTTGTCTATGTTTGTCTTAACTGAACGAGGTGTGAATCGGAGGTGCGTTGTTACGCGGTAGTATCATAATGGACCCATGGTGGTCTGAGTGAGCTGGTCCGGACCGGCTGCCACAATAACCTAACCTAACCTAATCTTGTCTAAAATGGCGAATATTTGGCGAAAAAAATTATAAGTAATTAGGGCTACGTTTAAAGTAAACTTTTAGGGTGTCACGTTTGTATTTTAAAACGAACTATGAAATTTCTAAAAAAAAAAGGTGATCATTAGTCCAAAAAATTATAATATTTAATTTGGAGTTGAGAACTCAAATGATAACAAGTTCATTTAAACTATTTTTTATATAAAATCTGATCCAATTGTTTTCTATTTTAAATTTTGTTCACTGTAAATGCACCATGGTAATCATAAGTTGTAGAATCATAATTGCTTGGATTTTGGCATAATAACTACAAGAATTTATAAAAATTCATTTATATTAAAATCGAGTCCCGGTGTCCCAGTAATACCTCTCTGCGTGTATAGGGAATCGAAATTTAGAAGAATTAGGAGCATAGGGAATCAAAACTAAAGAAATTGCCGGTCATAAGGGAACTTAACTTTTTTATGCCCCAAATAAAAGCAGTTTCAATAATCTCAGAAAAATATCCAAAATAGGTCAAAATGCAGCTAAATGAACTAGGTTAACGGCTTTATGCTTTTAATTGAACCGAGGTAGTGTTTCTCTTTTTAATAATGACGAAAATAAATTTTTTAGTTTGTGGGATTAATTTTTTTACTTAAACGCAACTGGAATATTTCGACTTGTGGATCATTGCCAATGAGGAATTATCAACAAAATGTTGTGTTTTCAGTTATTTTGAGAAGTAAAGTGTATTGAGGAATTAACGATGGCTAGAGTTAAATGGGGTTCACTCTATTTTTACAACTTCATAAATCAATTTTAAAACATTCTCAGACTAGAAGAAGCTCGCACAAATCCATTCATATCGAGTGTCTATTCTGTTTGTTCTTTGGTAATACTATACTCTATGATAGCCATGAAGCAGTCTAGACAGTCGCTCAGGGACACGCTACGTTTCAAGTTTCAAGAATAATGGCAGAAGAAATCGGAAGTAAACCGCAATGTATATATACTAGGGTCGCCCAGTGGTCGAGATTCGATCATATGAAAAACATTCAGTTTTCATTTCATTTATTTTTTAATTGAATTGATTTTATTAAAATTGAAACTAGTTAAACCGTTTATTTTAAAATTATAACTGTTTTTTTTTATTTATTACAACATCTTTTCAATTGAAAACCAACAATAATTCTTCAAAGCTTATAACTATCTAATAAATAAATTGATACTCCGCGCCAGTGTTTGGAGCAATTTTAGTTCTAGAATTGAATATTATTATTTTAAAGTAGTGATATTTTATGACGAGATATATACATCCCTTGAAGTAGATTCCTTACTAGTTGAGTTGGAGGATACTTAGTTTGGTTTTATATTTCCATGTTAAGTCTACGAGTTCCCTTTCAACCGGTGCTATATTCAGGGGACGGTGCCCTCAAATCTGGACACCGTAAGTCCAAATTGGCTTAATTAAAGCCTTGTATATACGCACTTTATACTCCAGTCTTAGCTTCGATTTATTGTTGATAAGTCAGTTCAAGGAACTTGCCCTGAGTTGTATTTGGATTTTTTTCGCTTCTATAAGGGAGCCGTCGGTTGAAATGCAATCCTAAGTATTTGACTTCTTATGCTTGCGGGATTTCAATGCCATTTAAGGAGACTGCCGGACAAGACCTGGGGTTGAGGGTAAATGCCTCATGTACACTTTTTTGCTTGATGCGCCAATCGGCTACCCATCTTTTGTATTTCGTCTTAAATGTTCCTCTAAATTCCGGGAAGCTATCCGTGGATTTGTTGAATGCTCAGTATAGCTGTGTCGTCCGCAAAAGTCGAGGTAACGAGGTGTTTATCAGTTGGCAAATCAGAAGTGTGCAAAGCATAGAGCATAGCATAGGGCCAAGCACACTACCTTGTGGCACTTCAGCCATAATTTCAAAATCTGGTTTTAGGAATTCTTTATATTTAACTCTGAATTTCCGATTTGTTAAATGTGTCTCCAGAAGCCTGTGGTAATTGCTCTGCAGAAACTTTCTAATTTTATAAATAAGTCCTTCATGCCAGACCTTGTCAAAGGCCTGTTCGACATCTAGGAATAATCCTGAGGAGTACATCCTTTGTTCGAATGCTCGTCTTATTTCAGAAGCAATGCGGTGCACTTGCTCGATAGTTCCATGATGCTTGCGGAACCCAAATTGGTGATGAGGAAGAATTGAATTGAGCTTTGATGTTA
The DNA here is from genome assembly GCA_920105625.2 of Clusia tigrina. Taxonomy (NCBI): domain Eukaryota; kingdom Metazoa; phylum Arthropoda; class Insecta; order Diptera; family Clusiidae; genus Clusia; species Clusia tigrina. The sequence continues at coordinate 156,432,778 of OV050031.1, forward strand.
GTTTTTCCAGCAATAACCGCACGAGCTATTTAAAGAGGATAGCAGGAGACTTATGGACCGATATGAAGATATTTGAGTAGGGTCTTGGTCTGGTTTTCGTATCATTATTTCGGATGTTTTCCATGTTGTAGGAAAGTGGCCCAGACGGAGTATTGCATTAAAAATATGTGTTAGATGCATCAGAGCTATTTGCGGCAATTCACTTATCATTTTGTTGGTAATTAAGTCACATCCAGATACTTTTTTTGGGTTGAGACTCGTTGTACACAGGCGTTTGACTTTCTTTGGTTTAAAATTCACTGGTACTGCTGGCGTCGTTGTTGGAACATTCTGAATGCTATTGTTGTTGGGGGTTGGCGGTTGAAAGGTTGAAAAACTGACCTGAGGTGTGCTGCAAATGAATTGCCTTTTTCTTCATCTGTTGTGTGCGTATCAAAAACAGTTCAGTGTTGTGAATTTTTTGCAGATATTATTATGCACCCGCTTCTCTTATGTAGGTATTTAGTTTCTTATGCACTGCACACAATTGTAGTTCTGGACAAATTATTTAACGACGATATATAAACAATATGAACTTTTTTAATATTAGTGTTTATTTCCGGAATATATCTATATTAGGAACATATCTATTCAATGTACCTTCTGGGATACTTGAAAACACAACTTGAGTACTCGGTATCGAGTTACAGTAGATTCAGTAAATTGCTATTTGTTTTTTGTCACTTTCATTTTATGAAAATATAGTATTGCATTCTATTGCTACTTTGCTATAAAGTGTGTGTCTAGGATAATTTTGGTTTGTGTAATTGTATATTGTTTTGTGTCGCTCTTTTATTAGAAGTAGTTTTCTTATTTTCTATATCAATTCAGTCGTTTGTAATCATTGAGAAGTAATATAGTACGAACCTCTTATACAAGTTAACAACATAAATATTTTAATGCAAGTGCTGCTGCAACATATTCCCCAGTTGCACGCGCATCCGGCCGAATGCATTTCTGCTGGCTTTCCGTCTACGGGAATATTCTGATAAGCTACCATGGGAGTGGGAATATTTCACGCCGCCGCTGCAGGTGACGATGGCTGAAGCAAGGTGTAAACTTAAGAAATATTCTTTGTAGCTTTTAGTATTAATTTTCGTTGTGAACAATTAAGTACTATAAATTAAAATAAAATTGTTTTTTTTTACACTAACCAAACTTTAAATAAATTAATTTACATACTCGTATGTGTTAAAGTACCTTTTAATTCATGTAATTTTTCTTGTATGAGTACAGGTACCATTTCCATTCGGTACCTATCTGAGTACTTGTATTTGGGTTTCGTACATCCCAAATCGCATTATTAAAAAATAAAAACAAATTAAAAATTTAAATTTTGCTTAGTGTGAATGAAGAAGCGTTTTTTCCACACACAGCCAGCGGCACGTTACGCAATATGTGAACCGTCCTTAATCCGCAAGTGCAGCAAACAGGAAGTCCTGTAGCACCGTTTGGTAATGGTAATAAAATGATATATAAAGTAAATTCATAAGAAATAAAAGATAATAAATGTATTGATAAGAATCATAAATTAAATAATACCTTTTTAGGGAACCAAAACTATATAAAAATTATTGAAAAATGCTTTTTAAAATTAGTTTAAGACTACATACTTACAAGAAAAACGAGAACTTTTCCCGGACGGCAATATTTACCCGGACACAAACGAAAAACTATTCAGGACGTCCCCGGACGCTCTAAAAAAGGACAGTGTCCGGGAAAATGATGGCGGATAACAACCCTAGTTATGTATCAATACAATATATTACACAAAATTAACCAATAAAAAAACAACCGCAAAAAAAACATCATGACATACACCAAGCCAGTGTGTACTAAGAAGGTGGCCGCAAGGCTACAACAAGTCTACAACAACTATTTCCCGAATTTGGGTCTTCAGTGAAGTTAAAAACTCTCGTTTTTGACTTAAAAGCCAATTTTATATTTGAACAGGGAACAGTGGTCGGTGTGCCCTGGATTTGAACTTAGAATTTGCAATTTTGAAAGTGAGATTTAAATAAAACTTAATATATGTAGAAAGATTTGAGATTTTGCGAAAAATGTTATACAGGTCTCTTCTGCATCCACTATTTCTTTATATTGATTTCATATGAAATTAAAGCGAAACGCATTTTATGTGTACACACATATATAAAATACATATTTACATTTTGTAGCGTTCATATGATTGAATTTCTTTTCTCGTATACATATGAATATGAATTATTAATTCATGTCAATTTATAGACAATTGTATTGAAATGCTTAATATGTAATTTTTCATATTTTAACTGATATTTAAATATATTTATGTTAATTTATATAATATGTATATAAAAAAAATTGTTTATAACCAATTTTTTTATGTATTTTCGAATTATGTCATAAGAAGCATGAAATGAAAATAAAGCGCCTTCATGTCTACTATTGGAGTTTTTATTTTATGTGCGCTCTGGCTTATTTAAAAAGTGGAGCAGAATTGAATTTGTCATGAAATTTTGGATATTTCAATATTTTTAAAAAAGACAGCAAAATTTACTCTTTATATGTTATACATATTTCATATATTCACTTTAGCAGCATACGATCAAACATCTTGTGAGTGTGTCCAAAGAAAGAATAATTATGCACAAAAGAACAATTTTAAAATACTACAACTAAATTCTATTACAAATTATGCCACTCGTACGTACATTTATGAATATGTACGAGTACATATATGAATACTGATTTTCCGAATTTTCATAGTATATGAAGTAGATTTTATAAACTTCCATTTCTAGGAATAAATGCATATACGAGTATAAGTTCTTGTTATATAACTGTAAATCAGTAAATAGGACCATATATAAAGCAATAATCTACATATAAACTTTTTATAATAAACCTCTTCATAATTGAAAATGATAATAATCAGAAATATATAAAAAACGAGTACAGAAGTCTCAAGTCGGGTTAGGCCGACTTCGAAATACCCTTTACCTTTTCTTGGGCGTGCAAGTTCAACAATGAGGATGTTTTCTTCATAAATCATCATTAGGAGCATATTCACGGTAATTTTCGGTAGGGTACCTTGTGAATGATTATATCGGCCCCATTTCCTGTGTATGGCTTTGTAGTGTCAATATAACCACTAATATAAAATTTCGTCCAAAAATATTGCATAGGTCGCAAGTTATAATAGTATGTCAATATTGGGCGTGGTTCTAGAAATAAAACGCCCATTTTTTTTGTGGTGTTTAACGATAGTACCCGCAACATTCTTGTAAAATTTCGTTGAAAAATCTTTAATACGAACCTAGTAATAATTTTAAGTTATTTGTGGGCGTGGCAGTAGTAATAATCTGCCCATATTTGGAATGCATGCTAGAACAGACACAGTGTATACATCTACGAATTTGTTTTCATATATCATCACTAGAAGCATAGATAGCCTAACTGTCTTTAAATGGGGTCCCCAAAGTTCATTATATGGGAGGGAGGCGTATCCTTCCTCTGATCGACCCCGAATCTTGTATGTGGCTTTGTAGGGTCCATATACGTACTAATATAAAGTTATAATAGTATGTCAATATTGGGCGTGGTTCTAGAAATAAAACGCCCATTTTTTTTGTGGTGTTTAATGTTAGTACCCGCAACATTCCTGTGAAATTTCGTTGAAAAATCATTAATAGGAACACAGTAATGATTTTTGGCTAATTGTGGGCGTGGCAGTTGTATTATGATCTCCATATTCTGCACACACACTATTATGGACCCCATGTATATTTCTGCCAATTTTTATTCCGCTGGCATCAATACGAGCATAGGTAGGCTAAATTTAATTTTAGACGCGAAAGTTCCTTATATCAAAAGTTAGCGTGTCTTTTCTCTGATCAGCCCCAATTGTTGCAGATAGCTTTATAATGTCCACATGTTCCTTCCCGTAAAATTTCGTCCGTAAATCTCTACCAGATCTTAAGTTATGAATATTTGTTAATAGTGGGCGTGGCAGTTAATATATATCGCCCACTTTTTGCACAGTGTTTAGTAGGACCCACATCTTCATAACTGCCAAATAATGTCACGATTCCGTCAATTGGACCGAAGTTATAGTCATTTTAAAAAAGGTGCAAAAAGTTCCTTATTTGGGAGGTAGGAGTGGTCTTTGTCCAAATCGGCCCATGTAGCAATCTGGTTCTGTATCTTTGTCCAGACTATACTTTTGGAAAATTTCATTAAGATAGCTCTAACGGTGTAGAAAAAAGTGGCCACAGACGGACACACAGACAGACGGACGGACAAAATAAAAATTGCTTAGAAAGTGATTCTGATCATATCTGTATATATAGTGAGTCAAAAAAGTTTAGAAACATGGCAATAGCAAGTAATCAGGTACCAATTAAACTGTATTCCAATCGAAAAATTTTTTATTTAATTTTTTATATTATATTTTTTGGGGGGAAAGATGTAAAATGCACCACATTTGATGGTCAAATAAGTTTAGAAACATTCCTGCTTTTGAATAAACTTCGCACTGTTCTATTTGTAAAAAAAGGGGAATCACCCATTTAATAATGGGTAATTCCCCTTTTGGGGCCCTTAATGGGTGATTAGAGGTTATTGTTATACACATTTGCTATGCACCTTAGTCACTCGCTGCATTCTTACTTGTGTGAATGGTTTTTGTTTTGGTTTAAAATGGGAAAAGCTACTGAGATCTCACTGGAAGTTCGTAAACTAATTTTGAAGCTCCATTTAGAAAATAAAATTGTACGCGAAATTGGTAACATAATAGGGAGAAGCTATTCCAATGTTAATAAAATAATAAATAAATATGCAAACACGGGATCATTGCAACCAAAACAGCGTTATGGTCGGCCAAGGGTAATTTTGGCAGAAATAAAAACCCATCCAAACGTCTCTGCTCCAAAGGTTGCTGCAGTCCTAGAGAAGTTTCACGATGTCTCCGTAAATGCCCAAACAGTACGAAACACACTACATAAGGCTGGCTACAATGGTAGAGTTGCTCGTAAAAAGCCGCTGATATGCAAGCGAAATGCGGATAAACGTTTAGAGTTTTCCACAAAGCATATTCATCAGCCGGAACAGTTTTGCAGAGCCGTGGTATTCAGCGATGAATCAAAATACAATATTTTCGGGTCGGACGGACGGCGTATGGTGTGGAGAAAGGCAAACACTGAGTTCAGCAGAGAAAATATTCAAGGAACAGTAAAACATGGTGGTGGCAGTGTGATGGTGTGGGGGTGTGTTTCAGCTGCTGGTGTGGGGAAACGTAAATTTATTGATGGCATAATGGACAAGAAGCTTTATTTGAACATTTTGCAAGACAATTTACTGCAAAGTGTCAATATAATGGGTCTACCCATCAACACTTTCTATTTTCAACAAGATAACGACCCCAAACACAAGTCGCGTTTGGTCATGGAATGGCTGCTTTATAAAGTCCCACACCAACTGCACATACCTCCCCAATCTCCAGATATAAATATCATCGAAAACGTTTAGACGTTATTGAGAAAAGGATCAGGCGTCATCACATCACATCGAAAGCGTCCCTTCAGCAAGCCATTTGAACAGAGTGGAAAGCAATCACTCCACTCGAACTCGAAAAATTAGCTTTAAGTATGAAAAATAGACTACAGGCTATTATTGATGCAAAAGGCTATCACAAAAAAATTTTTTTAAAACTGTTTTTGTATGTGTTTTTAGAATTGGCTATATTTATGGTTGTAAACTTTTTTGACTACAGAATGTTGAAGTTTTTCTTGTTTTTTCTTTTGTACTAATATGAACAATGTTTTGCTATGAATTTTTAACTATTGTACTGAGAATATAAAAATAATAATAAATAAATAAAAAACTATTTTGGTTTCGCCCAAAAAGGGTAAAAAATCCACATTTAAAAAAAAAAATTCTTTGTTTCTAAACTTTTATGACTGTATATGTCCATACCTACCATGCCTCCTTCTCGAAATTGCAACCCCTCTCAAAAGCACTTTTTTAAAGGTAAAGGGTATAAATATTTCAAGAAAATTGAAATTTTTATTAGGATAAATAATGTTTAGTAAAACATATTTTAATACATACGTGGTGCGCCTTTTTGCCCATTACATTTGGCATTTATTTAAAAATGTCTAAATAATATGTGCAGGGCTTACCCAAGTCAACTTGCTTGTATGTTTTTTCACAAACGCCATTCGGAATACTTCAACCGGGGTGCTCAATACATGTATCGCCATGGATTATGAAAACTAATAAAACAATGCAAAAACTTCTTAATGCTTCATGCGTACCACCAGCGAATACAGAAAAATTACTCTTTTTTTGCGCACTCTGACACATGTGCAAAACTATACTGATAAACAAAGACATTTTTTTCCAGCTTCAGAAAATATTACGTTTAAGTGTCCCTTCTCTGTGATGCATGATAAATGATCCATTTGATGTATTAAACAGCAAAAATTTACATGATAAAAATCCACTTCGCCGAGGATATAAACGCGTTGGAAGTAAAGAACGCGATATTCTAAATTCATTTATTGCATTGTTGAAAAGTGCAGTGTTACCTGCAGGAAAATATGTAAAGTTTATAAAAAGCGCAATACTAACTTTGAAAGCAATGATGATGCTCTCAGATGAATTATTTGAAAAGTTTCCAAACATCCAATTTATTTTATTAGGAAAAATGAATCAGGATGCTTTGGAAAATATATTTTTCCGGATAAGATCAGGAAATTGCCTGAATACACTTCCATCGATATCAGAATTCCAATATACATATGTATGTATATTGGCCAAGTTGATATCGATAAAGATAACCACCTTTGAATACCAGAAGCAGTTAGGAAACTGACAATCTGATGAAGGTACATTCCTGGAATGGCAGAGTGCCACCGAAGAAGGAATATAATATAAAATGGAGGTGGAGTCGAAGAAAAAAATCTTCAAAAAATGTCTCACATTGCAGGTTAAAAAAATTATGCAAATAATAAAAATTAAAACAGGTGGTTTACTTACGTTCAAGAACTGATTTTACCTGTCTGAAGACTGCTACCAGCACCATGTTGTAATTTTAGAGTTTTATATAAGAGTTCTCATATACAAAACGTAAAGTGTCTAATAGCTCTACAAAAAACCCAAATTTTAGAAAAAACTGTAATAAAGCACAAAAGCTGAAAAAATTAACCACTTGAACACAGTTAACAGAGATAAATATTTTAAAATTTTTTTTATTTTTATTTATACCACATTTTATGGAATTGCCCTCTTCATCCCATTATTGAATGTTGACAGAATATTTCGAAGCATACCTACAATATACAGTAGTACAAAAGAAAACGCTTTTATTTTGATAAAACAGAAATTTCAATATACATAAGTAAAGAATTTATAAAATTCAGATTCAAATTATGCCCAGACAATACATAATGCTTTACTATCAAGAATGATAGAATAAAGAAATTGCGCTTGCGCAGGCCCGTTGGTTTTGCTTTTCAATTTTGACAGTTCGCTGTTCAGTCGACTACGTCACAAGACCAACGTTTTTTGAGTGCATTGCGAGCGGTGTGTTTTTCATTATAAATTATGATAATTTAATTATATTTTTGAGAATCTTTAAAAAAAATTTGAAAAATTAAGTGTGCGGTATCTGGTTGTAATAATGACTACAAAGGAACGGCATCAGAGTGCAGTTTCTTCAATTTCCCTTCGGATTAGAATTTGGCGCGCAAATGGATGCAGTCCTGCCGGCAAAGCAAAGATTTCAATTTTAAAAATTGCTATATTTGTATGGAACACTTCGAAAGTGAAAATTTTAGAAATAACATGCAGTTTGTAATGGGTAAAGATAATTTTTTTATTGTGTTAATTTTGGTTATATTAATAAAAGAGCATTAAATAAATTCTTAGGTTTCGCAAATAGAAGGTTGCTAAAACGAGGCAAGGGGTTCAGCGTCGTGAAAACGAAAAAATGGTTGCTGAACTTCTAAATAAAGCTTCAGCATCACGCGAAAGTAATGCTTGATATCAATTGTATAAGAAGATATTTAAATTCCAATTTCAGCTGCAGTTGTGTTTATTTCCGACGAGGCGAATAGAAGAAGCTGTTAAAAATATAAACATTCCGGAAGCCCTTGATGGAGAAAATCAAGAAAATTATGCTATTGGAACCAACAGAATTTTCGATGCATCAGCATCAAACGAAAGCCGCGCAAGTGTAAGGCTCAACTCTAGCGCAGGAATTTAAGGTTTTTCAAAAAAAGACGTAAGTTTTGTATATTCAAAATTAATTTTAAGTTTTCATAGGTATATAAATATTGATTTTAAACTCTTGTGTATATGGAGAGAAGCGTTACATCAAGAAAATATGAGTCTACGAAAAAAAAATCGAAAGCTCCAAAGTGAAGTCACGGCGCTGAGACCGGACTATGAGTGGAAGGAGAAGAAGCATGAAAATAACTTCTGAAGACTATGCGCAGAGGGGCTGGGCGATTTAGAGTATGATGGCTTGAAAATTTAGCTGGCTATATATGCCATATGCAATGAGATGCCTAGCACTTCATTTAAAAGAAAGGATACCAGCCATGAAGCCATGAGAGGGGGCTGAGTTGAGGGTGGTGGACGAGGCAAAAGTGCCAAAGGCCAAGATCTTCGTTGGCTACTTTCCCGGCTCAGTGTCTTGGCAAAATGACCGAATTTTGGGGCAAGTGGAGTCGCAGAATTCGGGCATTAGTATCAGCGAGTGGCGGGTGCTCCATCGCCTACAAAAAGGTGACTAGGTCGAGCTGGCAATTGCTCTGGACCCCATCTCGTCTGAAAGGGTTGAGACACTGGGTAACAAGGTCTACTATGGCTTTGGCAGTGCCCAGCTCCGACCTAGACTGAAGGGGAACAGGGCAAAATCTGCTGTTGGTGTTGAAGAGCAACCAACAACATCTGTTGCAGCGCGGGCAAAGCAGAGTAGCCAGAAGCCGAAAACGGGGCCCATTTTCACAAAGCCAGTACCGAGAGCGGAGAGAGGCAACACTCGTGCCCAACGTCCAAAACCATCTGCTCTCTCTGGTAGGCTCAGAAAATGGGAGAGAAAAGACCCGGAGGCTGCGGAAACTTTGCGGAGCACAAAGGGTGGTAAGATCCGCAAGGATCGGTCTGGGAAATAATGTCCCAGGCCCCATCACGAACGCAAAACTCTTGGAAGCAGCTTCACTGTCTCCAAATAAATCTCCACAGGGCTATAGCAGCCTCTTACAGGCTCAGTGCCTTGGTGGAACACCAGTGTCTGGACTTCGTAGCCATTCAAGAACCATGGGCCACAAATGGGCGCATAAATGGTCTGCAGACAAAAACATGTAAGTTGATATATGATAATAATGTTGACCGACCGAGGGCAGCGATGATGATCAACAAAAATATTAAATTCCTCCCAATTTCAGAGCTTCTAAAACGTTATCTGGTGGCAGTACAGGCAGAAGTGCCTAGTGCCCAAGGGAGGAGAACGGTAGTCCTGGCCTCCATGTACTTACCTGGCGACACAGAGGACGCGGTATCGCGCGAGCTCCAGCAGCTTACGGAGTACTGTGGCACTCGCAGTCTTCAGTGGGCGACGCAAAAGCGCACAACACGATATGGGGAAGCACGGACACGAACGTGCGAGGTGCGTCACTTCTTGATTTTATAACGACAAACAATCTGGTGGTGGTGAATAGGGGTGACGAGCCTACCTTTATGAATGCGATAAGGGGGGAGGTGTTAGATCTCACCCTAACTAGCGCATTCATATCAAATAACATTTCTAATTGGAGGGTGCTTAATGAAGTCTCCTTGTCGGACCATAGGTACATTTGCTTTGATCTGGGGGGGGGGGAGATTGGAGGCACCTTCGAAATGAGAAATGTTAGGAAGACCAACTGGTCGATATATAACTTTTACTTAGAGCAAAATATTGCGTGCCTTAGTGAAAAAATAAGTAACTCTCAGGAACTAGATCTTGAAGTTAACAAATTAAATAATATAATAATCGAGCCTTTTGAAAGTAGTTGCAATTTAGTTGTGAAGAAACGTTCTAGGGACGTACCCTGGTTGAGCGGGGAGCTAAATGTTTTGCGCAAAAAAGCCCGTCAACTTTTTAATAGAGCCAAGTCTAATGGTGACTGGGCATCTTATAGAAGTGCCTTAACGGCCTATAATAATGAGTTGAGAAGATCTAAGAGAGACTCATGGAAGAAGTACTGTGAGGAGATTGAAACCCTCCCAGCAGCTACCCGACTCCAGAAATCACTCAATACAGATCACTCAAACGGCCTTTCTACACTCAAGAAGCCTGACGGAAATTTTACGGAGAGCCTGGAAGAGACGGGACAGCTTTTGTTGGACACTCACTTTCCAGGCTGTGCCACTAGCGGAGAGGATAGTGAAATCATCCAGAATACTCGTTTCTTAATGCCTACACGGAGGGAACTCTCACTGGCTCGCCGAATCTTCACCGTCAATAAAACCAAATGGGCTATCTCCACTTTTAGACCATTCAAATCGCCAGGTGTCGATAATATACAACCGTGCCTACTTCGGCAAGGTGTTGATGTATTAGCACCTGTGCTAACAAACAATTTCAGGATAAGCCTGGAACTAGGCATAGTGCCTAAACCTTGGACGAAGGCTAGGGTGGCTTTCATACCGAAAGCAGGCAAAAAGGCGGACCACACGCCAAAAGCCTATCGGCCCATTAGCCTGACGTCATTCCTGCTAAAAGTTATGGAAAAAATTCTGGACCAATATATCAGGGAAACTTATCTTAAAGATTCTCCTCTTCATATTGAACAATACGCTTACCAATCAGGCAAATCGACTGAGACAGCCATACATAGCTTAACGAGCAAAATTGAAAAGGCGTTTGAGGGTAAAGAAATAGCTCTCTGTACATCGGTTGACATTACGGGGGCTTTTGACAATGCTACTTTCAGATCAATTGAGGAGGGGATGAACAGGAAAGGTATACAAAGACTGATCATAACATGGGTCCTCAATATGCTGAAAAACAGAACAACAATCTTTGAAACAGGGACAGCAAAGCAAATTGTCAGGTCAACCAAAGGATGTCCCCAGGGGGGCGTCCTATCGCCACTCCTATGGTTATTGGTTATCGACGAGCTCTTAGAAGGAAACTGAATCTGGGGACCTTAAGTTTAGGGACCACAAACTTAACAATGTCCAATGAAATGAAATATCTGGGAGTAATCCTAGACAAAACTCTAACTTGGAAAAACCACTTATCATACATAACTAGTATAGCCTTAAGAGCAACCTATGCTTGCCAGAGGTTGTACGATAAAACATGGGGACTACGGCCAAAAATGATGGCGTGGTCATATAAAACAATACTAGTACCAATGATTACATACGCGTCGTTGGTATGGTGGCCAAAAGTAAACCAAACAAGAGCTCAGATGACTCTTAACAAGATTCACCGTATAGCCTGCTTGAGTGTGACGGGAGCAATAAGAACGTGCCCCACACTAGCTTTGGGAGTGATCACTGGACTGACTCCTCTACACCTTGTAGTTAAAAGGATGGCGGCCAGCGCGGCCCTAAGGCTACCTTATCTAGCCCATCTTGAAGAAGGCAACCTATCGGGGCACGCAAAGATTCTGGACACTGTCTGGAATTCTCCGTGCCTCATGGTCTTCGACAAAATGGACAGAAAATTAGACTTCTCAAAGCAATGCAAAGTGGTCATCAGTGACCGTTCAGCTTCGAGAAACAAGGAAATAATAATAAAACAGGACTCACAGTTGTGGTATACAGATGGGTCCAAAATGGAAGATGGCAGTGCTGGAGCTGGAATTGTAGGGCCAAATTTCCAAAAAGCAATTGCAATGGGAAAAACAGCTTCCATTTTTCAGGCGGAGGTCCACGCTTTTGAGTTATGTGCTAGAGAATGTCTACGCAGGGGTACACGCAACACCAAAATATGCATACTCTCAGATATCCAGGCAGCTCTGCAAGCATTAATAAACTTCTCATTCCAATCAAAGCTGGTCTGGGAATGCTGTAAACTTCTCAATACCCTAGCAGCGAGAAATTCTGTTACGCTAATGTGGGTACCGGGACATGAGGGACATGAGGGCAACGAAATGGCTTTAGCAAAAAGGGGTGCAGACACTGCCTTTATAGGTCCAGAACCCTTCTCTGGGGTAAACAGTAGCTTCACAAATAACTTGTTGTGCGAACAGGAAAAACGAGGTCTGCTAAACTACTGGAGAGCCCAAAAAGGCATGCGGCAGTCGAGACTACTCATTGATCCTGAACGCATCAGGGTAGATGCTTCTTTAGATCTCAGCAGAAATGACATCAAACTCTACACTGAACTTTTAACAGGACACTGTAGACTAAATTACCATCTGAAGAAAATAGGCGTGGTAGAAGACGATCCCTGTCGACTCTGCCAAGAGGAGCAGGAAACGGCAGAACATATTCTATGCACTTGCCCAGCGGTGGCAAGACGCAGGCATAATTACCTAGGCAGTGGGTTCATATCTCCAAATCACCTAGTTAAAATTAAGCCCACAGCAGTCACGAGATTTATAAACAGTCTAGGACTGTTTTAGTTGGGTACGAGGCTGCACAATAGATATTTTAGGTCGCGGTGTTCTTTTAGCCTGTTAATAATAATAATAATAATAATAATATTATAATCATTTTAATCCTGTTTACAAAACAAGTAATATGATAATACTTCTTCATTCTTATATAATATATATATTATATAATATACAGTCGAGCATGTATATATCGTCCATTAAGCGTCACTGCTAATGTTATTATTACGCAAAGAAGTACATACTTATGTACATACTTATATAAATTTATATATGAAATGATTCTTTTGTTTCGAATTTTTCAATGAACCACTGGACTAATTAATATTCTATGGATAAGAATGTTAACTCTCGATCGTATCCGATTTAACAGCTGTAAATATTAATTAATTTGTAAGTTTTGGTAAAGGATTTATTTAACAATTAAACCACTTTAAAATGTAAACATTAAGTAAATAACATGTATGCCCTTATTCTGACTGTTACCGGAAAAAAAGTTCGAAACCCATAACGCGTTACCGGGTTAATTGTTTCCAGTCAATTGGTATTCGAGCAGCAGGATAGCGATTTCAAAGTTTAAGAAACCTTTCTTCATATGTATTGAATAAAAACCACTGAATAAAAGCTACAGTCACATGTTTGCCACCACTGACAAAAAAAAAGAAAACAAATATAATTTTATTTATAAAGAAAAGACATTTAATAAGTATTACTACCTGCAAAACAAAATTTTTTTAACAATATAATCACTTAATAAATGGAACCTAAGACGCTACCTGTGCATCAGAGATATATCAAATTAGATAGAGATATAAAAATAGGCAGCAAAGTATCTTTGGAAATGTGAATAGAAGTTAATGCAAGACATTATACTCGTACTAAGTTTCAAGCAGATATTGCAATATTGCGACGATCTATTGAAAATAAGAGAGTAAAAAAACAACGAAATTTCAAATAAATATTCAAAGCGATAGATAGGAGATCTGCACGGACAAAATTATTGTGATTTTTTTTTAACCCCTTAATATCTCGAACACATTGAGGTGTAGCCTTAATCACTATCACAAATTTGTTGAAATTATTGCTGGCGAAGGGCTTGGGCAGGGGCTCTCTTTGCTCTTTCACTATTGAGAACAATTTTCTTATTGCGTACAAAACAACCCCTCCACATTATACAATGACGAAGCTAGCAGCAATTTACACAAGATGGATCTGATTTCTTATCATTAATTACGATGCAGGCTCCTGTTTCCCGTTTGTGGTCACATTTCACGTACCGTTAAGCTCAGTAATAAATTTTGGCTGTGAATACTGAGTCCCTTCTCTATTCATTTCAGAAATTATTTTATAAAACAAAAATTAAATTCCTGAAACAGCATTCCAAGCAAATTCCTGTATTAAATTTGTCTCTGATTAAGGATGGGGTTTTTTTTACTATATATTCAGCCATATTTAGAATCATTAAATCAAATTCAGACTACATTTCTTCATACGAATCAACAAAAAATGAAGATGACTAACGATAATTCCTCCCTATCTGTGTTATTTTGGTGGAGTTGAGAATTTGTGGATCTCTCAAAAATAGTTTATTTTATATTTTGATACCATTGTCGATATTTATATTATAGTGAAAATAAGTGGACATTGTCACTAGGTTTCTGGTAATTCGTTGCCAGCACCCTTTAATATTTGTATTGTTCGCAGACGAATCAAGAGGAATCTTCTCAAAATTCAGATTTCTTCAAATATCTGCATCAACCCCGATTCCGCTTATTTTGGCTTGTAGTACTGCAACTACTTAGATTTTTTATTCATTTTTCTTATGTACGTATATATAGGATCACTTTCGGATGTGAACTTATAAATAATGTATTTTTTATTTTTACCTACACAATTTCTTAATAATTTCAGTAAAGATATCTTAAATTAAACACATATTTTTTTCAAACAGAAATCTGAAAAAATTACAATGCTAGAGAATAGTTACGTGTCATCGTAGAGCGAACCGTCACGTCTACAAAAAGCTAAATGTGACCGAGTATTACGAATCTGGAATATGAACTTTTTGGCAAGCGAAGAATAGCCCCTATCGGATCAGTGCAATTTTAGTATACAGTTATATATGTATGTATGTACAAGCACGTCTATTGCAGCACTCTTCGTTGTTGGAAAGAAAACATTTGAAAAAGAGCCGAAGGCAGCAAAAACCGCTACGTTGCCCCGTAGCAAGCGAGCTTTTACAGTAAAGGCTAATCGATTAGATTTCTTTCTGCGTTTTAACTGCATTTCGTGACTTATGTTTACGAGTTACCGCTGCTGGAGCGGGAGCGTATTTAACCAAAGCTAAAGCTATGGTGACGCTTGCAGCGTACTCTCCTATTGAGAAGCACCAAGTTTCAATCCATTTGAATATGCGCAGCGTTTGTGCGGGATTCGGTATAAATATCGACCATTCAATTGCAAAGAGTTAGTTTGTCGTTCCCAGTAATTTCATTTTGACTGTATTCGGAAGAAGTGGCTGGCTCTTAAGAAGTTTTCAAATTAACGCTTAACTCCTGTGTAGGTTTACTTGCTGTAGATCGCAATACAAATATTTTAACTATTAATTGTAAATGAGAGGAAATTTCGTTTGTACATAGTTTTCGTTGTCTCAATGAATTATTGCGTGGAATATATAATTAATTTGGATTGCTGCGGATATCTGCGCTTGTAAATGGTGCAAAAGAAAAATATTTCAAGGAAGCACAAACAAAAAATTGTAATGTAACTGCATTTGTGGAATTTTAATATAAAGGGAAAAAAATACAAATCGAAAATCGGAGTGAACTTCAACAGTGTGGAATATTAAAAAATATCTTTGTTGGAAATTTAACTATAATTAATGCATATGTGAACGTGGTAAATGTAAGTAAAATTGAAGTTTTTCTATTTGTAGTAAATCAAAATGGGGAATTAAAATTTTTTAACTTTTATTTCATGGAATATACTGCCAGATCACAGTTATATTGAGAATAGCTCATAGTCAAAAACAATATCAATTAAATCTATAAAATTAATAAATTCATCTATTAATAAAATAATCTCTTGTTCGTTACAAAGTGGAGTAGGGTCGAATTAAATTCGCTCCTATAAACTTTGAAAAGACCCATTTATTTACATATCCACATGTTCCTTCTTTAGTGTTTTTCTTGTTCATGTTAAATAAATCCCTTTCTTTCAGCTTTCCTATTGTGATATATAAATAATTATAATTAGTATTGCTTATTTTACGCAAATGAAAAAATCATTACCTTTGAACCATTTAGTTCTTCATTCGACTTCACTCATCCGTGATCCGTTCAGAACTGGAATGAGATGGGAACAAACAAATAAATCAAAGATTGACTCTAATTATTCTAATATTTACATTTATATCTGAGTCCCATCGAAACCTACCTATGGAACATATAGCCAATTCGATAATTAATTTAATGTAAATGAATCTGTCACTTTCCATGATAGTCCCGTTAACTGAATATAGTTTAGAGTTAGTGATTAGTTAAGTTTTTTTATTTTAAATATTACCGTCAACATACAAAAGATCTTTTAGGTCGCAGTGCCGGCCATTGAGGAAACTACTGCAACAAAATTATTGGTAATTTTTTTATTTTTAATAATGACCATATAAGTCAGATAAATATAAAAGTTTATTTATTTAGTCATAATATGGACTCATAAAAAAATTAGCATTTCGATATTGTAACAATGTGCAAAAAATGTAATGCCTTCAACTTAAATTGCTATTTGTAGTTGTGCTCATAACATCTGACAATTTCAACAAGCTTCAGACTAGCTATTTTGTATTAAAGCAATCCTCTAAAATCTTAGGATAGAGAAACCAATCTGGATGTATACTTATTTTATGTACGATTCAGATCAAATCCAACCACAGACCAGCAGTTTATTCATATTTGCGGCATGAAACGTATTCATAGTTTCTTCGTACGCGTTAATGGCAATTAAACTGATTCACAAATGGTAAATTAGAATAACACAATGATACCACTACCAATCGTTATATTGCACGTTGCTAGCAATAAATTGAGTAATTTTAAATTCAAGTTCTAAAGCTATCTGATCAACCATTAGGTAAGAAATTATATATATGTACATATATACATATCCATATGTACGTATGTATATCTTTGAATTTAAAAACTTTAAATTATTCTAATCTTAAATTCTTTGCATTTAAATATTCTAAAAGCCAGGTGTAATAAATTATTTTTGAGTAGAGTTAGAAATGCATTCTGTCCATAGTACATACATAGCTATAGAACCTGAATACTTTATTATTTCCGTGACTAAACATACGAGTAACCGTATATGTGAGTCACATCCAAAACTGCATGAAATAATGAATTCTACCACAACAATAATTGTGGAATATATGTAATTATGTTCTTGATTGGTGTTGGGGTTCATTCTGAGGGATTTATCAATAATCCTTAACAAAATTAATTGATGGCGCTATCAAAAAAAGGTGTTGAATTTATCATCTGTCTATCTTCAAGTTTGGCATGCATTATCCTGGATGTGCAGCTTTTGCACTATTTTGGATTATGACACGGTATAATCCTCTTCATATAATAAAAACTTCGTGCATTCTCCCAGTATTTACACACGTTATGGACGCTTTTCTTAAAGTCGACCCCTTAGATAAAGAAAACTTTCAGACAAAATATATGAAATTATAAAATCCAATAGTCATTGTCATCGCTATAGACCTGCTACTCTTAGCATTATGACTTTCATCAATCACTAAATCCAAACTGTTTTAAATTGTTGTTGTAATGCATTAGAAGTAGGTAAATAAACTCGTAAACATGCAGTGCGCACATGTACCAAACCACTTTGGAGCACTACTAAATAAGATGGTGTAAAAGCGCCTTAATTTTAATTCAATTTTCATTGCGGACATAAAAGGTGTTTGCTTTGCATTCGTCACCATCTGGGCAAATTATATACATACATATCTCTATCGTGATTTTATGCAATTTTTTAGTGGAGTAGAAATAATACATACATGTGTTTTTGAGAAAGGGAATCTAAGTTTACACAATAAGTGAGGCATTGTCGAGTATGGGAAAAAGCTGGCATGCAAAATGGATGGTATACATAATTTTAATTTGTATTTTATTTTTCTTAGCACCTAAAATATTGGCAAACATGAAGCATATGTGAACTGCAAATGTGAGAATAAAGAGTTACTGGCTGCTTTTTCGGCATTTGCGTTTGGGAAAGACATTAATTTCATAATAAGTGATTTATTACTACTTTGAAGTCCGTGTTTAGCACTTATTAAATAAATTTTATGGAAAAATCCAAAAAACAAAAATCTATTAGGAATTCCTGGTATCACAATTTCGGTGCTGTAATTGTATGGACCCTCTTCCACGATTAAAAACTGACTTTTTATTTATTCTGGTATTTCTAATCACTGTAGTAATTAACAGTACAATTTGTGTACTTTTCTCTTTTCCTCTTGCTTCTCTCCAAAAATCTCGATCATTTTAATTCAATTCTTGAACTGTGTCAAAAAAGAAGATATTGAGGGAAGAAAGCTCAAGGGGAGCAAAATGGTATAACAAACATTTTTAAAAAGACAACCCAAACACTATTTTATATAAACAGTCGTAAAAATTAAATATAAACAACTTAAAGAATATGTAGTATATTCGAAATGTAGTGGTCAGACTTTTATAACGAACGCAATATCGTTTACAAAAATGTATGTGTGATAAAAACAAAATATGAAACTAACGAATCTGAATTCCAGTTGAGATTTCAAATACTTTTTCAATACTTAACTAATTTTCTTTGGAATAATTAAAATTATTAGCTGATAATATTCCACGAAATATTTGAATGTTCTGGTAAGATATGAATGCTCGCCTAACTACCCATGTGCAGGTATATTACCATCTTATAATACAAAAGTAAATACCCTTTGGTAATTACTCGCTATGACTCATTCTATTAATGTCCTGATATTCAATAATATTATACAACTATAAAAATGGAATAAAATAATGGTAACATAATAGTTATTAAGGTTCGGTTAGTGTTGCCGAAACAAACGCAACGAAACAAAAGAAGCGTATCGTTAGAAAAACTTCGTGTGTAGCGACTACTATTAAGGTGAATAAGAATAAGAGCGACTGTCAAAACGAACATTTAGCGCCTGTTCAATTTTCTTTTATAAATTAATAAAGTGAAAAGATATGAAAATAAGGAGAAAATATATTAAAAAAGTAGTAGTTGCGCTTTTAACATGTATAGTATATATATTTTAGGATTAACAAATATAGAATCAATCAATCATTTTAAAATTAAATAAAAGAAAACTATTAAAAACGCATCCAACACGTTCGTTGTTCTCTACGAGACTGCTCATTGTGTGTGACAACGAAATAGTAAAAAGCGTTCAAAAATGTCAAATATCTTCCGAAAATTTACGAACGCCGACAGAAAATTCAGCAAATCTGCAGAAATATTTGTCTTCGTTCGTAAATGTACGTTTTGTCCATAAGAGTCTAATGCAGTGATGTTCTAAAATTTAAGATTGGAGTGCTTTACTACCTCAGTCACAAAGTTTTTATGTAAATGAACAGATGCACTGAAAAAACCAATGGTAAAGCTAAGAAAATCCTTCTTTAAATCAGCCACTAATTTTGTCGGTCATCATGTCCAATACAGTTAGTCTCATGATTTTTGTGGGCAGTCAGAAAAGTCTTTCAATTTGAAAGTTTGCTTTCGACTTCAACGAAACAAGATATTCGTTCTACCAATTTGTGTTCAATTTAACTACTTTCACATTGCTTTCATTCATTATGAATAATTAGAAAATTTCAAACGTAATCGAATTTACATATGTACATTTTGAATGTATATCTAGATATGTTATAAATTCGAAACAAATTTTTCTTTATGTTTTCTTAATTTGGAAATTGTTGTTTTCATTCAATGTAAACTATATGGGAGTGCTTTTGCTGTGCACTTCAATAAGCGAACGATAGCACTCGCATTTAACATTAGATTCGTCACTTTCTCGAGCTCGTAACGAATTGTGCGAATAAAACAGTACTCGAGTAACTGGTATACTTGGCAGCACTGTTTCAACTGTTTTTTTTAACATTTACTTTCTTCATTTTTTATGCAAACTAATCATCTGAATATAATTTAAATCAACAGAATAATAATATTTAAAATCAAAAAGCCAAATACAAAGATTAATTTTTGTTTTCTTTAAATTTAAACAGCTAAATTGTAAAAAATCCCAGAGAATTTTATGGGTAATTTTTAATCTCGTTGGTTTTCAAGCAATTTTCAATTTGAAAGCACTTTTCTATCGAGGATGGAAAAATTCGCTCGTTTAATCCGAGTATAATTTACTCGATATCTTTTCCATACAAATGTCTGTCCTATCGTCGATAGAGTGGCGAATCGAATGCGCCTATTGTTTCTTATGGAAGTGTTTTTGGAGTGCAGCAATATTTTGGTGTTAGGTAAGCAAGTGTGCTAGCCATAATGAAGTGCAAATACAAAAACAATTGTGCACAGAGTGCTTATGGAGTGTGCATAACTGGTCTAGTCGCTCACATTGGGTGCATTCTGGCAGCCTATCGGTTAAGTGAAACAGTACACTTTGTTTGTGAGTAGGCTGCATTCTGGGAGCGCGTCGGATACCCAAACGATCCGAATTTTTCGCAACCAGCTGACTGAGCGGCAGTTTTCTTTGCTACCGTACTCAGCAGTTAGCACATCTGCTTGTACAACATATGTTTATGTATAAAGTGATAAATTTTTGTAGTGGGCCATTCTAAAACAAAAGGGCCGACCAAAATAGACGAGACGAAACGTGCCGAGTAAGTTCGAGCATATGTGAATAAATACTAATAGCCAAAATGGCCATACGTATTTGATCGAAATATTTAGACGTGACAATCGGTTCCGTAAGAACCGAACTGCAAACGTCTGCTACTCGTCACAGCAGCTACTTTGTTGTTATTTAAAAAAAAATTAAAATTAAAATGACGGAATTTTGCTACAATTTAATCGCCAATGTGAGGGATGAGTTCGAAATTTATGTAAAAAGCCATCCATCGATGCGTTTGATAGCGTCACATTTTGGGTTAAATGTCAAAATCGACGTAACGAGTGCAGACGTTCGTCCAATCGCTATCGTCACGTCTCCTCTATTTTGGTCCTACCTAAAGTACGCTGTTTACTCACCCGATAGGCAACCGATAGGTTGCCAGAATGCACTCATTGATTTATATACAATTTGAAAGCAGCTGTTCGCTTCGGAATTTTTGTTTTGTTATGGTACGTTTGTTTCGTCAAGACTAAACGGGCCTCTATACTAAAGAAGTTTTTATGAAACTATGTATGTATGTATGTATATAATATATAAAAATTTCAGAAATGTTACAAATCAATGTGCACTAAGAAGGTGGCCGCAAGGCTACAACAAGTCTACAACAACAACAATTACCCGAATTTGGCTCTTCAGTGGAAAAAGAATATCTCGCTTTTGACATAAAGCCAATTTTAGATTTGAACAGGGAACAAAGACGAGCACGCGCGAAGCCAAATATATATATATATATATATATATATATATATATATATATATATATATATATATATATATATATATATATATATATATATATATATATATATATATAAATGTTATATGTTATAAATTCGGAACAAATTTTTCTTTCTGTAAAGTTTTCTTAATATGGAAATTGTTGTTGTCATTCAATGTAAACTATGTGGGAGTGCTTTTGCTGTGCACTTCAATAAGCAAACGATAGCACTCGCATTTAACATTAGCGCATTTGATTCGTCACTTGTCTCGAGCTCGTAACGAGTTGTGCGAATAAAACAGTACTCGAGTAAGTGGTATACTTGGCAGCACTGTTTCAACTGTTTTTTTAAACATTTACTTTCTTCATATTTTTTATGCAAACTAATCATCTGAATATAATTTAAATCAACAGAATAATAATATTTAAAATCAAAAAGCAAAATCCAAAGATTAATTTTTATGGGTTAAAATTTTCGGTATTAAAAATTTCGTTGGTTTTCAAGCAATTTTCAATTTGAATGCACTTTCGCTCGTTTAATCGGAGTATAATTTACTCGATATCTTTTCCATACAAATTTCTGTCCTATAGTCGATAGAGTGGCGAATCGAATGAGCCTATTGTTTCTTATGGAAGTGTTTTTGAAGTGCAGCAATGTTTTGGTGCACTCCAAAACCACTCGTTTTTGACTTAAAAGCCAATTTTAGATTTGGACAGGGAACAAAGATCGGTGTGCCCTGGATTTGAATTTAGAATTTGCAATTTTGAAAGTGAGATTTAAATAAAACTATAAATGTAGAAAGCAAATGAAATTTTGCGAAAAATGTTATACACGTGTCTTCTGCGTCCACTATTTCTGCAAAATTAAATTATGGTGAAGTGTGAAAATTTTTGAACCATGTCAAGTGAGAGTGAAATATTGTGTGAGGTAGCCGATTAAGTAAACAAGTGGCCCGACTACTTCCGCACGCAATTGTAGTTTGCTAGGGGTACCAAGTGATAGTTGGTTGCTGCCAGCGGCAGTGAGTAGCAATATGTGTGTATGTATGTGCAGTGGGTTTAGTTGAAAAAACCGCTTCTAAAACCTTGATCTTTTTTAAGAATTTCAGGGACGGTTTTTCAAACTTTGTTTATTTCCAAAACTATAATACGCAAATAAAAGCTACGAATAGCAAAATGAGGAAGCGTCAAAACCAAAACAAGAAGCAGTCAGACCCTTGCGACTACCTTTTAGGTATGCCCTGTTACAAATGTTCCGAACAGAAATGTTACAATCCACCAATTCAAGTGCAAACATTCAGTTCATTACCTTGAGAAATAATAAAAAATGCTTCAGTGCCGAAAGACTAATTTAGTTATGAATTGAAAATAACCAGCTTCAATGCCTTCTCAAAGCCGTGGCCTTAATCGCTCAAATAAGAGCATGGAAAAAATTCCATCAAAATAAAATCTACTCTAATTTGAAATTCCCAATTTTTTAAGCCATGTCTGCGAATTGTGCCCCACAATAAATGCAATAATTGTTTACATCATCAATAAAGCAAAAGAGGTTGAATGACAGTGAGAAAGACATGCGAAAGATTGAAGACAACAAATCTGGTGCTTGCAGGAAGAAAGTAAGCGCCTGCGATGATTCAACATTTTAAAGTCAAGGTCTGTAAACGCATATCCAGCAGTGGTTGGTCATGCTCGACTGATTTGCCAGTACCACTGTTGATGTTGTTTTATTTTGGATTCCAATGAGCAGCCAGTTTTGCAGTGGTCTGTATTCCGATTTGTATGAAATCGACCGAAAAATCTACTCAATGTGTATGTACAGTTTGGTGTACACACCTTGCAATCAAACAGCATTCGACCGACGAAGTTTTTTTCGATTATGAATTTTTTCCAATAATCAACATTTATCAGCTTTGTTCCGAGTTAATTGCTTACATTTAATCACTCCCAACAGTGAAATGCGATTTTTTCCTTTTATTTTGCTTACTAAACAATTTTGTGTTTAGCCAAATATGCGGAAATTTTATAAAAAAATAATGATTGCCAAGCATATTTTAGCGATTAATGCAATCAGAGTTTATAATTTGTTAACTGGCATAGAACAGAAAATGATCCGTAAAATGTAAAATAGGGGTAAAATCTAATAAAATACATATAGTAGTAGTACTTTCAGTATAGATGTATCAATAACTTGTGACGTTTACCTCGGTACTATTTTCTAATTCAAGAAAATACAATTTTATAAAGGTTTTTTTACATCTATGTATGTATGTTAACTCAACCAAACATCGAAGTAAGCAAATTAGACGTGCTCTTTTTAACACCATTTCCATTTTGCTCCTACAACTTTTTTCTTTTCTTCGTTTTATTTGTACATAATTAAATATAATAATAATTACATATTTATGTAATTATTCCGAAAATAAACCGAATTAAGAACTATTTCACTGCACTAACCACAAAAATTCAAAAATGTTAAAAAATAAATATACGTTTAATTTTAAATAAAAGAGTATGTCAGTGTACAGGTTTTTCACAGCCAGGTTAAAGCATTTAATCCTCCGTATATATAACTATGACATCTAACCTTTCACATTGGAACATTTGATAATTCAGGTTATATTTTTTCCCCAAATTGTCTATGAGTGTAGGCTTGTTTACATTCTATGTAATCTACAAACATACAATATATATTAATACCTATTCCCTTTTCATTCCGAGAAATTTATCTCTGTAAAATATAAATTGTGAATCCAGTTTGGTCGCAATCAATTCCGTATGGGCGAATGTGCTTGCATCCTGTCTGCATCACATACATGAAAAACCAGATACTTGTATTTTGCTGCAAATAAAAGATACTCAGTTGTCATTGACCTTAACCCTCGTTCAAGGACAGACAAACATTTTTGCAAGCGCTCCATGCTACTCAGACGCTGGTATCAGGAAAATGTGCAGACGGGCATAAAGTTGGAAAATAATTGCTGATAAATGTCTGCCTGACAACTGCCAATTAACTTTAAAAAAGTATATTCATATACATATGTACATATATAAATACAAAATGCTCGTTAATCAGCTCAAAAAATAAAGATATATTGAAACATATAGCATTACTGACGGAACATGAAAACAGGTGTGTGTCAAAGTATACACAACGTTTTCAACAAAAGTAAAATTTTAACAACAGTTTCTCACATTAGCATCCGTATGTACTCCTATCTCCTAAATCTTGACTACTGATATTGTATATTAAAGATCGCTCCATTTGGGAACCAACCGAAGCTAACTCGGACTCGCCATCGAAGCTCGCTAAAAAAGCCGATGATATTTTTCGGTCACACTCTGATTTCATTAATAACGGTCTAATTTATATAAAATTTTTTAAACAAAAAGCTGAAGGCCATATTTGCGATTATTAATACTTACATACATATGTATGTATGTATCTGAAACAAACAGAAAAACGCCTTGTGTCCTAATTGAATGTACACGTATCATAGACATATTTTTTTTGGGAACAATAATTTAATAAATGTTCGTATATATGTATGTATGTAACTATTTAACAAGTAACGGGGAGATCAATTGTCGGGAAGCAATATTATGGAATTTGATATTTGACAACTCGTCAAACTGTGACATGTTCACGTGTAAGTAGCAGAAGTAAGTGGAAGTCTTAGCAAACATAATTACTTTAAACGATCATACTGCGTTTGTGGCAGTGGCTCTACCCGCTCGGCAGATAACATCGCGTAGCATTCACATACCATACATTTTTAGAGCTTTCGGTTCGTCGAGCTATTGCTAAGTGTGTAGTTTGCCCTCATACATTGTATGTTTCTTTATGATTTTTATGAGAAATATTTAATTTTTCAGATTCCGCCATCGTCACGGTACAATTTCAAAATGTGTAAAACAGATTTTCAAAATATAATAAATATCCGGAAAAGTTGTACCAACTGAATCCATTTTCCTGCTGGCAAATTGTAAAAAAATCGCACGATATGGTGTGTCTCACTGCAATTTAAAAATGAACTGGATTGAACTCGCATTGCGAAATATCATAAAAATGTTTATGAAGAGTACCGTACATAGACACCTTTGTTTCAATAATAAAAATGTGTGAAATTTATCTTATAACGAAAAATTATCTTTTATCAAAAAATCAAAATTGAGGAGTCTTTGTATATGTAAGTAGATTGTAGATGGAAAAATATAACATGATTGGATACCAGAATTTCACAATTTCCGGGGAAAGGTCATGATAGGTCAAAAACCAGTTATGGCTATAATTCATACCTGAGCCATTTTCATTGGAAATATCGGGCATGAAATTATTTTGTTTTACCAAATCTACAACAGTCACTGAGTCTCGTAAGCTTTTATTTGGTCATGGTTCAGTTTTAGCAGAAAAATGTGTGAGATTTCAAATCATGTGCATCTATCTCTTAAATTTAAACAAGTTCTTTTCGCGGCAGTGAATGAGAGATAACGCAGTCTTTCCAAATAAATCTGAACGAATTACTTTTAATATTCCGAAGATTCAAGCACACAGATTTAATTGTAAACACAAAAGACAGGAGAGACGGAGCATTAAACAACCCTGAACGGAAAGGATTAGAAGTTATTTTTAAACAAAGTCTTAAAGCTAATATAATGAGGTAGCTAATCACTTTTAAAATGCTATTAATTAAAACATCACTACGGACCACTTTTTGTAAAGTTCATAAACACCACTCAGTAAGAAAATATAAAACAACCACGAATAAAAAACCATAATAAATTTAAAACTCACGCGCATGGGTTCAATTAGGTCTGCAACAACTGCACTTATTAGCAACGCTGATAGCTGCCACAAATATTTCATGTTGTTTAGCAGTGTTTGATTGCAAATGCAACCGTATTGTATAAATTAAATTATAAGAGTCTCACAGGCATAGACAACACAGCATTCGTTCAATTGTCGTTTAAATCAATGTATCTGGTACAGACAACATCGGTCGTGATGTGTCAAACGGACACAACATGGACTGGCGTGCCGACAGCCATATGCGATGGTCCCCAAGCAAAACATTTTATTCAACTCCGACAGTATAAGCAAACACTTTTATGTATGAAAACGTAAGATATATGGATACATATATATACAAGTATGTTTTTTATTATACGAAATAAACTCATATTTTCTAGCACTTCTTTGTTATATGTAAGTATATATGATGTTACACTTGACAAATCTAACTTCGTAATCATTTTTCAATTGATCCTTCTAAATTCGATAATTGCACATTTAAATACTTAACTGAACAACCTCAATATTTGTTAACATATCTTGGTAGCGCTGCAACACAGGATTTACTTCATCAGCAATGAATTCATCTACTTGACAACTTGCCCGACCAGTGAACGTATTCGCATCCAGTAACTCATCCAATTGATTTACAATATGAGCAAAATATGGGTCACGCCTCACACGTTCTACTAAATCATTATCTTTCCCCTCTTGCTTTACCTGAGCAGCTGCCTCCTGTGATAGTACGCGAATTTTTTCATGACAATCCTGCCTATCGCCGCCTGTCTTTACCATGGCCATAATAATGTTTTCGGCAGACATAAAGGGAAGCTCCTGCCCTATGTGTCTTTCAATCACTTTGGGATACACTACCAGTCCCTGCGAAATATTCAATAGCGTTAGCAGAGCAGCGTCAGCACAAAGAAATCCTTCGGACAGTGTAAGACGGCGATTAGCAGAATCATCTAGAGTACGCTCTAGCCATTGTGTGGCGTGTGTATTAGCTGCATTCGAAAATAAGGTTATTAGATGGCGAGCTAAAGCACAACAGCGTTCAGATCGCATTGGATTGCGTTTGTAAGGCATTGCAGACGACCCTATCTGAGTCGATTCAAAAGGCTCCTCGAGTTCTTTGCGGGAAGCTAATATACGTATATCAGAGCACATTTTATGAATAGTACTACCAAGACTGGAGAGTGCACCCACCACTTCTACATCGACTTTCCGAGAGTACGTTTGGCCTGTTACTGCGTAAGGTTTCTTAAAACCAGCTAATTTTGTGACCAGTAGATCTAATTCTTTCACTTTCTGCCCATCTCCATCAAAAAGCTGCAAAAAAGAAGCTTGAGTGCCAGTTGTACCTTTAACACCACGGAACCGCAAGTCATCGCGACAACGACGAAGCGACAGTTCATCCATTAACAAATCTTGAATCCAAAGACAGGCACGCTTGCCAACTGTTGTCAACTGAGCAGGCTGTAAATGCGTGAATCCCAAAGTAGGCAATGACTTATACTTAGTCGCAAACTCCTTTAGACAATATATAATAGAAGCGATTTGGGGCAACAGTAGATCCAAAGCATCGCGTAAAATTAGTAGATCAGTATTATCACCAACATAGCATGATGTGGCACCCAGATGTATAATGGGCGCTGCTTTTGGACACTGTTTGGCAAAGACGTGAACATGCGCCATAACATCGTGGCGCGTAAGACGCTCTTCAGCAGCAGCAGCTTCAAAATCTATCTTTTTTAAATGGTCCTTCATTTCAGTGATTTGAGCATCACTAATGGCAAGCCCCAAAGACTGCAAATATATATATAAGAAATCTATAATCTTAAACAAAATACTTTTTACAGTATCGCAAACCTGTTCAGCCTCTGCAAGCCAAATCCATAGTTGTCGCCATGTGGAAAACTTATGCTGATCACTGAATAGGAACTGCATTTCTCTGCTGGCATATCTCGTACTAAGCGGGGACTTGTAACCTTCATACGCACTCACGTTGCTCATATTGATGTTGCTGGTGTTACAAGTCAAAACTGAAACTAAATTCGCAATGTTATTTTAATATAATAGCAGCCTCTTTGACTCTTAACTCATACGAAACAACAAAATAAATACGATAAGAAATTAACTTGAAATAAATACTCGAGCTTATCTCATTAGAATATGCGAGGAATCGAAACCAGATCCGAATAAGCCTTGTGCGCTTACAGTGACTCAAATATTATTTCGTACCTGCTGTACACTGCTGTATTCGTATTAGCTGTCAAGATATTCTCTATAGAATTAAAAACATTGCTTTCTTTTTTTTATATTCTAATTCTCTTAAAAAGAAAATATATTTATAGTTAAAAAATTAATTGAAATTTTTAATGATTTAATTTATTTAACATTTTGTATTTGTGTTTTATATTTTACTTACCCTACGTCTCCACGGGCAATTTTTGATGGCATAACATCTGTCAAATTCGATTGCAAAGGTTGGTAATATTTGAATGGTGGGCATTGCGATGTTATGCCATTGTCCTTTTGAAAATGCCGTCAAGCAATCTAGTTCGCTGTACCCACGCTTGAAAATGTTTTTATTTATACGATGAAGAGAAAAAAGAAGGAAACCGAAACTCTGGGTTAATCCTTTATTACAAAGAATGCAAATGCACAGTCTCCATTCATTTTAGCGTTTTTATTAATTTAATAGATGCGGTAAAACGAAAAAGTCCGACGATGCTTCCACTGTGAGCGTCACGAAAAAATGAAAAAAGGCTGTCAAACAAACCAAATGACAACTAATTGCAACACAGCACGTTGTCAATTTATGGCATAACATATTTCATAACATAAATTGCCAACTTGAAGCAATTTGGAGTCTCCATTGGCAATTTGCTTGAAATTGCCAATGGCATACCATCAAAAATTGCCCGTGGAGACGTAGGGTTAGTTCTAATATTTTTCACTTACTGTTTAAGTTTTCAGCCGGTTTCTGCTCTGTCGCGCTACTCAAAAGCGCTGAACACACTCTAATTGGATTTCGTATTAGGTAAACAACGCACAATATATACTGGAATGCTCTGTGTGTTTCTACACTATTGTAACATCAACACTACTCTCAACTCGTAAAAGCCTCCCGGCACTGTTGCACAACTATGTACTTTCCTACCATTAAGAGTATCTTTTTATATGGCGTGTACTAAGTACATTTAAAAATAATAATTGTAGTTAGTGTTTTTTTTAATTTTTGAGTACAAGAGTACTTTTTTATTTCTCTCTCATGCATCAGTGCCTCTCGGTGAGTTTCGCCAGAGACCATAGAGACGGGATACTTAAACGTCAAATTTTCTGACGGTTAAAAAGTGTCTTTGTTTATCATTATTTGCCTATATGGATAGGTTTGTTTATCATTGGTTAACCAGAATTCTGAAGAAAATCAGCCAAACTACTACAGTTTTGCACATGTGTAAGTGTGCGCAAAACAAGTAATTTCTCTGTATTCTCTGGTTTCGCTTTCCTTTCGGCCTTTATGTCAACAATTGAGAGAACGACTGTCAGCAAAGTTAAGTAATTTTCAGTTTAAGTTGATACTAAGTCATCTACGTAACCGTGTATTTGATTTTTTTGGAGTGATTGTCTGGCCAAGTAATTGGGATGATCTCGGATTTTGATTTTATATTTACATTTAATTTTATTTAATTCACTCTTAACTGTTGGAATATTCAGATGGCTATGGATGTTGGCATTTTTTATGTACCAGGGGCAACTTATAATCATTCGAAGAATCCTTGATTGTGCTGGATCAATTCAATATTGGTGCTACTATTTCTGGGCACCATACGTCCATATTGGTTTAATAACAGCGTTATAACTTATAACTTTGTGCTCTAGTCGCAGTTCTTGTTCAGTAACTAATTGATGCCTTGGGTGCGTGTTGCTTCAATGTGCTTGGGCCAAGTCAGTCTACGGTCGAGATGGACCCCTAAGCAAGTTACTTCGTTAACTTGAGGAATATATATGCCGTTTAATGCCATTTTAAGGCAACTAGCCTTTCGCAGGGTGAATATGACGTGAGTACTTTTTTTCATTGACACGAATGCGCCAGTTTGCTAGCCAGGACTCCACTAATTCTACGTCGATCCGATTTTCAGATTTTTTTGCTATCTCAAGATGGCAGTATTATCAGCAAAGGTTGACGTCATAAGGCGATTATCTGTATGTAGTTTTGATATGAACAGTAATTAAAATATTGCGCCTAGTAAACTTCCTTCTGAAACTCCAGCTTTAATCTCAAAATGAGGGGTATCAAACTCTTTGTGCTGGACTCGATATTTCCGATTGTGCTAATAAATATTTGGTGCACTCTTGCAGGCAAAAATTTGCAAATTTTGTGTGATTGTCATAGTCATTAATATCAATGGAAATTGCCGAGCAGTACTTTTTGTTCGAAATCATTTATCTCATTATACCCTTTACCTTTAAAAAAGGTAAATTGGGTATACTAATTTTGTGCTTTTGAGAGGGGTTGCAATTTTGAGAAGGAGGCGTGGTAGGTATGGACATATATATACAGATATGATCAGAATCACTTTCTAAACAATTTTTATTTTGTCCGTTAGTCTGTCCGTCTGTCCGTTTGTCTGTCTGTGGCCACTTTTTTTCTACACCGTTAGAGCTATCTTAATGAAATTTTGCAAAAGTGTAGCCTGCACAAAGATACAGAACCAGATTGCTATATGGGCCGATTTGGACAAAGACCACGCCTACCTCCTATATAAGGAACTTTTTTCACCTTTTTTAATATGACTATAACTTCGGTCCAATTGACGGAATCGTGACATTATTTGGCAGTAATGGAGATGTGGGTCCTACTAAAAACTGTGCAAAAAGTGGGCGATATATATTAACTGCCACGCCCACTATTAACAAATATTAAAAACTTAAGATCTGGTGAAGAGTTACGGACGAAATTTTACGGGAAGGAACATGTGGACATTATAAAGCTATCTGCAACAAATGGGGCTGATCAGAGAAAAGACACGCCCACTTTTGATATAGGGAACTTTCGGGTCTAAAATTAAAACTTGCTTACCTATGCTCGTATTGATGCCAGCGGAAAAAAAATGTGCAGAGATATACATGGGGTCCATAATAGTGTGTGTGCAGAATATGGACAACATAATACAACTGCCACGCCCACAATTAGCCAAAATTCATTACTGTGTTCCTATTAAAGATTTATATATGAAATTTCACAGGAAGGCTGCGGT
This sequence comes from Clusia tigrina, assembly GCA_920105625.2. Classification (NCBI taxonomy): domain Eukaryota; kingdom Metazoa; phylum Arthropoda; class Insecta; order Diptera; family Clusiidae; genus Clusia; species Clusia tigrina. Next base: position 156,464,102 of record OV050031.1, read on the forward strand.
TACTAACATTAAACACAACACAAAAAATGGGCATGTTATTTCTACAGCCACGCCCACTATTGACATATTATTATAACTTGCGACCTATAAAATCTTTTTGGACGAAATTTTATATTAGTACATATATGGACCCTACATAGCCATATACAAGATTCGGGGTCGATCAGAGGAAGGATACGCCTCCCTCCCATATAATGAACTTTGGGGACTCCACTTAAAGACAATTACCCTATCTATGCTTCTAGCGATGATATATGAAAACAAATTGGTAGATGTATACACTGGGTCTGTACTAGCATGCATTGCAAATATGGGCAGATCATGCTAACGCCACGCCCACAATTAACCAAAAATCATTACTAGGTTCCTATTAAAGATTTTTCAACGAAATTTCACAGGAAGGTTGCGGGTAGTAACATTAAACACTACAAAAAAAATGGGCGTGTTATTTTTACAGCCACGCCAACTATAGACATATTATAACTTTCGACCTACACAATATTTTTTGACAAAATTTTATATTAATGGTTATATTGACACTAGAAAGCCATACACAAGAAATGGGGTCGATATAATCATTTCAAGGTACCCTACCAAAAATTACCATGAATATGCTCCTAATGATGATTTATGAAGAAAACATCCTCATTGTTGAACTCGCAGGCACAAGAAAAGGTAAAGGGTATTTCGAAGTCGGTCTAACCCGACTTCAGGCTTCTGTCCTCGTTACTTATTTGATTTACTTGCTCTACTGTACCGTCATGATGTGGAATTATAGCACTTTTTTGCACTGGTAGAATTTTCAACATCTATAGTCTTTCAAATATTTTTGACAGCGTTGGAAGGAGAATTACAGGTTTATATGACACCGGTTGAGTTTTATCTTTTCCTGGTTTAAATATCATGATTACCTATGATATTCCAAGCTGAGGGGAAATATCCAATTTGGAATATTGAGTTGAACACTTGTGTTAGTATTCTGAAAGTTACGTCCTGTAACTCAACTACCATTTAACCAGTACTTAGCTCATAGCCTGGAGATTTTTTCAGGTTGATATTATTCTGCACAGTGTTTAGTTTTCCGATTAGCTTTTGATGGGAATAGTAATGTAGGAGGAGTTGCATGTATAGCTGATGATAAAAGAACTAAGTTTATATTTTGTAGGGTTTCTTTGCATTTTAGTCGTGGTGTGATATTTATATAACTACTCACATATTTACGATGCCTAATCCAATTTCTTTTTGATGAGGCAAAATAATGAGGCAGATATGAAAGAGTGGAATTCTTATCGGAACGTGACGAGGTCTTGCTAGCTATTAGGCGGCTCAAAAACAACGAAGCCGCCGGAGCTGATGGAATACCAGCAGAGCTATTCAAGGCTGGCGGCGATGAACTCACGAAACGCATGCACCAACTCATCTTCAAAATATGGTCGGAGGAATGCATGCCCAGCAACTGCAACTTAAGTGTGCTCTGCCCAATCCACAATAAGGGTGATCCGGCAATCTGTGTCAACTACCGCGGGATCAGCCTTCTGAACATCGCATATAAGGTCCTATTGAGCGTACTCTGTGAAAGGTTGAAGTCCACCGCCAATGAACTGATTGGGCCTTATCAGTGTGGCTTCAGACCTGGTAAAGGCAACATTGACCAAATGTTCACACTACGCCAAATCTATCAGCTTTTCGTCAACTGTACGCCGCTATGTCTGAATTTGGCGTCCCTGCTAAGCTAATTCGGCTGTGCAAAATGACGCTAAGCACCACCAGTGGCTCAGTTAAAATCGGTAATGACTTGTCCGAGCCGTTTGTTATTGAGCGAGGATTCAGACAAGGTGATTCCTTATCGTATGTTTTCTTCAATCTAATGTTGGAAAAAATCATACGCGCAGCAGATCTAAATCGCACAGGCACTATCTTCCACAAGAGTGTCATGTTATTGGCGTACGCTGATGATATTGACATCATTGGCCATAACAGCCGCGCCGTGAGTGCTGCATTTTCCGGCTTGGAGAGAGAATCGAGGCGAGTGGGTTTAGCGGTAAACGAGGGCCATACGAAGTGCTTGGTGTCAACACACAAAAAATCTCAGCGTCTTGGACACCACATCACTGTTGGCGACTACAACTTTGAAGTTGTGAAGGACTTCGTTTATCTGGGAACCAGCATCAACACCACGAACGATTTCAGCAAGGAGATCAAGCGAAGAATCACTCTTGCCAACAGGTGTTACTTTGGGCTCAGTAGGCAATTGAGAAGCAGAGCCCTCTCTCGACGAACAAAAATTACGCTCTACAAAGCCCTCATCCTTCCCGTCCTGCTGTATGGTGCCGAAACCTGGACGATAACAAACAACGATGAGCGAGCTTTGGGGGCGTTCGAAAGAAAAATTCTTCGAAGGATCTATGGTCCTATATACGACATTGATATAGTTCAGCGCATTAAAACACAGCGGCTGCGCTGGCTGGGTCATGTTGTGCGAATGGATGAAAGAGCTCCGGCGAAAAAAGTGTTTGAATCGATGCCGCCGGGTGGCGGACGCAGGAGGGGGAGACCACCACTACCAACCAAGTTCAAGAAGACCTGTCTGCACTTGGTGTTTCCAATTGGCGCCAGCGTGCGCGAAGTAGGGACGACTGGCGAAGGCTAATAACTCGGCAATTATCAGAAATGGTTGTACGCCAATTATGATGATGATGATTCTCTCACTCGATAGCTAGGAAAGTGTATCTGAATTTAATATGATGCTAGCGAGCGGAATTTGAATGGGACCGTTCGAAATTTTGCTCGATAGTAAATGGTCCAACGGAATAACGTTTTTCAGTATTAGTTAAAAAATAAACGAAATGTAAGTGCATATTTTTTATTTTAGTTTGTTGAATTACCAATTTTTTATAAATTATAGGACCAATATTACTAAAGAGAACTATAGGCAAAAGCAGGTTCTTGTTCCAAAATAAATTTTTCATCCGCTGACTTCCTTCCTCACCTCCATATTTTGAATTTAAGCACAACATATTATATTTGTGATCACATATCTAACGTTTGTTTTTAACGTTAGGTTTTGAAGATTACTTAATTTATAATCATGGAATTCAAGCTATGAAATCCTTTCCTGTTCAAAAACATATGCTCATCTTGTAGTTTTTGCAACCCAAAATGTGTCCCGTTTATAGTCAATAAATTGTTGGAAAAATAGCAATTAAATAAATAATTGATTATATTATTATATTATTTTTGCAAACCTCCTAGTAGCTTGACTTACTCCATACAATAAATATATGTAAGAGGTATTAATAAAGATTAATAAATATCTTGAACCCTCTGTCATAATAGATTCCAGTATTAATCACTGGAATGTCATCAAATCTGGTTATGAAACTCAGTAGTGTTGGAAAAATAACTCTAGCTCATGAAATTCAAGGAAAACTTGAAAATCACTTGCAGATTTTTACTATTCTGAAGGAAAGATTGGAGAAAAATAGCAAGTTGCTGATTTAAAACCTCAGGAATGATTATTGCCCCATGTTCTATGAAGACGATGTCTGAAATCGCATCTGGTGTTACTTCCAATCCATTGACAAGAGCCGCACATGCGACTCTAAAAGAAAGAGGGAAATTAGTTCTCATGTTGCGAGAATCGCCACTACATCGTGGACATCTACGAAATATGTTAAAACTAACGGAGATGGGAGCAATAATTGCTCCGCCAGTTCCAGCTTTTTATATTAAACCAAAATTTTTTATTATTAATATAAATTTAGTAATTGATATAAAACTGCAAAACCAAAAAATTAGTATCCGTTCAGGCAATGACGTTAACTTAAAGAAATATGTTAAGGAGTAAAATACTACAAGGGCACTTTTGTTTCTCTTTTATTTCAACAAAAAAGTTTAGAATGTGTCTTTTTTATGTGAAGCATGCGAGGAAAATATCTTATCTTACAAATTAAAAATGCAATATACTCCAAAACATTTCAGAAAATCCATTGTGTTGGAAAAAACCGTTTTTCACGAACAAGAAAACTTCCTTTTTCGACAGTATTTTCTGTGATTTTAAAGTTAGTTAAAAAAAAGTTTAGGAATAGAATGTGAATGGAGCCATTGACATGTAAAAATCCACCCTCAAAGCAAGCTTTTTCTAAAGCAAGATATAAGATTTGCCATACAGGATTTCAAGAATAATTAGAACTAAGCATCCAACAACCTATTAGAGGCTATATAGACTTATTGCAGCAGATGGTTCTGGTATGAGATTACCCAGCTCTGAGGAAATTGTATCTGAGCTTGGCCGCTTTAAACCAAATGGAACAACAGGTACAGTGCCAACAATGACAAGAGTTTCTTTGTTTGTTGACTTGTATACTTCGCTGATTTGTAATGCTCGTCTTGCGGCGTGGAATATAGGAGAACAAACGTTGGCGAAGGAGCCGAATTTGTTACTCAAATGAGTTCATTAAATCAAGAGAAATTATTATTTATCTATAATCGTGGTTATCTTTCAGTATAATTGATTCAGCAGCATTATGATTTGGAAGTCGATTTTTTTATTTTTCGCTTGCAAAAAAGGAATTATAGAAGGCTATGGGAACGCTGGGGAATTAGATTTTGATTTTTGATTAGAAAATGGAAAGCTAAAAATAAAATGAAAGGACTGAAAGTAAGATGTACAGTGCTGACATTAGCCAACGGAGAAACAGAGGTCCTCACTTTTTGATCGAGAAAAATTTTCTTTGGAAGATATCAGTAAAGCTTATTATGGCACATAGAGGAGAATTTTTCTGGGGTAAATTTGGAGGCTTCATTACAAGAAGTTTGGGCGAACTTGGTTATGTGCAATATAGTATCGTTTCATATGTGTGATGCACAAGGCCTTCCCAGACTAAATTGCTGAGTATCTTTTAAATTTACAGTTTTATTTGGTGTAATGAGACTGAAACTTTATCAAGTGCTTGTTGGAAATTGTTCACCAAAAAACTTTCAAGCCCTTTTTGATAGAGCATGTATACGCCGTAAAGTTAAGATCCAACCAGGAAGATTGTATAAACGCGATAAAGTAGATGAGCCTCTACGCCATCACGTCTTTAGGAGAGTTTGCTAATGTATGCCCTTAAGTTGACGCCATTGTCCGTTCACAGGTTTCCACTTAAGTCTGCAATTCTTTGATCTCAGTAAATTTGACAATAGTGGTGATATCAACATTATTAGCCAGCATTGCTTTTGCAATTTCAATTTTTCCTTCTCTACCTTTCTCTCTACCGATTTCTACACCTTCATTAAGTTTTTGTTTAAAATAAATTATCATCGTTTCTTAGCTTGATCGTAAGTAAAACGCTCTTCTTTACTCCAGTTGTATTGATTTAGCACATCATAAGTTCCACTAATAATGACATCACTACCTATTATTTTCTGTAGATCTTCTTCGGTAGTTTCATCGGCATATTTAAAAAATAAATCCATTTTTCAACAATATTTGAAAGCTGATCTTTTGTCTTATTAAACTTTGGTAGCTCAATGAAAGTGAAACTGAAGTCTTTTAGATCATGTTCATAGGCAATTTTATCAAAAATAACGTGATCAGATTTGTAAGCCAGCTTGTTAGGAAATAAGATACAATCACCAATAGCAATAAAAGTAACTCCCTTAAGATCTTGATATTGATCACCTTTGTGAGATTGTCTTGAATAAGCTTTAGCAGCATAGTAGTGAGTACGTTTCTCAAAGCCTGCAGTTTTATAACTTGGTTAGGTAAGGAAATAGTATTGCTACTACTCCCTCCCTTAGAAACGCGCATCTAGGTTATCCAGCACTTCACTTTTGTTTCTTCAGAATTACCGGGAAAAAAAGGAAATATATCCACACTTCCTTTCCATTTCATCCCAAACTCTTTATTCTTTTTGAAAATGTGGTTTGGTTTACACCAATAAGGAAGAAATTTCCCAATGTTTTGGAAACCTCCAGAACTCAATATAGTTGCTGCCAACTGAATATTTGCTGGTACCGCTGTTGACAAATGTGCTTCAAAATAAAACTCTCCAAGAACATAATGGAAGAGTTTTTTCATCATAAAGCGTTTCTTAAATCTAAAAGCAAAAATACATATTTTTGTGTGACTTTTAAAGTAGTCATTTGTGTACTTACTCATTGTTTGACAGACTTAAAGGCTCTCTGTTAGCACGTATATCCTAAATATTTTCTTCCTCAGATTCGGATGATGAAGAATAAAAAATAGACATGGATCCATTTATATTTACATATTAGTAAAAGTGAATTTTATAAAAAAATTACTTCCAGCGTTCACTTTTTTGTGAACGCTGACATTAAACACCACGGAAAAAATGGGCGGGCTATTTTATATATACGAGGTGTGATCAAAAAAGAACCGTTATTGTGTGATCAAAAACTAAAGTATTTATTTATTCATCAACAACTATCTTGTCCCCTTTAAAGTAATTCCCCTCAGATATAATACACTTATGCCAGCATTTTTTTCAATCCTCGAAACACTTCTGAAACGCTTTTTTTGGTATCGCCTACAGCTCCTGTTTCGATTTTTCTTTTATCTCCTCAAAACGCTTTCCTTTCATCGGTGTCTTCAGTTTTGGAAAGAGGAAAAAGTCAGCGGGGGCCAAGTCCGGTGAATACGGTGGTTGAGGCATGATAACGGTTTTGTTTTTGGCCAAAAACAGCTCCTGAGCGATGTCCATGCGACGTTGTTTTTGCTCAAAATTTAGCAATTTTGGAACAATCTTCGTTTCATGCCTAAAACATCCGTAAAAATTGCTTGGTATGAGCCGAACGATATGCCAACATCATCAGCAACCTCTCTGATAGTGATTCGACGATTATCCAAACTCATTTTCTTCACTGCGTCAAAGTTTTCATCGGTTGTTGACGTGCTCGGGCGACCAGGACGAGAATTGACATCTTCTCGGCCTTCCTTAAACTGGTTATACCACAATTGAACTTGTGTTCTGCTCATAGTAGACTCGCCAAAGGCCACAGTCAACATTTCAAATATCCTTGCGCATTTAATTTCATTTTTTACACAAAACTGAATGCAGTTTCTTTGATCCATTTTTTCGAATAGTACAAAATCGAAGAGCACACCAAAACACGACTAACCTTTTTATCTGTCAAAAACAAACTGACAATCCAAAATGGTTGGTATTGCCAACATATATAACAGACATGTGTACCAACATAACAGAAAAAAAAATGCGAACATCGAACATACGTAACTCACGAAAATATGAAAATAACGGTTATTTTTTGATCACACCTCGTATACTGCCGCCACGGACACTATTGACATATTATCATACCTTACGACATATACAATATTTTTGGGCGAAATTTTATATTAATACATATATTTACCCTACAAAGCCATGCACAAGAAAGGGGGTCGATTAGATAAAGGACGCGCCTCCCTCCCATATAATGAACTTTGCGGACAACACTTTAATGCTTCAAATCTATCTATGCTTCAAATGATGATATATGAATACAAGTTAGTAGCAGTATTCAATAAGTCTGTACTAGCCTGCATTCCAAATATGCGCATATTATTACTACTGCCACGCGCACAATTAACCCAAAATCATTACAAGCTTCTTATTAAAGATTTATCAACAAAATTTAACAGGAAGGTTGCGGGAACCCAAATTAACTACCAAACAAAAAATAGGGTTCTTTTTACAGCCACGCCCACTATTGACATATTTTTATAACTTGCGACTATTACAATATTTTTGAGCGAAAATTTATATTACTATGTATATTGACGCTACAAAGCCACACATAATAAATGGGGTCGATCAGGTAGAGGCGACGCCTCCCTCTAATATAAATAATTCAAGGTACCCTACCGAAAATTACCGTAAATATGGTCCTAATGATGATTTATGACATATACATCCCCATGTTGAACTGCATGTACAAGGATAGGTAAAGGGTATTTCGAAGTCGGTCTAACCCGACTTCAAACTTCTTTACTCGTTTTTGTTTACACTTTTTCATAAATCCATTACTTTATTTCTAGTGATTTACTACTTTTTTGCAGTTTTCTATTACAAAACTGAAACCAAACCAAGCCAAAAAAGCCCCATCCTTCTCAGTTACGAACTATCGTAATTATTATTATTATTGACAGGCTAAAAGAACACCGCGACCTAAAAGATCTATTGTGCAGCCTCGTACCCAACTAAAACAGTCCTAGACTGTTTATAAATCTCGTAACTGCTGTGGGCTTAATTTTAACTAGGTGATTTGGAGATATGAACCCACTGCCTAGGTACTTATGTCTGCGTCTTGCCACCGCTGGGCAAGTGCACAGAATGTGTTCTGCCGTTTCCTGCTTCTCTTGACAGAGTCGACAAGAATCGTCTTCTACCACGCCTATTTTCTTTAGGTGGTAATTTAGTTTACAGTGTCCTGTTAAAAGTTCAGTGTATAGTTTGATGTCATTTCTGCTGAGGTTTAAAGAAGCATCTACCCTTATGTGTTCAGGATCAATGAGTAGTCTCGACTGCCGCATGCCTTTTTGGGCTCTCCAGTAGTTTAGCAGACTTCGTTTTTCCTGTTCGCACAACAAGTTATTTGTGAAGCTACTGTTTACCCCACAGAAGGGTTCTGGGCCTATAAAGGCAGTGTCTGCACCCTTTTTTGCTAAAGAATCTGCCATTTCGTTGCCCTCATGTCCCTCGTGTCCCGGTACCCACATTAGCGTAACAGAGTTTCTCGCTGCTAGGGTATTGAGAAGTTTACAGCATTCCCAGACCAGCTTTGATTGGAATGAGAAGTTTATTAATGATTTTAGAGCTGCCTGGCTATCTGAGAGTATGCATATTTTGGTGTTGCGTGTACCCCTGCGTAGACATTCTCTAGCACATAACTCTAAAGCGTGGACCTCCGCCTGAAAAATGGAAGCTGTTTTTCCCATTGCAATTGCTTTTTGGAAATTTGGCCCTACAATTCCAGCTCCTGCACTGCCATCTTCCATTTTGGACCCATCTGTATACCACAACTGAGAGTCCTGTTTTATTGTTATTTCCTTGTTTCTCCAAGCTGAACGGTCACTGATGACCACTTTGAATTGCTTTGAGAAGTCTAATTTTCTGTCCATTTTGTCGAAGACCATGAGGCACGGAGAATTCCAGACAGTGTCCAGAATCTTTGCGTGCCCCGAAAGGTTGCCTTCTTTAAGATGGGCTAGATTAGGTAGCCTTAGGGCCGCGCTGGCCGCCATCCTTTTAACTACAAGGTGTAGAGGAGTCAGTCCAGTGATCACTCCCAAAGCTAGTGTGGGGCACGTTCTCATTGCTCCCGTCACACTCAAACAGGCTATACGGTGAATCTTGTTAAGAGTCCTCTGAGCTCCTGTTTGGTTGACTTTTGGCCACCATACCAACGACGCATAAGTAATCATTGGTACTATTATTGTTTTATATGACCACGCCATCATTTTTGGCCGTAGTCCCCATGTTTTACCGTACAACCTCTGGCAAGCATAGGTTGCTCTTAAGGCTTTACTAGTTATGTATGATAAGTGGTTTTTCCAAGTTAGAGTTTTGTCCAGGATTACTCCCAGATATTTCATTTCATTGGACATTGTTAAGTTTGTGGTCCCTAAACTTAAAGTCCCCAGATTCAGTTTCCTTCTTTTGGTGAAGGGTACCACGTTTGTTTTATTCGGATTTATCGATAGTCCTTTCTCCTGACACCAGTTTTGAGTGATATCAAGAGCTAGTTGCATGCGATCTGTTATGGTAGAGTCAAACTTGCCTCTGACCATAATTACCAAATCATCCGCAAAGCCCTGAATTTCGTATCCGAGGTCATTGAGAGTTTGTAAGAGCTCGTCGATAACCAATAACCATAGGAGTGGCGATAGGACGCCCCCCTGGGGACATCCTTTGGTTGACCTGACAATTTGCTTTGCTGTCCCTGTTTCAAAGATTGTCGTTCTGTTTTTCAGCATGTTGAGAACCCATGTTATGATCAGTCTTTGTATACCTTTCCTGTTCATCCCCTCCTCAATTGATCTGAAAGTAGCATTGTCAAAAGCCCCCGTAATGTCAACCGATGTACAGAGAGCTATTTCTTTACCCTCAAACGCCTTTTCAATTTTGCTTGTTAAGCTATGTATGGCTGTCTCAGTCGATTTGCCTGATTGGTAAGCGTATTGTTCAATATGAAGAGGAGAATCTTTAAGATAAGTTTCCCTGATATATTGGTCCAGAATTTTTTCCATAACTTTTAGCAGGAATGACGTCAGGCTAATGGGCCGATAGGCTTTTGGCGTGTGGTCCGCCTTTTTGCCTGCTTTCGGTATGAAAGCCACCCTAGCCTTCGTCCAAGGTTTAGGCACTATGCCTAGCTCCAGGCTTATCCTGAAAATGTTTGTTAGCACAGGTGCTAATACATCAACACCTTGCCGAAGTAGGCACGGTTGTATATTATCGACACCTGGCGATTTGAATGGTCTAAAAGTGGAGATAGCCCATTTGGTTTTATTGACGGTGAAGATTCTGCGAGCCAGTGAGAGTTCCCTCCGTGTAGGCATCAAGAAACGAGTATTCTCGATGATTTCACTATCCTCTCCGCTAGTGGCACAGCCTGGAAAGTGAGTGTCCAACAAAAGCTGTCCCGTCTCTTCCAGGCTCTCCGTAAAATTTCCGTCAGGCTTCTTGAGTGTAGAAAGCCCGTTTGAGTGATCTTTATTGAGTGACTTCTGGAGTCGGGTAGCTGCTGGGAGGGTTTCAATCTCCTCACAGTACTTTTTCCATGAGTCTCTCTTAGATCTTCTCAACTCATTATTATAGGCCGTTAAGGCACTTCTATAAGATGCCCAGTCACCATTAGACTTGGCCCTATTAAAGAGTTGACGGGCTTTTTTGCGCAAAACATTTAGCTCCCCGCTCCACCAGGGTACGTTCCTAGAACGTTTCTTCACAACTAAATTGCAGCTACTTTCAAAAGCCTCGATTATTATATTATTTAATTTGTTAACTTCAAGATCTAGTTCCTGAGAGTTACTTATTTTTTCACTAAGGCCCGCAATATTTTGCTCTAAGTAAAAGTTATATATCGACCAGTTGGTCTTCCTAACATTTCTCATTTCGAAGGTGCCTCCAATCTCCCCCCCCAGATCAAAGCAAATGTACCTATGGTCCGACAAGGAGACCTCATTAAGCACCCTCCAATTAGAAATGTTATTTGATATGAATGCGCTAGTTAGAGTGAGATCTAACACCTCCCCCCTTATCGCATTCATAAAGGTAGGCTCGTCACCCCTATTTACCACCACCAGATTATTTGTTGTAATAAAATCAAGAAGTGACTCACCTCGCCCGTTCGTGTCCGTGCTTCCCCATACCGTGTGGTGCGCGTTTGCGTCGCAGCACACCACCCACTGTAGACTGCGAGTGCGACAGTACTCCGTAAGCTGCTGGAGCTCGCGCGATACCGCGTCCTCTGTGTCGCCAGGTAAGTACATGGAGGCCAGGACTACCGTTCTCCTCCCTTTGGCACTAGGCACTTCTGCCTGTACTGCCACCAGATCGCGTTGTAGAAGCTCTGAAATTGGGAGGAATTTAATATTTTTGTTGATCATGATCGCTGCCCTCGGTCGGTCAACATTATTATCATAGATCAACTTACATGTTTTTGTCTGCAGACCATTTATGCGCCCATTTGTGGCCCATGGTTCTTGAATGGCTACGAAGTCCAGACTCTGGTGTTCCACCAAGGCACTGAGCCTGTAAGAGGCTGCTATAGCCCTGTGGAGATTTATTTGGAGACAGTGAAGCTGCTTCCAAGAGTTTTGCGTTCGTGATGGGGCCTGGGACATTATTTCCCAGACCGATCCTTGCGGATCTTACCACCCTTTGTGCTCCGCAAAGTTTCCGCAGCCTCCGGGTCTTTTCTCTCCCATTTCCTGAGCCTACCAGAGAGAGCAGATGGTCCTGGACGTTGGGCACGTGTGTTGCCTCTCTCCGCTCTCGGTACTGGCTTTGTGAAAATGGGCCCCGTTTTCGGCTTCTGGCTACTCTGCTTTGCCCGCGCTGCAACAGATGTTGTTGGTTGCTCTTCAACACCAACAGCAGATTTTGCCCTGTTCCCCTTCAGTCTAGGTCGGAGCTGGGCACTGCCAAAGCCATAGTAGACCTTGTTACCCAGTGTGTCAACCCTTTCAGACGAGATGGGGTCCAGAGCAATTGCCAGCTCGACCTGGTCACCTTTTTGTAGGCGATGGAGCACCCGCCACTCGCTGACACTAATGCCCGAATTCTGCGACTCCACTTGCCCCAGAATTCGGTCATTTTGCCAAGATACCGAGCCGGGAAAGTAGCCAACGAAGATCTTGGCCTTTGGCACTTTTGCCTCGTCCACCACCTTCAACTCAGCCCCCTCCCATGGCTTCATGGCTGGTATCCATTCTTCAGCCCAGGCTACGGTTTCGTCGTCCAGACAGTTGATCGTCAACCATCCAGGCTTGAAACTACAGCCTGCAAAGTGTGGCTTCACTGGGCCCCCACGAGTCTCGAACATCTTGTCGAGAATGCACCGTTGTACCTTCCCAATTTCTTCAGTGGACCATATGCCCTCCGGGAAATTGCTAGGTATAACCCCTATCTTTTTGGAGCAGACTGTCTCCGCTAGAGTAGGCTTTGAGCAGGGGACCCCCAAGGAGGCTCCCTGCACGCCATGTCTTTCAGAGACACTCGCCACCCTCTTACTGGGACCAGGTTCGCCCCCAAGTAAGGTCTCCGCCTCCTTCATCTCACCACACACCGGCGGGTCCGCTGGGGGCACTATTGACATTTTATCAATGTTTTTGTTGCCCTCTTGTGCAAACCGCTTTGTCGGCCTGGAGTTCGATGTCGGCGTGGAGCCATCTGAACGGGATCTTTTAGGGGTCCATCGCGCAGACACGTTCGCTGGATTTGCCGCCAAGGACCGAGCTGTTTCCAGCGATATGCCCCTGGCAAGCAAAGCCTTAAAACGTTTACGTCCAGCTCCGGACAGCTTCACCCTAAGTTTTGGAATCTTCTCTGGAGCAGGTTCAAGAAGATTTCTCTCCTGTTCCGAGGAGATAGACACCCCAGCCGATTCCTGGCTAAGTGGGATGTCCATCTCCTCCGGCCTGTCGGTTAAGGGACCGGGTGCCCCCCCCAACAGGTCGTGCTCCATGCTTTCATTGTCGATGGGACCAGATGCCCCCTCGGCCAATGATGGCTGTTGGCTCATTGTAGCCACAATATGCACATTTGAAGGTGTGCAGTCCATTTTTTTTTTTTCATATAGGCTTAAGTTTTCCATATATTTTTTTTTTAGTTTTCTTTTGCGTTTTGGTCACCCACGGGCGCCCCCGTGGTAAGGCTAATTAAAACCGTAGGTTCGCCGGACCTCGTACGGAGTTCGCTATTAAGCTTGACTCTACCCCGTCAAGCAAGCTCACTGGCATAGCTGTTCCACCGTGAATTTAGGGTGTTTTTTTTTTTATGGGCCAATATGTCTGGTGAACCCTGCCCCAGGGAGTTTTCTCTCTCCCCCGCCCGGCAATCGGCGACCCAAGTCCAGCAGAGACATGACCGTACTGAAAGTGGGCCATTGGTCTGTAAAGTAATTGCCGCACTTCCCCGAAGGGCTGACCAATTGTTAGTGTCTAGGCGATCCGGCGGTCTCAGTGAGACGTTCGATATTGGCCAGTACGACTACTAACTAGCCTTAACGACTGAGCAGGAATCGTAGAAAACTACTTTCAACCTGTGCGTTGAAGGTAGTTCTTAGTTTGCGTAACTGGACCATGTCACCGTCTTTCATGTGCCATGTTCCAGCACACAGTAAGCCCCTACACCGCAACAAGGTGACTACCCAGCGTAGGGGTACGTAATTAATTCCGTTATGGATTTATTCCGCTCACGACTGCGGTAATGAGCCCCCAGAGCTTTTTGAAATTATTTAATCATCACCGGCGAATGATCAGAAGATAAGTCTAAGCATGGTTCTGCTATAACCATATTTCTTTTAATAACTTTTGTTATCTCAAAGTCAGTCAGATCTGGTATTCTGCGAGGATCTGTAGGCCAGTATGTTGGATGGCCAGAGGACACAAAGTCAAGTTTAGTACCATGTCTCATAATAGCAGAAAATAATTGTTTTCATTTCAGATTAATCAGCCGGGAACTCCAGAAGGTGTGCTTTGCTTTAAAATCTCCTGCCTGCTAAGAATTTCTTCCCAGGCGCTTTAAAAAAACCCAGTAAACTGCAGATTAGTCACAGAAAACCTGAAGGCAATAAACTTCGCTTAGGGAGGTATTCTCCTCAACAAATTTAATTCAAATTGTTGTGTCCTGGAGGTGGTATTTTTCATAACCTTGAAAAGCGTAGTACTATATTCGCATATGACATGGCATCCGAGTTATTTGAATTCTCCGATGGATATCATGTATAATGGGGAGGATTATGGTTGCATTTGATTTGCTGGGGTTGGAAATATAGAGAGATAACTTCGTCATAGAGAGATAACTTCGTCAATCCAACAACAAAATCAGTGGGAAATCGAATGCAAGTGTATAAGCAGAGAACACAGAGAACCGACACTTAAACGTCAAATTTTCTGAGGTTTAAAAAAACTGTGTTTGTTTATCATTAGTTGCTATATGGATAGGTTTGTTTATCATTAGTTCTGCAGAAAATCAGCCACACTACTACAGTTTTACATAAGTGTAAGTGTACGCAAATCGAGAGACGTTCAAATGTCGCCTCTCTGTGGTCTCTGGTATAAGTACTCGGGGGTCTGGTAGCGATCAGCTGTTTCCTAGTGGACCCCAGGGAACAGATACATTTGAACTTTTTATGAAAGATTGTTACTGATGCTAATAATTGTTTACTACATATTTACATAAATTTAAGTGAATAATTTAATCGCCCTCTGTGGTTTAGTGGTAAGCATGCTAGACTCACACCCCGAGGGGCGCAGGATCAAATCCTGCCACGGGCTTGGTCTCCAAAATGCTTCTTTCTATAAAATCCTTTTCTCTTTGGGCCGAAGGCCTCTGTAGCTAGTACTCATACCTCCAACAACTTGCACTCGTAATTAAATATGGTGTAAGATATAAAAATAATAATAATAATAATAATAATAATAATATTAAGTGAATAAATTAAAATCAGAAGTGGAATACAATGCAAAATTATATAAGTAGTGTTTATTAATTCTGCCATATATTATTTTAAATTCATTCTTCATATTACTTCATCAATTTTCTGCAATGCATCTACACTACTAAATATTGTTCCTATTTGCAAATATATAGACAAACCAAATTTTGCTGAAGTTTCGATTGGTTTGAGAGAAAAAGCTATAAGCCCAGCATGCCGGAACATACATAATTTAATAAGATCAGAAGAGTCACAAAAAATATATTTATGTTATTTGCTGCCTTCACTTTACAATCTGAACCTGTGCTTTACAGCATTCAATTTATCGACATTGTTAAAGTAGTAATTTCAATAACCAATTTTAACGTGTCATGCACGCTCTGTCAGAGCAATATATGTATTTATTTATTTAATTTATTTATTTATTTATTTATATCTACAGTGGATCTTAGGACATTAAGGTTATATATATATATATATATATATATATATATATATATATATATATATATATATATATATATATATATATATATATATATATATATATATATATATATATATATATATATATATATATATATATATATATATATATATATATATATATATATATATATATATATATATATATATATATATATATATATATATATATATATATATATATGTATACTCGTATATTAGGGTGGGGCGATTAGTATGGAAGGAAAAAAATCTTAATGGGCGCTTCGCGTTTCTGATTCTTGGGATTGTACTGAGCAAAAAAGTCTACTAGACCATACGTCTACGGTGAAAATCGAAAAGCGCCTCGTATGGAATCTCGAAAAGATTTGGAAGGCAATCTTTGAATGAAAAATACACTAAATTGGAATTTTTGATGTGAAATCGTTTAAAACAATAACTGCCTTCTTCTTGATTCATACCTTGTCTCTACCAATACAATTTTGTACTTTAAATGAATTTCTCATAATTTTCAAAATAAATATTGAACAAAACGAAAAAAAACATTAAAAAAAAAAATTTTCCAAAAAAAATAAAGTCTGAGAAAAAACTGCAAGTCAAAATCTGGAAGCTCGATTTTCACCGTAGACGTATGGTCAAGTGGACTTTTTTGCTCAGTACAATCCCAAGAATCAGAAACGCGAAGCGCCCATTAAGATGTTCAAATCGCCCCACCCTAATATATATATATATATATATATATATATATATATATATATATATATATATATATATATATATATATATATATATATATATATATATATATATATATATATATATATATATATATATATATATATATATATATATATATATATATATATATATATATATATATACACACACACACACACATATATATATATATATATATATATATATATATATATATATATATATATATATATATATATATATATATGTATATACATTTTTTTTTTTTCAATAATTTACTTATCTGTAACAAATCATTCCAAAGTAAAATGAAATATAAATTATAAAAAAAATGTATTTATACAAATAAAATCATAGAAGTAGATGATTTATACAAGTAAAATTAAAATTTAAATATACAACAAAACAATAAACAATAATATGACTACAGATCAGAATTTACAAACAAAGCAAAACAGATTGTCTAGAAATTCACTGCGCCCGAAAGTAACCCCCAAGTTTATTCCTGAACTGTGCAGTGTTGCCAATACTTCGCAGCCGTACAGGAAGTGAGTTCCAGAGATTTCCAGCATACACGAAAAACTGACGATCAGACATAAGAGATGAGTGTTTGCAAGGGACAAGCTGGTTACAACGACAATAACGTGTGAATCTGAGACATCTAAACAAATATGGAGGTTCTCGGGTTTAAAAAATCTTGTAAAGAAAGATGATAGTCTTAGACTCCAAGAGTTGATCAAATGTGATCCCAAAAACTTGATAATGTGGACACATGATATGTTATACTCAAACCATAAATATACCTTGTTATATTATTAAATAGGATATTAAGCTTTCGTTTGCTAGCTGCATCACAATCCGCAAACATTTCATAACCATATAGCATTGTTGGGAGAAGGTAGGCCTTAGCCAACAGCAATCTGATTCCTTGTAGGGTGAAATATTCGTTGACCACAGTGAACGCAGCATACCATAAACTTTGCCAACCGTGACTGCAACGTGGTTACTCCATGTTAGAGTACCATCAAATATAACTTCCTGTTTTTAACCCTGTTTACACATTGAATCACAGACCCTTTCATTATAATACTGGGTAGTATTGTGGTATCAAAGTGTTTCTTGTAAGTCACTAAATATTTCGACTTAGCAGGATTAAGGCAAAGCCCATTTTTCTTTGTTCAGTTATAACACATTATTACATTAGATAAGTAATTATTAATTTGAATGACACAATTAATAATTTCGTCCCTTTTACAGCTTATGTAAAGTTGGACGTCATGAGCATGCAAATGAATGTCACAATCCTGCAATGCAGTCGGTAGAACATTTATATATATACAAAAAACAAGAGGCCCCAATATGGACACCTGAAGTACACCTCGTACTACCGACAAGAAATCCGAAGCATCGTCATCACACTGACTCGGTTTGTAAACCGCTTGGGTTTTTTTGTAAGGTATGATTCTATCAACTTCACTGCGCCGGATGAGAAATTGTACATTCTCAGAAGCTTCGTACATAAAATATGGTGGTCAACACAGTAAAATGCCTTTGAATGGTCCAATAATACCCTACTTAAGTCAAGTGATGCGCGAATACTCTCCACTACATCAGTCAGAGCCGTTATGCAGCTCCTCCTTGGCATGAATCCAGACTGTCGTTCCGGTATAATGTTATTGTCTGCTAAATACTTTTTTAGTTGTTTCGCCATTACTAGTTCAAATACCTTGGACAGGTATGGTAAAATTGCTATTGGTCTATAATCGTCAGCCTTTGGGGTTGGAATAATTTTCCCTAAACTTCCAACAATTAGGAAAAGTTGATGTCATTATAACAGTATTAAATTAGCTTATATCGTCTCCATCGTCTGTATGCAACGTCACGGATGCGCACCTTATTTGGGACAAATTCATCAAAAATACATTTAATATTAGAATGTAGATATTCCACTTTGTCATTTACTGAGGACATAAAATATATCAAGTTCCATTATACAGTGTCGAGTTTAGAACACAAATGTTCGTAGTCAATATTTTTAAAGTCACGGTATCTCAAAACTTTGGTTGTCATATTAAGTGTAAAATCACACGTCAAAAAAATAAGGTCATGTTTTGAAAAACAGAGAGTAGGGAGCTGTTCATAAATTTTAATCTTCAAATCATTAATAAAATTCACGTCCAACAGCGAACTGATTGCCGGCGTAAAATATGTCGGTGATGTTGTATTAGCGAAAACCAAGCCCAATGCCAACGTTTGGTTACGCTCTGAACTCAAGAGACCCTTGCAAGAGCATTAAAAAGGGTACAACGAATTCAGCTCAACTGGGAACAATAATAACTGACATAAGTGTACATACTCGTATATAGTTCCCACAACATAAAATATAAAAAAGTGTAACATTATAATACATAGACAAATATTTAAAATCATATGATATCAGAAAGAAAACATCAAGCATAATAATTGCCATGAGAGACAAATCGTTCCTCTCCACGAAAAGGACCGCTCACCAAACATTGAACTTTTATACAATATTTGAGCGCTATAAATTTAACAGAAAAATTAATTTTTATTGATTTCTTTGCTTTTTATTATTTTCCTTGATTTGAATTAAAATTAAATTTAATTTTTTTCAGTTTTATAATTTTCATAAATTTTGTGGTCTTTCACAATATTTAAATTGTTCTGTATTTACAGAATATTATGTTGGTGGTTTTATATTTTACTAATCCACATGTACTCCGCTCATGACTTCTTCACACTAAATTATTTACTGTTAGTTTATTAGATTATTTATGTGTTAGTTGAATTTTGCAAAGAACTATTTACCACCATGAAATGGCTATTATTTTTTCTTTTGTTACAGAAACGGATTTTTTGTAATTATTTAATATTTTTTTTGATGTTTTGCTGGAAAATAATAATATTTTTTTAAATTAAATATATGCATTGCTTGCTTCAAATCAATATTAAAGAAAAAAATTTGATACTTTTTTATATTTATAAACAATTACTTGAAAAACTGTATATATACTATATATATGTATTTAACTGTGTCTGCTATTGTTTCTTATTTGTTGAACGTTACATATGCTTCCCGTGAGTGTGGTTTTGTGAACATTATTTATTTATTTATTCATAATAAATAAAATAAATACGGTGTAAGATATAATAATATTCTACTCAAATTCAAACAAATTGTATTAGATAATTATAATCTCAGAATTATCACTTTACTACCTCGAACATTGTTATTGTTATTTTTGATATTCAAATGATCAAATTAAGAAAGTCTCAAATATTAAATTGGATTTTGTATTTTTGTTTTTATCGAATTTTTATTTGGGACATTTACATATTTTTTCATTCGAGAAAATTCATTGATCACAAAAGATTTTTTCTTGTATTCAGTGTTAGAGATGTTTTCTGTTTTTTTAATTTGTTCTCTTTTCTGTCAATATTTTTAAAGTCATTTCTATTATTCTTGATGTTTTATTGCCGTCGAAATGTTTATGAGTACAATTCGCTCACAAATTATATTTGTCTCTTATTACTTATTTTCACATGTTAGAACTTAAGGTTCACGTCCAATGTTTCAAACATTTGTTTGAACAAGTAGTTTTTAAAAGATGGAAAAAATCGCCTATACTTAAAACACGTTTCAAAAAAACATCAAAGTTTTATTCATATATGTAATTAATAGTTTTTGTACTTTTCAAATATTTTATTTCCAGCATTATAAATTTGAGTTAAATTGTAATCACTTGCAATGACAACTCTGAATATGGGGTTTTCCCAAACTACAAAAATACTCAATCACAAAACGAAAAAACACAAAATGAATGAATAAAGTATATTTCACTACGGTAGCGTGAGTACTAGCATGAAAGGGATGAAGATAGTGAAAAGGGAAATGGAAAGGTTGTTATTAAATTAAACTCGTATCTCGAGCGGTATAATTTCGCTTACTGTTATTGTTAGATTCTTTGGTGTAGTGAATTATTATACTGGTATTTGAAGGAAAAATGTCTATAGGACGAAAAAGGGATTCTTTTTGGCAGTACTTCACAGAACTAACAGCAGCTATGACAGGGGGTGGCGGGAAAACAATAAAAGTGAAGTGTAATTATTGCAGGAAGGACACTTAGTGCAAAGAAGAATAAGAAAAGACATTCAATTCCCTCCATATTTATTTACCGTTCCGACCATTTTTTTTGGTCACACTTACAGTGTATGTGAATTTATTGTGTTTGTTCTAAGAATATTCCATATCCCTGTCGTGAATATTCCATATCGCAGTCTTCAAAATAGACTACTAAATTTAATAGTAAAAAATAAAGTGGTTAATTTACTAGTTCAAAACTTATCTATAAGTTAACCAGTTACTGACTTCTGAGGCACTTCATTGCCGTGTATAGAGTAAATTTTTCCATTCTTGTCAATTTAATAAAAAAGGAAGTAAAGACAAACATTGGAATTTGAAGAAAAACAGTTCTTGTTATAATATCAACCACTTTTTGTAATTCCTCATTTTAGAGATAAATCTTCAAGATAACGCGTGTTTTAAAATATCCGCAAAGTGTTCGCAAAGAAAAGTGGAAATGCGGTACCATGAATTTACATGCTGAATTAATATACCCCTCAGTTATGCACAAAAATTATTTTACATGTCGAGTACACATTATTATATTATGTACTTACATATATATGAATTTTACATATGTATATATATATATGAGTTTTACTAGTATTTTAACTAGTGGTTTCACTGTTGGGATGTTGTCTAAAATAGCGAATATTTGGAGAAAAAAATCAGAAGAAATCAGGGCTAGGTTTAAATTCAACTTCATTTGTATTTTAAAAAGAACTTCGAAACTTGTAAAAAGAAAAGGTGATAATAAATAAAAAAAATTGTATTATTTAATTTGGAGTTGAAAACTCGAATGTTATCAAGTTCATTTAATAAATTATAACTATTCTTAATGTAAAATCTGATCCAATTGCTTTGCATTTACACTTTTGTTCACTGTAAACGCACCATAGTAATCATAAGATGTAGAATTATAATTCTTTGGTTTTTTGGCATAATATTATACTAATAATAACAAAAATAATTAATAAAAATTCATTTATATTAAAATGGGGTCCGAGTGCCCCAGTAAAACCCCTCTGCAATCATATTTAACTATGGCCATGAACGAATTAAAGAGCACAGGGACACCAAGCTTAGAAAAATTAGGAGCATAGTGAAATGAAAATTAAGAAATTGCCGGTCATAAGGGAATTAAAACTTTTTACAGTATTCCCATAAATAATAACAGTTTCAATAATCTCAGAAAAATCTTCAAAATAGGTCAAAAATGCAGCTAAACGAATTAAGCTAACGGCTTTATGCTTTTAAACAATTTTTTATTTTGTTGAATTAATTTTTTTACTTAAACGCAACTGGAATATTTCGACTTGTGGATCTTGAGGGTTCATTGACAATGAGAAATTATCAAAGAAATTATATGTTCTCAGTTATTTTGAGAAGTTAAGTGAATTGAGGAATGACGATAGTTAGAGTTAAGGGGGGTGCACTGTATTTTTACCACACATACATCAATTTTAAAACCTCCTCTCAGTAGCAGAACTCGCACAAATACATTCATATCAACTGTCTATTCTTGTATGTTCTTTGCTTAGTGGCGCTGATTGGTCGTATAAGTGAACATCTGGCAAAGTGTTCAGAATATCAGGCTAAACATTCGGTGGGCGCATCGACCTCAATATACTATAATCCATCCCGATATACGAGTATGTATGTACTCGTATATGCATATATGCTTTGCTTGGGTGTTTATAATATGTAGGTTATTAATCAAATTATTTAAGTAGATATGTACTCGTAATAAGAAAGTTTGTCGTTCGCCAGTAAAGTCCTAGTTACCGAATTTCCAATTAAATGTGTGTGGTATTAACTTTTACTATTTATTTAAAAGCGGTCCAAGTATGCATGTACGTTATGCACATATGTATGTTAATACCGGCTACCTGCGAGTAAAATCTGTTTTCATTTATGGTCTAGTTAGTTGCTCTTTTATGATATGTATGTAAATAGGTTTTTTTTCTACAGGTGATGATACAGATCGAATCCAGGTCGATGGCGAGCCCATTGACAAAAAATCAGACATAATTTTCCATCGCCGCCGTCAAGTTCGATAATAATGTCATAATATGTACTGAAAACTTTAGAAAAGGAAAAACAAACAATTGATATCCAGGTGGCCAGATATTTTTTGCAATAAATACTTCTTTTCTGTTGTTTAAAATATATAGTATATATGTATATATTTTTTTTGTATAAAACATGTTTTTTCCAACCCTGCGTCCAATACTCCGACCTCCACGGAATCAGACACTTTGTGTAGTTGAATTTCCTGAGTTACTCTTTCGCGTTTTATAAACAATTCTATCCTCGGTGATTGATCAACATATTTAGTTTTTCAGTGAGGAGAGGACTCTATACAATATATTTGCCGAATTTAACAACTGACAAAAACCATTATCGGCATTCATCGTCGTTCGCAGCTTTTTCAAATGCTCATTTTTTTCAAATCTGATTCTTCTCTATGGTGAACTTAATATAGCATTTCTCATCCATAAATCATGAATTCGCTTCATGAACGCCTAGTCTTGGATAGTCTCTCAATTTTTTCACATTTCTTAAAATGTCTGTAACTTCAGTATAATTGTTTGAATAGTGACGCATTGGCAGTTATGGAGATGTTGGTCCTAGTAAACACTATGTCAAAAGTGGGCGGTATATATTAAATGTCCCGCCCACTATTAACAAATATTTATAACTTAAGATCCATAAGAGATTTATAGACGAAATTTTATGAGAAGCAACATGTGGAGATTATAGAGCAAACTGTAAAATATGGGGTTGATAGAAGGAACTTTCGGATCTAAAATTAAAATTAGCCTACCTATGCTCGTATTGATCCTATCGAAATAAAAATTGTCGGAAATGTGCGTGTGAAAAATATGGGGATCATAATACAGGTAATATGCTCCTAATGATAATTTATGAATTAAACATCCCCATTGTTGAACTCGCACGTACAAGGTAAAGGGTATTTCGAAGCCGGTCTAACCCGACTTCAGACTTCTTTACTCGTTTTACTTAACATTTTCAAATTATAATCAAAAAAGAAATATGTATATAGAATAAATAACAATATTATTGATCAGTTTTTATTTAAATACAGTCACAATTATACAAATACCAGTACCAGGACTAGTAAATAACCAATGTAGCTTACTATCAAAATCTATTCATTTCTTATGAATATGAGAATAACTCGAATTATTTCAAGTGGAATCCTGAAACTTTCTTATGTCCATATCTTTATGTCAACATGCCACACCAAATTCAATCCATATATTTTCTATAGGTCTTAACTTATGAACATATGTTAGTAGTAGGGGTAGCAGTAAATACATACCGCCTGCAAATAGTCTAGGAGGGTCCACATCTAACTTACTGCCAAATTGCGTCACTATACCATTAATTGGATATATAGTGATTTAAAACATATATATAAAACATATATATATACATATAATGATTTAAAAATGGTCGCTTTAGTTACATATATTGGCGTGTGTTTTGTCAAAAAGTTATATTTTTGAGAATTTTCATTAGGATGCGTAACGGTGTCGGACGGCACTTGTGTACGAGGTCTGTTCAATAGAAAAGGTGAATTTTGAAATTTCTCGCGCTACGTGCATTCGATTAGCGCTTTTTATTTTTTTTCATGTTGACACACTTGTCTCGAACATATGTTCTTAGTTGAGTTTGTTTGTGTTTAGTTTAGTTTGTTTGTGAGAGATAGAATAGTTAGACGTGTTTTCATTGTTCGGCGATTTTCTGCTGCGGAACAAAATAGAACAAAGAATTTGCATCAAATTTTGTGTAAAAAATGGAATTAAGTGCTCAAAGGCACTTGAAATGTTGAAAGTGGCATATGGTGATTGCACTCTAAGTCAGAAAAATGTTTACAACTGGTACAAGCTTTTCAAAGAAGATCGAGATGTGAATGACGACGATCGTCCTGGAAGATCCATCACATCAAAAACCGATGAAAATGTAGAGAAAGTAAAGAAAATTGTTATGGAGAATCGTCGAATCACTATTAGAGAAGTTGCAGAGGATGTCGGCATATCGGTTGGCTCATGCCAGGCAATTTTTTTCGCAAATTTTGGGCATGAAG
This sequence comes from Clusia tigrina, assembly GCA_920105625.2. NCBI lineage: Eukaryota > Metazoa > Arthropoda > Insecta > Diptera > Clusiidae > Clusia > Clusia tigrina. Next base: position 156,488,713 of record OV050031.1, read on the forward strand.
CGTGTGGCAGCGAAGTTCGTTCCAAAATTGCTGAATTTTGAACAAAAAAGCCGTCGCATGAGAATCGCTTTTTTGGCCGAAAAGAATACCGTAGTCATGCCTCAGCCACCGTATTCACCAGATTTGGCCCCCTGCGACTTTTTCCTGTTCCCAAAATTGAAGAGACCCATGAAAGGAAGGCGTTTTGCGACGATTGAGGAGATAAAAACCGAATCGCTGAGAGAGCTCAATGCCATACCAAAAAGTGCTTATCAGAACTGCTTCGAGGATTGGAAAAACGCTGGCATAAGTGTATTATATCTAAGGGGGAATACTTTCAAGGGGACAAAATAGAAATTGATGAATAAATAAATGTTTTTTGAGAAAAATGAAAATTCACCTTTTCTATTGAACAGACCTCGTATAAATGATCAGATTCACTTTCTGTGTCAATTTAGTTTTTGTCTGTCAGTCGTCGTTTTGGGCAATAATTTATCATGCAGCTTCAAATGTTTTAACATATGAATCACATATTTATGGAGCATATGACCACTAATAGACATTTCAGTTTCGAATAATAAAGCATATCTGCAGAAAAAGACAAATCAGACGAATTTGCATATTCATGTATTTCTGCTCCGTTATATGCCGTATTGAACAAAGAAACTAAAAAAGTTGACCCCTATTACGATTTTTGTTGAGACATTTTGCGCTATTTGTGCAAAAATACGATATAAATACTCGAATTCACCAACTACTTAGCCAAGGCTTTGGCTGTAAACTGGTTCGTACATTCGCCTAAATATTTTGATTCACACTCGACATAAACGACTACAAGGAATGCAAATATGTTGGTTGGTTGCATAAGTCTTTGCAAAAGCTATATCAAAATTGATTTTAATGTTTGTTTATGTCACGTTTGCAAATCGATTCAGTTAAGTAAGTATTACTCTTGTGACAACCAAGAAACTATTCTCCAAGCATCTTTCAATCGACGACCACACTGCTCCAGTGCACGTAGCTTTTGGCGAATTATTACACAGAGCAGATCTTTCATGTTTATACGCTCTACCAGCGTGCAGAACTAAGCATTGCTTTCCAATATTGGGCATTCAATTAGTGCTCGTTATTTTATCAGTCGCCTAGTGCACAAGCGCTTAATTAGTGGCCTGAATTCTCTTGAGCACCTAACAAACGTCAGCACCTAAACACAACGCGCACCGGCTGGCTGTAATTGGGCTTCAACAATTTGAAATTAAAAATTTTTTTTTGCACTTTCCAGCAACATTGCGTACCTGTCTGTGCTAAAATAATCTCCAAACAAATTTTTATGGAATTGCGGAATTGCTAATTACTGCCATTATTTTAATCCTACTCCACACTCCACAAAATCGATTCACATTTTACTTCCGGTACTCATATCCGATAGCCGTCAGATTTTCAATTATTTAAATATGGTATTTACATGATTTAGTTAATAAATTTGGATTTAAATTAATTACTGAGCTATAGTAGTACGCAATTTTAGGCGATAAAGAACCAAATTTTGGAATGAATGCCATAAATAAATCGGAAATTAGGTATAAGAGCCGAATCGTCAAATCCAAATATGATGTAGCGGCTTTGATACAAACGTCGTTTGAGTTTTATATTAACATTATAAACAAAATGAAGGGGGCCTGGTATGAGCAGACATTACATACAGCGTCAAATACGTTATTTCTAATAACGAACTTGTTTGCACTGCACGGTAGTCATATAAGAAATTACATATTTAAAAATTCAATTTAAATATCCTGTCAGTAGATTAACTGTGATTTTTCATTCATTTTACCAATTTTATCAGTGTCGTGTGTATATTTCTGTGAACAGAAGGAACTTGTTTGTATCAACCAGAATATAAGGATACTCGAACTATTTTTAATTTATTCTTTGTTAGAGTATTCTAAACACAACATAATGAAGTGTTTATCCACCTTCAAGTCTGCCTCTACTCTATGAAATTCATCTAGAATTACCAATATGATTGAACACTTCTAATGTAAGAACACAACATAATGAAGTGTTTATCCACCTTCAAGTCTGCCTCTACTCTATGAAATTCATCTAGAATTACCAATATGATTGAACACTTCTAATGTAAGAATGCTTAATATGTGATATATAGAGTGGGTTCTACAGTAATACATGTTTCTAGCTCTTAATTATTTTCGGTTGGCGTAAAATTCAATAGAAGTATATTACACTTCTGGTGGGGGTTTTCATACAATTCATTTAAAATTCATTCATCATACAATTCATTTAAAACAAAATTAACCATGCCAATTTTTACATTTCCATTATATTGTACATATATATCAGTTCATATTTATCAATAGGGCATAGACCAAGGCTCCTTAAACAATTCCCAGATTACGATTATCACACTTGATACTTTTAAACTGTGTCTGTAAAATAAAATGAGATTAATGGAATATCCATTGAAGTAATGACTGACAACTTCACGAAAAACCAGAATTTGGAAATCTTAAATGTATCATGATCCTCACATTCAGGCATGCATCACACTTTCAGTGTTTTAGACAATGACCGTTTTAAAGGATTAGAGCCCACTTTGGAAAATATATCATAAACGGCCTAAGCTCAATTTGGATATTAGTTAAACAGCGAGTGGAGAATATTATCGGTCGATATTATCTAAGTATCTTTAATTTTTAGTTCATTCACTAGTTTCTTACCGGAATCCCCGATCCAGCTTTACTTTTGAGCCTTCTTACCTAACACATTTCTCCGCCTCGTTTCTTCATATACCTTTTAGCACCAATTGTGTGATCAACTCAAAAGGCAATTGGCAAGTTTTTACATTAATTTTTATATATGTGCTCTGCCGTGTTTAAATAATTACTATCCAAATTGCATCAGCAAATACTGAAAAATGTAATAAATTAACAAAAAATTGTAAAATTTTTGTAAACAAAAACAAAAAACGAAAGTGTATTACTTTGTTGACTTTGTTAATTTTAAGTGTCTGAAAATGCTTCAATGCGGTCACGTTGTGTGCCTTTTATTAGCTGCGCATAAATAAAGCCGCTTGTGCAGCAAACGAATGAGATATTGAAATTGGATTGAAACGGTCCGATAGTCACCCAGATGTCTGTAGCTGAATCCAATGCACTAAGCCACTCTATGGAATCGGTTTTCAAATCGGCACTTATGGACTTATTGCGACATGCAACTTTTAATTGGATAAAATTTGATGTCGGTGGAAGCGACACATAATTGAAATAAAAAACCAAACATTGTTAGAAGTAGGGAAAGATGATAAAAGATTGGCGATTTGGATAGAAATATATTTAATAACAGTCTAACGTTTCAAAAAGTGGTTTTCACTAGTCTTATTTAAATAATTTGAATCATCATATTGCACTATTTTATTTTCGTAGCAGTATGGAGTTCTTACTTCGTATTGTTTTACATTAAATGACATTTAGCACCTAAATCTTTACTAAAAGTGTAAAAGTGTTTCGATTAAACTACATTCACCTGTTTTGGGAATGGCAGCGTATGAATATTTCTGATCATATATATTTCACAACTACCAGGTGCATCACAATAGAAACAGGACATTTTAAAAAAGGGTTTACTAGTGAGGCCATCTATCTATCTATTACGTCATCAATCACTATGTACTGTCAAAATTGCGGAGTTTACATTACATTTTCTGTTATGTAAACTCCGCCTACTAATGCTATTAACTCATGGTTTTTCAAACCGTACAAACATTCTCCTGCCATTGCCCAAGTGTGACGTAACACCACTGTCCTCAAACCAAATGCATCTCACTGCATTGTTCCTCTACTGACAGCATCGGCAAAGCTGGTTCTTTCGGAATGTTCTGCTCGTTTTTTTCTTGTCGCATTGACTTACAAAATATCCCGTTGCATCAGTTATACAATTTCCCCTTGAACGCATATTTTTGTTCTTTTTCGCCATTTATTACTTTTTTGCGTTCTGTTTCTTTGAGAATTTTCTGCTTCAAAACACTTAAGGTGGGCAGATTATCTCGTGTGTCTATTGCTACCATGAAATTTTCAAAGTCTTTACCCAAAGTAATCTGCACCAGAATCAGAATTCATATGAAGATTGAACAATCGCTTGTAGAGGCATAAGTTTTGAATTGCTCCTTTTGGTTGTTAGGTACAAGATTGGGGTTTTTGGCAGGTTTCTGAAAACGTTTTGGAATACGTTATGTAGCTTAACTGTGTTGGTTTACACCCAATATTATTGATGCGAGCGCCTTCTGATTAGACAAAGTCCATTTTTGGATTTCCAAAAGAAAAATTAACATCGAATTTTTGCAGCAAATATTTTTTTTAAGAGTGCTTTAAATGATTATACCTGGTACCTCCTCATATTTGTGTAAGTGAACATACTCTACAACAACAATAACTATGAATGCACACAAAAGTTAAATAAACAAGCTCACAACAATAGCAACTAAAGCAACATAGTAAATTTGCTGTCCCTCGCTGTAATACGATCGATCCGTCCGGACAGATGGATGGAAGTGGAATGCACTCGCATGAATTTCTTGATACTGCAAAAGGTCCGCAGCTTTAGAATAAGTTAGGTTTTAAGCTAGCTTTAATTATTTTGATTAAAAAAAATTTAAATCTGTTTCTTAATCGAATAAGTAAAGTTCATTTTTATTAGCGCAATAGAGCAACCACATAACTGGCGCCCAAAAAGGAGAAAGAACTATAGCCCAACAAGGAAAAACAACTATTTCCCAAGAAGATCACTATAAGCAGGAAAATCAACTATAAATACATAAGAACAACAATAAGGGAATAAGAACAACTATAACCGCCCCAGAGTAACCATAAGAAGACCATAATTATGAATAAATTAGTGATAATATTCTTTAAATAAGTAGTTTACTGGAGTTGTTTAAATGAGTGAAAGTGCAATTTAAGTTGTATTTGTGTTAGTTAGTGTTTTTTTAACCTGCTAAACTAACGGAAATGGACGAAATTTGTAGTAAAATAAAAAATATGGGGCTTTCAAAAAAAGAAATGAGCACGTCTAAGTTTGCGAAGTTGCTTAAAAGCAACAACCAAGAATATGACGAATAGCTCAGTGTTTTAAATAAAAAGCTACAGGATTTGACATTGACACCTAAAATTTAAATTTACAAAGAAGTTGATCTTACCGAGCGCATACTCCTTCCTCTCGATACAATAAAAAATTTGCCCATTTTCCGTGGTGACAAAACCAAATACCTCTCATGGAGGGGTATGGTTTTGTACATGGAAAAGGTCTATCAAAGATCGCAACTGTACACTCAAGTGCTTTTGATTATTAGGACTAAAATAAATGGTCAAGCTTGCCAAATCCTTTCAGAGTACAACACTGTACTAAACTTTCCTACGATAATCACTCGCCTACCTAAGTATAGAGGAGGCGCACTTCGTACATTTGTTTCCGGCTTGAACCGGTAACATAATCTATTCGAAAAGTCCTTCTGACGTATTTTAGGAACCTATCGTATTTTAGGAAACCTACTTGTTTCAATACCAATTTTAAGCAGGGTAGGACTGAAATTGGTAGGCAAAATTGTAAACGATAAAGGGAAGCTTCACTATGGTCGAATATTCCAAAAATTCAAAGAATTAATACCATTTACAAACCTACTCAGGAAAATGATTGTGAATGATTTTTTGAAAAAAACCGTAAGATATAATAATAATAATAATAATAATAATAAAAACCATATCAATAGAATAGAATCGTGTATGATTGAAAGCAAATGTTAGGTCAAATTAATATTTGATGCTAGAATCCAAATTTGTTACTATAATAGGATATGATTTCCTAAAGAGAATTCATGGAAAGATTGAATTCCTGGAAGGTCAAGACTTTTCTCATTTAACAATCAATTACAATCAAATCCCTTCCAGCATTTTAAAGAAATCATTCAAAAGAATGAAGAGCATTTGCAGACCCAAATGAGGCACCACCTTTTAATACAAATATTAAAGCAACGGCGGAGTCCCTATCTCCGATCTCGGTCGTAAAAAAAATACCACGGAGGATAAAGGCGACCAGGAATTCCGTATGGTCATCGACATCCAAAAATTAAACAAACTTACCATAGCAGATAAGTATCCAATACCGGATACATCGGTAATTCTTCGAACTTAGGCAAGGTAAATTTTTCTCTACTCCAGACCTGAAAAATGGCTTCCACCAAATTCGATTATATTCCAAAGACGAAGAAAAAACATGGTTTTCCGTTAATAACGGAAAGTATCAGTACTCTCGCCTTCCATTCGGGTTAAAGAATGGGCCGAGCCATCGACGAAGTTCTAATAGATGAAAAATTACCCATTGTAAAACCCTTAAAGTCTAAAGGCGTAACAGATTTTAAACCATCGCTTATGGAATTTTCGCGATTTTCACTTCAAAAAGAATCGTAACAGATAACGAAAAGTCTTTTTGTTCGCAGACTATCAAGTCCATGTTGAATAATTTAAAAATATTATACCATAAAGTAACATAAGAAACTTTCCAACGGACAAAAAATTCATAAAGATATCGTCAAAGATATAAACCACTTCTTTGCAGATACTTGGCGAACTTAAAGCTACACGACTATTGCATAGAGAACTGTTGCGACGATAGCCTGACATTTTTATGTAACACATTCAGTCAACCTATTGCAACATGATGAAATACAGATATGAAAATCTCCTACAGACTCTACGACACGAAAAGAAAAGTCATAATATCTTAGAACATTATATAACGGAACTTAAAAAAATTTTATCAATATTTCAAAATTCAAGTGCAAACGATCTTTAGACTCATTGTGGAAATATATCGCCGGTTTCTCTGACCCGACGACCTGGAGCAGTTACATTCTACAGAAGAAGCCTTGATCGAAAACGGTAACGTTCATATTAATACAGCTTTACAAGAATAAATGATTCGGATCACAAAGAGGATTAACTGGTTTCCCAACCCAATTTAGAATCCATAAAATAAGTAGTATTTTTCGTTAAATCCTGCAACCTATATCAACTAATCTGATACAACATATTTTAATAAGTATATGCAAATATAAATTTCCCCATAATTCCATTGAAAAACATTAATTTAAGTCTTCATTCTCTCCAATGTAGTTTTTTCTACTTTTTATAAACCTTAAGATTTTGTTATCTATCACTAGTAAGTAAGCTGAAAGCCTCGATGCTATTGCTTCATTGTAAAAGTTTATAGTTTATAATTATAAGTGAATCAATAAAATAATAATAATAATATTAAATGAACTTGTTAACATCTGACTTTTCAATTCTAAATAATTTTTGTTGGATTAATTTAATTTTTTTTAGAAATTTTCTAATTCGTTTTAAAATAAAAATAAAGTGTCCCCTTAAAAGTATAATTTAAACGTAGCCCTGCTATCTTATGATTTTATTTCACCAAATAATGACCATTTTACACACCATAGACAATTCACATATGGAATACGTCAGTGTGCACTAAGAAGGTGGCCGCAAGGCTACAACAAGTCTACAACAATAAAAATTTCCAGATTTTGGCTTGTCAATTGCTTGAATCCAATTTTAGATTTGAACAGGGAGTACTAATCGGTGTACCTTGGATTTAATTAGAATTTAGATTTTGCGATTTTGAAACAGGGGTAAATTAATTAAAATCTAATAAATGTAGAAAAAGGGGCATTCCTGCAAAGTTAAATTATGTGGAAATGTGAAAATGTTTAAATGGAAACATGTTTAATATTGTATGTGGGAGCGATCAGTGAAACAAGTGGCCCGACTGCTCCAGCTGTACGCAATTGTGTGCGGGAGGGGTACCAAGTGACAGTGGGCGGTCGCCAGTGGCAGTGAGAAATATGCATGTGCAGTGAATTATGGAAGATGCTCGGGCAAAGGATTGAAATGTTATAATTATTTAAAATTATTTATTATTTTGGGGATAACAGACACTTGGACTGTGTAGAACGCATATATGGATTCCATCTTTAATACATTTTTCAATTTAACGCAAATGCGGTATCCAAATAATATGTTTGCATTAGATACATATATAAACTTTGTTTGTTTTCAAAACTAAAATACGCAAATAAAAGCTACGAATAACAAAACGAGGAAACATCAAAACAAAAACAAGAAAAACAATTCTCCTTTGCGACTACCGTTTAGGTGTGCCCTGGAAAACCCTACCGTGTGATGCGCATTTACGTCCGCACCAGAAATTAATTTAGCCCCTAGCCTTTGCAACTGCGTCAACAGATCCTTAGAAATTGATATTGGTAGCTCTTCATGATTGCGGTCCAGGTAACATGACGATAGCCATATCCGCTCATCGTCTGATTCCAGGCTGATAGTCATTTGTGTCGGCGTCGCTGAAATTAAAGAGCATAAAGCATTTATCCCACACGGTCTAGGCTTACCTGTATTGCATGTATACATCAATTTGAGTGGTTATTGAATCAGGACAATATGTCCTTTGACAGATGGAGTATAAGATCGGCGGTCGCAACCTTTGAATGATGAAGGTTAATTTGGAGTACCCGTAACATCAGGGTTACTGGACTGCACCTCCACCACCGTCTTATCAGCATCCTCTTCGCCCGATGCCAGTAGTTCCTCCTCATCAGTCAGGGTGGCGTAATCTGATGGAAGTGTCTGTTCCTTATCGGGCTGATGCCCTAACGCAACCGTCTTACCAGAACCAGTGCCAGGTTCCACCTCTGACACTATCCCCGCCAGCAAAAGTGGGGCGGACCTATCCTTCTAGCTGAGAAGAGGCGTCAGGGTATATTTCAACTCCTACAGGGTCCATTGTGTTTGAGACGTTCACGTCCTTTTTATACAACCTTAATGTTAATGACGAGAATCCATAGCTCACGACACCATCGTATCGCAGAAGAGATTCCAACGAGTCCGTGCTTACCATAACAGTGGCACTGCGGTACTTGCATTTTGACTCCTCCATTTCGTGACTTTCCAGGATGATGTCGGGGGTTCAGGATTACATAACCGTAACATCTCCAGAACCATTTGAGTGGCAGATGGTTCAGGTGAAATTCAGGCCTACGCTCTTAAAAGGTTAGGGATATCCTCCCTTGAGATTACCTCAAGCTTTGACCCAGGCCAAAGTTCAGCGATTCTGGAAATGGCTATTCTGTATAGATCAGTTGATCTCTGATCGCCACATGCTATGAGTTTCACGTGGTTCTGATACTATCCACTATCGTGACTAACAAGACCTGGGCCATGATACTCTTTCAAAATCTGAAAGAAAGTGCTCAAGGTTGTGGACGGGTCGTCCGACAGCTGACGTGTTGGCGACCGGGTCGGTTTCGGAACCTGTGAGAGTCCCTCCGTAACCCTCGTTGTCCAGCTAATAGAAAACTTTTGTTTTTCGGACCTCTCTCCCTCCGGCACGCTTCTGCAATGTTCCAGTAGCTTCAAAGCAGCTCGTTTCTCCTTGTAACTATGCCGTGTAGGCTTTACCACCGAGGAGGTATTGGTCGTTTTAGACGTCATTATACCGTCACGTCTACCAGAGTCTCCGCCATATAAGTTTTAGACTTCGTCTAGAATTCTTCTTGGGGTCCACTTCCTCTGGACCATGGTTTGTCCCCGGTGCCAGCTTCCGCCATGCAAGATGGGCTAGCCGTTCTTGACTTATTTGTACCGCCACTTCTACTAGGATCCATAGCCCCAGCTTCCGCCGTACGATTATGTGACTGTGATTCAGAGTAGGAGGTAATAGCCTCCCATTCATTTAGGGACTGCTTGTCCAAAAAAATTTGTTTTTTTGTTTTGTGGTCCATCTTTTTCTTACGATCACCGTCCACCGTAACAGACATGGTGATTTTCAAATTTTATATATAAAATATGGCAGCGACTCATACCATGGAAAGGTCATGAAAATACCTCAAGGTGACTCGGTATCGAGGTAGCTCCGCAAAATACAGCCGGTATTGCCTTCTGGCTGTACACCATCATATAGGCACGGGTCGCATAGCACCTTGGGTTAGGGGGGATTTTGTACCAGGGCTTACTTACTATCTTAGCCAACCGTATATTAATATGCAGTGCGATCTATTATCAGGACCGCACCTCACACCCAATGCATAATTGTTACCAGCCATTACCAGGTGTAGACCCAACTTCCGCCAGAACTCAATTACGGCATGTACTCATATACATTTTATTCCCCGTGAATAATTGACGGCCAACTACTAACGCTATCCTTATAAAAAAAAGAGTTCACATTTTAGAGTAGTAGCATCCGAAAGGGCAATCGTGTATCAGCATGATTGTACAAAGTACAATCGCTTGTTTTAGTCAAATTTATTAAATCTAAAAGTGTTCACATATAAGACAGGGTATTGTAAATGCACCAAGAAACATCAAAATAACAACGATTTATATACAACAAAAATTACTTAAAACTAAGACTAAGAATATAAATTAAATGAAACTAAGATCAAATAAATAAATAATTAAACAAATAAATAATTGAACAAATAAATATATAAATAATTTTTATGAAATAAGGAAAAATCATAACAGAAAGAATGAAAAACAAAACGGAAAAAGAAATAAGAAAAGAAGAAAATAAATAAAATAGCGTTAAGAGAAGTAGTGCAAAATTGATTGCTTAAAGTTGTTCTCACTTGAGATACTCTTTATTCCCAAAGGCAATAAACCACAACCTGACGGCGTTCACAGAAAAGAGTCTACTCGATCTTAAATACTTGTAATTAGGGACTAAGAGGTTCATATTTCTTCTCGATTCATAAAACTTCAACTTTACAAACAAATAATTAGGTGTTCGTATGTATATTAAGATGTGTAGAAGTATGCACAATTTCTAGCATTCAAATAATTAAAAATATTGCAACCAAGGACTTGATTGCAAAACTTACTGATGTAGTCAAACTTTCTTAAACCATACACATAGATTGTAGCATTATTGAATGCAACTTTCAAGTTATGCCTGGAACCGGACTCAAGTCTACAACATCTGAGTAAGTCATGATTGGCACTATAAGCTGAAACACCAACCTCCTTCTGGTCGCAATAGGCAAAAATGATGCAGTCCTCCTCAGTTTCCGTAAGGTATAGTATACCTTACTCACCACAGAATTTATGTGATCCTCACAGGATAGTGCGGAGTTAATGTGGTATCCAAGGTTTTTTTACTTTTTCAACAAATTTAAGTTTAGTATCATTTAGTGAAATTGTTGGTATATCAGACTTGGAAATCGGAAGGCCATATGATTTTTGGGAGTTGAGCTTCAGCCTATTACCTTTAGCCCATTCTGCTATTATGATCAAGTCTTCGTTTACCCTAGCACATAAATCATCAATGAGACCAATTAGTCTGGACAAATACAATTGAAGTTCATCAACATATGCATGCATGGTAACATGACGACATTTACTGAAAATGTCATCTACTAACAGTGTAAATAAAAGTGGACCAAGCACTGAGCCCTGAGGCACCCCATAGGTTAAATTACTGAACGCAGACACACTCTTTCCCACCCTTACCCTTTGAGACCTTCCAACCAAGTAACTATTTAACATACGGACCGCCGAGCTGAAAATCCAAAATTCAACTGTAGCTTTTCACATAGTAATGAGTGGTCCACAGAATCGAATGCTTTAGAAACATTTAACAGACAAAGCAGGTCCAAGTGTCCCATATCAAATAACTCTCTAATGGCATCCAATATTTTAACAACAGCAATGGAGCAGCTGTGTCCAGACCGAAAATCAGATTGGAGTGGGGAAATAAGGTCAAATTTTCTGACCTGTTCTGAGAGATTCACATAGCTTTGACATCATTATAAAGCCCGTGGCGTAAACAAAAGACAATTTAAATAGCTGATTCTTTTATTTAGGTAATAGTAATAACAGGGAAAAGAGACTTCGTTAGATTTTTGGGTAAAGTCTATAAAGTTTCTGCTCAAATTTACTGTAATATGGTATGTAACACTTCAACAACAGTGGAACAATAATGAGCAGAGCAATAAATATTCCAAAATAAGTTTCTTCTATTTTCCAAAGGAAAAGAATTTATTAAATATGTGGGTGAATATTTGTAAGCAACATACAGCATTTAATCTAAATACTTGGCGAATTTGCATGGAACATTTCGATGAAAAGTGCATAGAGAAGAATTTACAGGTTGAAATGGGAAAGAAATTTTTTTCAAAAATATAATCAATTTTAAAATTATTTAATTACAGGATTTGGAATGAGAAGGTATTTAAAGCCAGGTGCTATATTCCACCTTTGAACAAAAATATAAAGCCCATAGCACAAGTTTGGCTGAAGCGGCTGCAAAGGCTCAATAATAAAAAAATTGTGGTGGGTTCACTTTTACAGGAGTCAAGTTTAATATTTAATTTATCTATAGTATAAAAACTTAACAACATTTGTTTAGCTTAATGCCTTTGTTTTTATTATTACATATATATGCATGCATAGCTACATATGTATACACAGCATAATTTATGCCCGGCAGAGTATGCCATTGGTAAAGCCAAAGACAATATACTATAAGACGTTACATTATTCTCTTGAGTGAGAATCAACATATTGAAATTGCTGGCAACCACATTGGAATTCAGATCGGCAATTTCACGAAGCAGTCGTCAATATGTATCCATCGGCATTCACACACATGGCTATTGTTGTATTGCATTCGTATGAATAATTTAGTGTGTTTTTGTGTGTGCTCACAGCAGAAGCGACTAATTTGAAATCAAATTTTTATTTTCTGTTCTGTGTGGCCGGGGTAAAATACACAAGAATGAATTTTCTGTATGGCAAAGGTTTCTTATTCGGAAAGTGGGGCTTAAAACAAAGCATTTGTGGTTTTGCGTATAAGAAAGATTTGCCATGTCATGACGAAGCATAATGCGTGCATATTAGAACACTTGACAATATAAAAGAAATATGTATGTTTGAATAGGATCTTTTATAAAGATCGAAGCGCAAGTGGTAAAGCGTTGGTCTATCAATTTTATGATGCCGGGTTCAAGTCTGCTGAGAAATATGTTTATTTTTTTAATTGTTCATCCTTTTTTTGAAAGCAAACTAATAATTATTTTTATAAAAAATAATAAGAATAGTTTCTACTTTAGCATAAATTATCCAGTATTAAATAATTTTACTAAACCACATTCAATTGCTGCTGCTATAGCAGATCATTACAGCAAAGAAATTTATATCTTCTAAAAATAGTCATAACGGTGTTTCTTAACTCACATACATTAAATCATGTGCGCATGAAACTCTGTTAGTTTTGTACGATTTCAATACCTTTGTTTATGTTAGTTTTTTGATGCTTTTGCGCAATTCGTCTGAAGAAGCTCATAAATTTCACAAAATCTTATCCAATCAAACATTTCGTTCGGCAATTTTAGGAAGTTTTTGTTTTTCCGTATATGCTATGTATATTAAATAAATTGTTTGATTGGATTTTATTGTTATGGTAGGAAAAGGAATAATTTTACAGATGAATTCAAATTTTTTATATTTATTTTATAATACATTATTTACAAAATAAAAATTAACTTAAATTAATATAATTAAATGTATATTATTATAAAATATAAAAAAACATGCAGTTGCATAGAACTTAGACAGAAAATAATTAAAAAATAGAACTAAAAAGAAGTCCCAAATATTATTCACGAATGTAGGTCAAAAGAGATAATTTCATTCAAATTATTTCCTATATAAGTGGATACACATCCAAAGCCAACTTCACACGCACAAAGAAGCACAAAGCAGTAAGAAGTTTTTGCACATTTTTATTAGTTTCCATAACTCAAGTCTCCACGTCAAGGCGAGTGATGTATTGAGGGGCCGGTTGTAGTATTTCGAATGGCGTTTGTGCAAACACATGCCAGCAAGTCGACTTGGGTAACCCCTGCAGACCTCATATAGACATTTTTTGAGGTAAATGTCAAATGTAATGGGCAAAAAGACGCACCTTATATTTAAATATGTTTTACTAAACATTATTTATCCTAATATAAATTTAAAATTTCTGGATTTTTAAATACTTGAAATAATTTTTTTATAGATTTTTGATTATAATAATTTTCGATTATAAAGTGGTTTATTATGCGTTAGAACAGAATCATTGTTGAACTACATTTTTCTATAGGAAAAAAATGTTTATATATAGGTTATTGTATTGTATACGGTTTTATTTACAAAACTTTGTAAATCAATTTATAAAAAGAAGATATGCACTTAATACTAGATATTGAAGTTCATAAAATTTACTTCAAACATGAACATCATATACTATGTAAATGCGGAGAATCAGTGTTCATAGATATGTAGGCACATATTCATGTACGTACAAGTGGTTTAATTTGTAATAGATTGTGGTAACAGTATTTCAAGCTGATCTGACAAAGTAAAAAAAAAAATCGTTTAGAACCCTGATTTTGTTGAATGTACCCTTAATCTAAAAATTATTTAGATACATTTTCTGATGGACTGGGCAATAGACGCACATATGAATATTAAAATATTAACACTAATTTTAGTAAAATTGGTTTTTTGTGCATAATTATTCTTTCTTCGGATAGACTCAAAAAATGTTTGATCACATGCTGCTAACGCGAAAATATGAAATATAAGATCGAAAGAGTAAATTGAGCTGATATTTGTCCATATTGAAAATATTGACATATCTAAAACTTCATGACAAATTGAATTCTAATTCTGCTTCACTTTATATTTAAAGAAGCCACACCGCAAATCATACAACAAAAACTCCAATCCAGACAAAAAGGCGCTTTATTTTCATTTCATTTCATTCTTTTTATGGCCCAATTCGCTACCTGACAAATGACCAGAAGACAAATATGTGCATACATACATGCATATGTACATTGATCTGAATGTATGGATGTGCATATAAGTTAATCACATTGGTGTTATTAAAGTTAAAAAAATATTTTTTATTGGTTTTGCTGTGCAATTCGATGGTGGATTTTTAGGGGATAAAACAATAAATTAAATAAATACATATTATTATTTATTCATTTTATACACCAATTTTTTCTTTTTTTTTACCAATTTACAATATAAATTTTAAAAATATTCCCATAATTAGTTATAATGCCTCGTCTTCGATTGCTACGATTGTAATTCGTTTTCATTCCAATTCCAACAAATAAATAAATAACATTTTTGCATTCATATCGATACACACATATGCATGCCGTAAACATGAAGGCAAGCATACAAACATTCGCACATGTAGTAAACACACACGCTCATATAGAACGCAAACACCAGAATGTGTATCTACATATTTTGCCTTTGCTTGCCGAGCACACTTCGGGTTTTGGTCCAATAGGCAGCCATGGTTTTTTAACTCATTTCGCTGAGTGAAGAGAGCTATGTAACGTCTTATAGTATATTGTCTTTGGCCTAGCTAAAAGCATGGAGCAAGAAATGAAGTTTAGAGCAGTTATGCTAATTTACATATTTTGGTACATATTTTGTCTACTCTATCTAACATAAATTATTCCTATCTAATTTCTGCATGTTATTAAACATATCTTCAAAATATCACTCAAATGTAAAATTATCGACGTTTGGTGTTGATAAATTATGGTCAAGCACGCTTTGTTTACACTAAGTGATCGCGACCCCTGTTTTTTCACTTCCAAAATAGCATATTCAGCATTCTGCATTTAGATGAATAGTGTACCGCGCCAACAATGTTCTGAACGGAGCCTGCTTGAGTCATTATGTGGTACAAATGCATATTCAGCAATACGCATTGAGTATATTTGAGCTAACAATAGGCGCATTCGATTCGCATCTCTATCGACGATAGGATAGACATTTGTATGGAAAAGATATCGAGTAAATTATACTCGGATTAAACGATCAAATTTTTCCATCCTCAATAAAAAAGTACTTCCAAATTGAAATATGCTTGAAAACCAACGAGATTAAAAATTCCCTGGGATTTTTTATATTTTAGCTGATTAAATTTAAAGAAAACAAAATTAATCTTTGGATTTTGTTTTTTTTATATTTAATATTATTATTGTGTTGATTTAAATTATATTCAGATGATTAGTTTTCATAAATAAATATAAAGAAAGTAAATGTTTAAAAAAACAGTTGAAACAGTGATGCTACTATGTCGTTGTTTTATTCGCAAAACTCGATACGAGCCGATACAAGTGACGAATCGAATGCGCCTAATATTATGTGCGGCATATAGGAATACAGAGTTTGCTTGTGTTGTTGTGTGGTCGTCAGTGTACGCTAGTGATGTACACTACACTGTGTATGAACATAAATATATAAATAAAATAACTAAAAGACGTTGACAAATTTGCTTGCGAAGTGAAATGCGCTGAAAAGTGGATTTTCAGGTTTCTGGACGTGTTCAAAAACGTTAATTGGCGTATAGGTATATTTTTGTATTTTAAAAATTAATGTTTATTATACTTTTTAAAATAATTAAATTAATTACATTTTCGAGTAACAAAAAAATGCATGTATGTATATACAAAAATTTAAATAAAAACAATTGAAGTATATAAGTAAATAATAAATTTACTAATATTACATGGTGAATTTCAAAGACCCAGTTTTAAGAGAAGTAAACAATTTGCTAAAAATTAAATTTAATAATAAATACTTCAATGTTTGTTGTATTGTGACATAATATTTTTGGAGGGAATCAAATTCAATAAATTCTCATTTTGGAAGTGTTATTTTATTAGCATGGTTGAGTTTACAGTGCTAACGTTTAATTTATTTCTTTTTGAATTTTTTTTTAAATTCCTTTGTGAAAAACTCTTTCAACTGTTGCACTTCTATGTGGTAAACTTAAACAAACTGTCTTATTTTTGGGTACAATAGTTGTCTCAAAACATTTTTTGATTTAAGAACAAAAAACCAAATTTCTTCAAAATCTTTTCCAATTTCAAAATCAGTCAATATTAAAACACGCCACTCGTTTTCAAGGTCGTCGATATTAGGAAAAAGTTTTATTATTACCACACAATACAATCTTATAGACTTCAATAGCAAATGAAATCTAGGCGATTCTGATTGAAATTCAAGATTTAATGGATTAACTGCGTTCAGTACATACGAAAAGAATTCTAAATATAAATAATTTTTGTCAGTCATCCGAGATGCAATACGTGATGCCAAATCAGAATTGTCTTCAAAGTCGTTAAAAATAAAAAAATGCTTCAATGCCACCCACTGTTCCAATATTCTTTGTACAGCTGCACCCAGTGAAAGCCACCTTGTGTTAACAAACCTTCAAAATTTTGTTTTGTTTCGTGTTAAAATAATATTGGTACGTTCAAGGTGAATTTATTTACAAGGTGGCTGCAAGGTGAATTTCGTACCTCTGGAATTGTCAAACATAGGCAATGTGCGATAAAAATAAACGAAATTGAGAGGAATGGAGGAATACATAAAAGCTGCTTAAAATGGTACGCAAAATATACAAATATTTATATAATAGTTAAATAGACTTATAATTTCTTTTACTTTCAGTATGTGAGTGAGAAATTATTCATATATGTATATATGAAAGAGAAGTTTATACAAATATGTTTATAAAGTGGTGCAGTGTTTGAATATTTAAATGGAGAATATTTACTGAAAGTTTCCTGAGACAGTTCCTGCTGCATTTCTTGTCGCACGCACTGAAGTAGTTCGCTAAATCTGGAATAAAAATAAATCAATGGATTAAGAATAAAGAATATGAATATATAAATATTATAACAATTATTTCAATATTTACCTTAATAAACCTGATTATAATAAAATTTTGAATAGTTGCTTGTTGCCCATTATGCGCTGTTTTGCTTTCTGCACTCTCAACTGTTTATTCAATTGTTTTATGCGAAAATGCATCCGGCATTTATAAAACAACGATGTAGCTAATGTAGGCAATTCAACAGCTGAACTTAACGCAACTAATCTACTTTGCAATTTGGGTGCGTGCACAATTTCATTTCCATTTGTTGTATTAAAGATGCTTTCCAAACTCTTTATCAGCTCCAAACTCTTTTTCAACTCTTAATATGAAATATTCTTTAAATAATTAAACTTACTCAGTTTGCGTGGAGGAATTAAAAACACCAGTACCGTCAACTATCCATGAACAGCTATCCTGCAAATTCACACTGGGAATGGAGTAAGAAGGCACAGCACTTGGCAGCAACCGTTTTATTGCACACACATCACCAGGACCATTTATAAAATCACTGGGCAAAAAATGGTCTTCACAAATAACTGCCGTTTTTTTAAAATTAACACCACATACATCCACCCACTGTTGTCGGAAATACTCATTTTTGGGTACACGGAAAAACGATCCATTTCCTTTACCCGAGTATTTACTACACATACCACATTTGCTTCGCATATTGTTTATTTTTTAATCTTTTAATGTTCAAATTTCACAAAAATAACAATTAAAAAACTTATTCACACAAATCAAAACTCAATTTGCAATTTTTTCATATTTGTTTTGGTCGCATTTTTCTAAACATTCAATTTTGACAGCTACTGAGGGAAAATCGATTCAAAAAAATTTGCTCTTGCATCCACCTTGTAAATAAATTCACCTTGGGTACGCTATAATCTTTTTGTATATTACTTCTATGCGCAAAAAAATATAAAAACCCCTAATGAGGCACCCCTGTAGGCAGTGCTTCCGTAGCTGCAGAAGAGCATAAGTTCAAAGAGTGGCACACGCAACCAATTGCATACAAGTAATTGTTAATATTTTTTAGCAATGGTTGTACCCCGTTCAGATGTCCCATCATTGTCGACGCATTATCTGCTGCAATCCCGACTAAGTTACTCATAGGCACCTTTATCTTTGAAAAAAAGTAGTGATCACTTGCTTCTAAATCAATTAAGTTTAAGAAACGATCACGAATTTTACCAATTTTATCACCAAACGAGTACAGAAGTCTGAAGTCGGGTTAGACCGACTTCGAAATATCCTTTACTTTTTCTTGTGCGAGCAAGTTCAACAATGGGGATGTTTTCTTCATAAATCATCATTATGAGCATATTCACGGTAATTTTTGGTAGGGTACCTGGAATTGATTATATCGACCCCATTTCTTGTTTATGGCTTTGTAGTGTCAATATAACCACTAATATAAAATTTCGTCAAAAAATATTGAATAGATCGAAAGTTATATGTCAATAGTGGGCGTCCAAACATAGTAATATAAGGCGACCAGATTTTGGAAAATAAAAAAGAGGACATTAAGAAAATAAAAAAGAGGACATAAAACTTGAAATTTTTTAAGAATATTCGCTGGTTTTATGTATTTTTGTATTGTTGTGCTGAATAATGTCTTGTCTTCCTTTATTTTGAATAGAAAATATTTGTCTACAAATTGTGCACTTGACTTTCGAATATCCCATATTTTCACCATCTGCAGCAACAATGTGTGGAAACTCTTGTTTGTGGTTTTCGTTGAAAGAGACTTTTCTTCTTTTTACATTGTTCATTTCTGGATTAAAATAATGATAGTGGTTTAAATTATTTTATTAATTTAATACACATAGATATTGTTTTAAATAATTAAAAAGTTACTTACCGAGCAATTTATTAACATATACTTTTCTTTAAAAAAATACTAGCACGCAGAAAAAACAAAACATAAAAACAGGGAAAAGCCTTAACAACAAAGTTTTTGCAATGTACAACCATGTACACATACAGCATACCAAAAGAAAATAAGTGTTACCGTTTACTTTTAAAAGCGAAAGGTTAGTTGGGGTTCACACTAGGCACTTTTTGTTGCGGCAATTCTGAGTTTATAGGATGGAGAGGATTTCATTCCTCTCATCATGCTTTTAAAATTAAAGATGACAAAAGTTATATTATTTGCTAAATTGTACTTGTGACATATCTTAAAAAAACTTTTTTCATCCTTTGATTGGAGCCAAGTTTATTTAGCTCTCCACATTTGTTCAAACGATTTCCGAGTGGCTTTATGGTCAAACGAAGTGTTATGACCATATTGGATGCTTTTGAGACATAGTCCTACGGAACTCCGTCCTGATGCAATGTCGTCCATCTGACTATCTTCACTCCGTGTGATTGGATTTAATATAATTACGCGTATTGTTATACTCTTGCTACTGGTCATAGCTATACCAAAGAAGAATAAGAAATGACAATCAATTCGCGCGTTATTTTTTTTACCGTTTCAACGATATTTTTTGCTCACACGTATAGTATAAGTGAATTTATTGTGTTTGTTGTAAACTTATTCCATAACCCTGTAGTGAAAATTATAGACAGTCTTCAAAATATACCAGAATATTTAATAGTGAAAAATCAAATGGTTAAAGTTAACCAGTTGCTGACTTCTGCGGCACTTCATTGCAGTGTATAATAAATTTTTCCTTTTTTTTGTCAATTTGATAAAAAGAGAAGTAAAGACAAACATTGGAATTTGAAGAAAAACAGTTCTTTTTATAATTTCAACCACTTTTTGTAATTCCTCATTTTAAAGATAAATCTTCCAGTTAACGTGTATTTTAAAATATACGCAGTGTCCGCAAAGAAAAGTGGAAATACGACATCATGAATTAACATGCTGAATTCACACATTCCTCATTTATGCACAAAAATTATTATAGATGTCGAGTACACATTATTATATTATGTACATAAATATATAAACATTTTATATATATATATATATATATATATATATATATATATATATATATATATATATATATATGCACTAGTATTTTAGCAAGCTGGTTTCACTGCTGGGATGTTGTCTAAAATCACGAATATTCGCAGAAAAAAACGGAAGAAGTCAGGGCTACGTTTAAATTAAACTTTTAGGGGGTGACTTCATTTGTATTTTAAAACGAACTATGAAACTTCTTAAAAAAAAAGGTGATAATTAGTCCAAAAAAATTAGAATATTTAATTTGGAGTTGAAAACTCAAATGTTATCAAGTTCATTTAATAAATTATAACTATTCTTAAGGTTAAGAAATTGCCGGTCAAAAGAGAATTCAACGTTTTTACAGTATTCTCACATATAACAACAGTTTCAATAATCTCAGAAAAATATTCAAAATAGGTCAAATGCAGCTAAACGAATTAAGTTAACGGCTTTATGCTTTTAATTAAACAGAGGTGGTGTTTCTGTCTTTAATAGTGACGAAAACAAATTTTTTGGTTTGGCGAATTAATTTTTTTACTTAAACGCAACTGGAATATTTTGACTTGTGGATCTTGGGGGTTCATTGACAATGAGGATTTATCACAAAAATTGTATCTTTTCAGTTATTTTGAGAAGTTAAGTGAATTGAGGAATGACGATAGTTAGAGTTAAGGGGGGTGCACTGTATTTTTACCACTACATACATAATTTTTAAAACCTCAAACTAGCAGAACTCGCCAAATACATTCATATCAACCGTATATTCTACATGTTCTTTGGTAGTAGCGTGGCTGATTTTCTTCAGAACCAATTCATTAATGAAAGAAAATGGTGTCGCCACCATTAAATATAACAACTAAGTTAAAGAAAGCAAAAAACAAATTATTAGGTTTATTTTTTGCTATCGGTTTATTAAACGTAAGATGAATGATATTTGATTCCATATTAATAAGAAATTAGAAAAACTGAAATTACAAATATAGAATTAGACTGATTCCCTCGAAAAAGTGTTTTTGCTAAAGGGGAAGTGCGACTTAAAAATGAAGTGAAACACTTCGATCGAAGTGAGGATGGCAATATTGATATACATATGAATGTACTCGTACATGTGTTTTTATTTGCCTGTGTCAAAACATTTACCCACACTGCAATTATCCATAGAATGAATTCACTAAATTGGCGTGTTATTTTAGCTGTATTCAGTGGAATTGCTTCAACACTTTTTCAAGGGGGCAGAACACTTTCAACATTTCACAATTTGTTTAAATTGCCTATTCCAGTTGTTGAAACTTCAGTTTGTAATATTGGATCGGGAAAGGAGTAGCAACACAATTTCCTCAATTTGGTCAATATATTATAGAAATTCCACAGCATTTGATCGCTGATGAGGCAAATATAATAAATAATACTTTCGGGAATGTCTCTCAGAGCCTTTTTCAGATTGCATCTTTAAATCAGTTATTTTAGCTCCTGTTATTTGTCTGGTGAACAAAATGTCTATTATAGCTGTGATAAAATTATATGTGACAAGGATTCAGAAGTTAAGAATTATCCTGTAGAATTTTTGAATTCTTTGTCAATTAGTACTTTACCACTATTCAACTTAGCATTAACGTCGATTGTATTGTGCTTCTCATTAGAAATTTGAATGCAAAGAATGCATTAGCCAATGGGGCCAGAATGAGACTGAAAGTCTTATACCGTAATTCGATCGATTGTGAAGTTTTAACAGGAATTGCGCGCAATAAACGTATTTTGATACCAGGAATAAAACTAACTTATGCCGGAGCTATTTTGCCGTTTGAAATTTAACGAACGCAATTTCCTATTATTCCAGCATTTGCTATGACGATCAGCAAATCACAAGATCAAATGTTTGATAGAGTTTGAATTCTATTGCGGCAACCGGTTTTTACGCATGGACAGTTCTGTGTGGCTGCCAGTAGAGTTAAATCTTAAGTTTTATGTAACCGATGTAGCCTCCAGGGGCACTTAGCAAACAATGAACGTGTTTTTACCAAAATTATTTTTTATACAGATATTTTTTGTTTATCATATATAAAAACAAAATATGTACTTTTCTTTCTTTAAGTCAGGCAAAATAAAAATAATTTACGAATCAAGTTAAGTTAAGGGTTAGTCAATACTAAAATGCTTAATGTAAAATTATTTATCATTAAAATATATGACTTTACGAAATTAAAACAAAGACAATATACAACGTAAATACTCTTTGAAACACCTTTGTTGGCATGTGGAAAAAATGAAACTATCTTCAGGGGAATGGCTGAATTACGGCCAGGGGCGATACTAGTAAATATAAATGAGCTATATTGTTATAAGTCAAGAATGTCGAAAAAAATTTATGGAAATACACTTATCAAGTATTTCAAAAAAAATCCAAATATAGTGACCCCGATGACAATAGTGCACTTAGGAGTTCAGTTATGTATATCAACGGTCAATGTACTCCTACTACTGATATCGAACTAAACAAAAAAACTTCTTCAGTGAAGAGCGTTGCAATAACCGTTAATCCAATTAAAACTGCTTCATGTGCTTTCGAATGCTAATGCAAGAATAAATAAATTGTATCCGCACCCCGAAGACCAAGCAAAATGTGATTCGTTTTTTAGTCAATATGCACATTTGATTTACATATATTGTTTTGTAGTGGAAAAAGGTTACTATATTAATTAATTAGAACATAAATAACTAACCTACATTATTTTTATTATTAAATAAAATCTAGGTGTGGGCAGACCAAAAGCGATATATTTGTAAGAAGATTGCTTCTAATGTAAAAAATAGAAATGGAGCAGGTGGTGGCCCCAATAGAGAGCTAAAATTAACTCGCAACGAAGAAATTCTGGCTACTCTTCTTAATTCAAAGGAGGCTATTGTGGGTACTGGCGGAAAAAAATTCGGCTACGACAGTGCACCACGAAATGAGACGAGTGATATGGATAAATAAAACCACGAATCTTTTGCTGAACATTTAAGAACAACTCCACTTTTAACTTTGTTAGAGGACAGTTTTCGATAGCAATCAAGAGGTCCCAAACCAGAACTACAAAAAAGAGGAAAAATCCAACCCCCATTTTGCCAACAAAACAGGTTAAAAACATTAAAAAGAGCTCTGTATACAAGAGGAAATGTGCTGCAAAATGAGCGAACTGACCACTATAATAAATATGGTAGCAGTAGAGCTTAAAGAAATGGGTACCAACACAAAAAAATATATATAGAAGCCTTGATCGCATCTACGATGAGACTAAGCGCCACAATTTGGTGATGGAGAAGTTGGGGAAACGTGAAGTGGAAGCTAAGATAGAGAGCAATTGTCGACAATACTATGCATATTTATTATTAATAACAATAATATAACAATCCACTGAAACACAGATATTTCTAACCCCTTTATAATTTTTTTAAACTTTTTGGGAGTTAATTATAAAACCAAATCACATAAGAAACTCATCTGTTTGTAAGTTCGAAGTGTGCTTTTAAACTTCACTACGAAATCCGAATTCGCATAAATTGAGAATAGGAGGAAAAAATCAGAGTGAATTAATGCAAAAATGAAAGAAAAAAATTTATTATAATTTTCTGATTTCGGAGGAGTATTGATCCCCCTCGGTACGGCCTTGGCAATAAACATTGCCTTTATCACCAATAGCATGTGAAGGGTATTCGCTGGTATACTGTCTAGTGTAAGTTATAATAACTTCGATTTAGCTGCTATTATTTTACAAAACAGAAATTAGCATTTGGCCAAACCGGATAGTCATGCTTACTTAAAGCTATTGTGCAGCCGCAAACCAGCTCATGGTTTTAAAGATATCTTTTGAATTGCCATTGATGTCTATCTCTTAGCAGCAATTAATTCATTGTTCCTCTGTTCGTTTGAGCATGCAAGCCTTCGCCATTGCTTCTGAGTAACGAAGCAGGAAAGAGACACAAAAGCTGTAGTCAGTATATTAAAATATTATTAACTAGAAGTGTCGTTGCACAGATATTCAATTTCATTCATTGGATGTGATTGTATTTAAATCTCATAAATTGAAACTGTTGTTGATATATCTGCTACACATAAATCGTGATGCATGTACTCATTCTAGATTCTTCTAAAAAAGTGAAAGGTTGGTGGGTGGGTGACAATTGTTTACCATGTACTACTTATAAATATAATAAATAAAATTCTTTTCATCGACTCAACAAGTCATAGTTCAAGAATATTAGTACATCGTCTCATTATACAGAATAAAAAATTGAGTAAATTAATAAGGCATCGGAAAAAGTCCACTTTTTAACAAAAAAGCTAGAGATGGATGCATTCATATCTATAGCTAAAAATAACCAAAATATATACATACGCATTATTGGGAAGAATGTCTTTTATTTAAGGCAAGAATATATGTATAAAATCAAGTTATATATGTATATCGAAATGATATATTTACGTTGAAAGATAAAATGAAAATACAGTAAAGAAAAGAAAGTTATCTTACTTCTTTATACAAACGTATCTTTTTAGAAATTGTCCAAAAGTAATAATTTTTAACTTCATGTTGGCACGAAATAACCACAACCGTTTCGGTGATTAGATCCGACCAAAATTCGGAAGCTGGTGAAGCTTTAAACGTCATTAAACTTATGTAGATAGTTTTATAAGATTGAACCATTATATTTTTATAGAATTACAGGAACTACTATAAGGAAACAACATAAAGCGGTACCAAAACAATTTATTTACAGCTTTGTATTTTGGGCACAAAAAGGCCTTAAGAGTACTCCGTCAGTGTTTTGAGTTCTGTAATAAAATCACATGTCAATATTTATATGTAAATAAAAAGGTAACCAGTAAACTATGCTGAAGTCTTGTTGATTTCGTGACACCATTTATCCATCAAATAAAGCGCGCGTGCGGGTTACAGCATGGCGATAATGGAACCATATCACTTAATCTTTGTAGTAAAATTTCTCATAGTGTCGTATTCTACATGAATGCGGATGAATCAGTTGAAAAATTACTCCCAACATGATCATAGTTGATTGTAGTGTGTCTAGAAGCAACGTATTGCAGAAAAACCATATCCGTACAATCCGTATCCTGCAAGTGTAAAAAAATCAAGAATCATCGTATGACGAATGTCACTTTTCCTCGGATAACTTCGGCAGTGCTGAACTTGCCATATATTTTTTATTAAAAGTACGAGACAAAAATACTGAATATACTGAGTAAAATTGTTGTATGGAGTAATCGACAATTAGCAATATTGTGTGTTAGCAATTTGTGTTGAAAATCTCTTGCGTCTGTATACATTTTTGTCTTTCTATTTTAGATGCTTTGCGAATTGTATATACTTAATTTGTTTTTGCTGATAACGACGCAAGGAATCTACGGAGTTACGGTGTCCACCACAGGATACCATATCGTGCATAATGAGCATCCAACAGACGCATTTCACGGATTTAGATTTCTTCAAGGGAATGCGCCGCGGTATCAAATGCACAGTCTTATACCAACAGCATCCGAATATACACAGATATTAGAAAGAGGATATCACGGGTAGGTTACAACAAAAATTGTTGCAGCTGTAATTATTTATGTTGGCATTTTCATATTTATAAATTCTACAGAAACGTCCTTCCTGGGATAGAAGTCAATTCATCTCCAGCGCCAACCAATCCCTTCACCAATCCAAATGCTGGCTACGGACCACATTTCCCCACGCCTGGCGTGGCCGTGTGCGCCATGCCACCACCGACTTGCGAAAGTACAGCTTATCGTACTTTGGATGGTTCCTGTAATCACTTAGAAAATCCTCAACTGGGCATGGCTAATTCCAGGTGAAATCATATAATACGGCTAAAAACTGACAGTCAAGAAGTTGACCTTAGAAAATTCGATTAATAACGCTGAACAATGTGGCAGCAATCATATTTTTGTGTATAAATGGTTCTAAATGGTTTGCGTTGCATGTCTCTGATGCCAAGGGTATTAGGACTGGATAGAGTCAGCTCAAACTCTCAGGATGAATTGGTACTTCTCAGAGTAGTCCTTATCACAATAAATATCTCGTAATAGCTTGTGCATAAAATAGACCTAGCTCAGCTTGACTAGTTGCGGAGCAATGATTTGACATCTAATTTAGAATCAATTTGTTTACATGCATATATGTACATATATACATACATACAAGCGTAGTAAAAAAGATGATATAAAAAAAAATCTGGGCAATACTTAAAACACCGCAACAATTACCTTATGTATAATTTCAAAGAAATACAGATGTATACTATAGAAAAACGTATGGAATTTGTGGGGATAAAAAACTTAAAAAGTAAAACAATAACACGGTACGATAAGCCCTTCAAACTGCACACCATTAATTTGTGTGCCACCAAAAATAAATATTTCTGCATAGTTTTGCACAGCACCGCATTACCCCCCAAAGCTGTAGGTATCCATTATAAATAATAATAAGGGTCATGAAAAAAGTGATCGAGTGCAGTTTAAATCCAATATCCATCGCTCTAGTACCCTTCCAGCGCGCCAATTATTATTTGACTTTAATTTATCCATTTTTTTACTTCTAAACTACTATAAAGAACGAGATAAGGAAAAAATTGATGGTATAGGTACATATCTTCCAATTATCTATATAATTAGCTTACAAGTTTATTAGATTATTTTATACTGGTTTACTAATGTACTCGGTCCTATTGTAGATATGGCCGATTGTTGTCACCAAATTACGCCGATGGCATCTCGGCAGTAACTAGGTCTGTTACTGGTAGCGAGCTGCCAAACTCTCGCCTTGTTTCATTAGTAATCTTTGGAGAATTGGATGTGCCGGACCCGGACTTTACTTTAGTTAATATGCAGTGGGGCCAAATTATCACGCATGATATGAGCATGGGTGCTGGAGGCACTCAATCTAGTAAGTAAATCCAATCGAAAAATATCAAAGATCTCTTAGCAAAAATATCTCATAGAAAAACACCCTACTCGTTGTTGCACCGACGACGGTCGACTGGTTGCCTCTGACAAAGCGCACAAGACATGCTATGCTATTGTGGTACCACCACACGACCCAGCTTATTCTCAAGTTGGCACGCAATGCCTTAATTTTGTGCGGACTCTAACTGATCGCGACATTAATTGCTCGTACAACAATGGACCAGCGGAACAGCTTACGGTTGTGACTGCCTACATGGATCTCTCACTCGTATATGGTAATTCTATACAACAAAACGGTGAACTTCGCGTATTTCAAGGTGGACGCATGTTAGTCGACATGCGTAATGGCGCCGAGTGGTTACCAGCTTCGCGAAATGTCACAGACGATTGTGACGGAGCACCACCAAATGAGATCTGCTACAGGGCTGGTGATATACGAGTCAACCAGAACCCTGGTCTCACCATCTTGCAAACAGTATTGTTGCGTGAGCACAACCGCATCGCAGACTCTTTGTCTGGACTAAATCCGCACTACGATGATCGTACGTTATTCCAAGAAGCGCGAAAAATTAACATAGCGCAATTCCAGCATATTAGCTATTACGAGTGGTTGCCGATATTTTTGGGCACTGAAAATATGCTTAAAAATCGTTTAATCTACAAGGCACTTGGTGGAGGCTTTGTAAATGACTACGACCCGAATATTGATCCAGCTGTACTAAATTCACATGCCACAGCCGCTTTTCGATACTTCCACTCGCAGATCGAAGGAAGATTAGAGTAAGTCATAGGTTATAATATCGGACATTTAGTTACATAAATTATAACAAATACTCGGTTTCCGTGAAAAGCTTGCTATCGGAATTACGGTCAGTACTTGGATCTCTGAGGCTAAGCGACTGGTTCAATCGCCCCGGTATTATTGAGGTTGGCGACAATTTCGATTCACTAACTAGAGGCCATTCAACACAACCTCAAGAGTTGACAGACATTAACTTCGACAGGGAGGTGAGATAATATTTTATGTCCCAACTTTTATTTTTACATTTGGTGCCTCCCATTTCAGATTAAACACTTTTTATTCAGACGAAATATGCCATTCGGCGGAGACTTGCGCGCTATTGACATCCAACGTAATCGAGATCACGGTCTAGCTACCTACAATGATTTCAGAGAATATTGCAGCCTTAGACGCGCCAATAGTTGGGAGGATTACGGGGATTTAATTGATCCGCAAGTAAGAAAGATTTCCCAACAAAATCTCAAAATGAATCATATGTATATAACTAAAACGGAAACATATTCCTAATAAATACAGATAATAGAAAGACTACAAACACTTTATGCTAGCCACGAAGACCTGGAAGTCACTGTTGGTGGCTCCTTGGAATCACATGTTGCAGGCGCCTTGGCTGGACCCACATTCCTTTGTATTCTCACAGAACAGTTCTATCGAACGCGAGCTGGTGATCGTTTCTTCTTTGAGAACGGCGACAGAGTAAGCGGATTCACCCAAGGTATAGCCCACACGTTAACACATTGAATTAGCCTATCGCAACTACAATTTCAATAATATTTGAATCATAGAGCAATTGGCTGAAATACGCAGATCAAGCATGGCGCGTTTGTTATGTGACAACGGAAACCAAATCGCATCCATGCAGCCGAGCGCATTCATCACAATTTCAAAATCGTATGTATTTACAATTGCAATCGAATAGTTGTGCGCGACAGCTAATGATTTATTTTTACGTATTTTAGTAATCCTGTTGTGCCATGCTCGGAAATTCCGCAAGTTGATCTCACAAAATGGATCGACCAGAAGCCATATGCAGCGGAACACGGCAAATGAAATATAAGTTATTTTTAGTTTCAACTGTTTAAAAGATATTACCATATTTAGTGAAGACACTGCTGATTGTTAATAATTAAAACAATTAAAATTAAATACATTGTGGAATTTCTTTATACATTATGCACAAGTGGTGTAACGATTAGCTTATTAAACGCCTGTTTACTAATACGTCAGTACATTTTCATTCGTTGTAAATCTGAATACAAATGGATTTATATGACACAAAACGATAATCATCAATATGAACTAAATTAAGGTTTCCAACTTTGTTTGGTTGGCTCATTTTTGTAGTTATTTTCTTCACATTTGTAGAATGTGAATATGGAAATTATATAACGGAAGAAAATTATATGCTTTTGAATTTAGAAAAAACATCTCTCATAGCACGTGCGATTTTAATACCCTCCCATTCCAAATTTGTACAAGACTAGATTCGCTGAGAAATTTCAACCACACCAGGAACGATATAGAAAATTAAATAGATAATAACAGCATCTGCGATTCAAATATATAATTAAATACTGTTGCATCTATAATCATGTTATATATGTTATACCGTCGTTTTCAAAACAATAGATAATATCAACTTTTAAATTAAAAGTCAAAAGATGCTGGTTTAAAAAATTAGAACTGAACATATAAAAAAAGAACAAAGAAAGTATAATGGTTGAAAAAATACATCAAATTTTTGTAATAATAAGTTCGAAATTCCTTCCAATTATTTTTAAAATGGTACTTCTGATAAGGTTGGCATTATTTGAAGTTGAGAGTTACTACTGATATTCAACTGGCTCGCTTTCCTAAAAGAGTTAGCTAAAGCTTTCAAATCACCGCAAATGACTTTATCTTTCCACTCCAGAAATACTCGTAAGTCATCTAAAATCTGCCCGCTTTTATAATCGAAAATCTCATATAAACGACTATGGTTCTTTTGTCCATTAATAATGTATAAACCAAGTTGACATAAATCCGACAAATAACTGGTCGAGATAGAATATAATCTGAAATTATAACAAAAAAGAGATATTAAAAATTCGTTCTTTTTTCACCGATGGGTTGTGTATTCATTTCACTTTCCTTCTCTTTAACAAGTTTCTTAGTTTCTCGCTTTACAGATTTCATAATAGTAATCCATGTAGAATTGAAAAATCATTTCCAAATTTGCAATTTATTTATTACCAATTTGATAAGAAATTAACCATTCAATTAGTTATTTTAAAACTAAGCATAAAGTTGGATTATACATATTAAGCAAGCTTATATAAAATATGTTCTATTTCTAAATCACATTTCAATATATGCTATTTTTGTTGGAAATTGAACAAGATTCCAAATATAACAGGTATTCGTGTGATAACAAAGTAAAAATAGATTTGTATAATGACTGTTCTAAAAGTGCATATCAGAGCAGTATAGAGTAGCGTAGAGGAAGTTTAAACAGCTCTTAAGAGCTTTTGGGGCAGAATAAACCAATTTCTAAATCTTCCGCTTCAATGAACACCTTTTTCTGCTCCTGGTTGAGATAAAGTAGTCATTGTAAAGACTTAATGTGTCATAGATAAAAGCTTTCTTTTGACAAGCTAGGAAAAGTTTAGCCAGTCGGCACTGTTTTATAAATAGAAAAAATCTACAAAACTAGGCCCGTACGAAGTGTCTCTATTAAGTGAAATGAATACTCGTATTGTATTAATTTTTACCCTTCATTAAGGTTGTAGTGCAAAATAATTTTGATTATTAACAAAATATCAGCGTATAATGTAAACCAAATGTGATTCTCGTCATAGTTATTCAATAGACAGTTGCTGAGTTCCCTAATGATGTCATGTGATTGGTCCGCAAAATCTAAAACGAAAATAATCATACCATAAAAAAATTTATTATAAACAACATATCAGTTAATATATCATATATGTTTCCCTTTTACGTAAATTAAGCTTCACTTGCATTTTATGGCAATATTCATCGCTTAAGACTATGCACCAACCTTAACCACCAAGCTAAGACGCTGGCCGCCTAGCTTACCCGTGGGAATACGCTGACACAGCGTCTGCCGGCTTGCCCGCGCATTTGGTACAATACCGCGACTTCGGGAATTCATTTTGCCGCATCGTGGGAAGCGCAACGTCACCATTCTTAGAGTAGCGAGTAAGCTTAGTTTAATTAAGAAATACAATTGTAAGACCACTTCAATTTTGGCAGCAAATCACTACGGTAATAAACCTGTGCAAAATCCTTAACTGTTTTTCTTTCCTTAGCTTGACCAATAGGAGGATGAGCCAGTGGCCGGCTCGCAACTTTCATTTTTTAGCGCTCTCTGCGGGGAACACCTTAACTAGCGCCCGAGCAGGGACCCACTCGAAGATGTGGGTTATAAAAAAAGGATTCTCTTAAACATGGATATCCTGTAAAAGTGAGTAACAAAGCCCGATAATTTAAGGCTTGTACAGCCAATCACAGAAAATACATTTTTTATAAAAAAGTTTCTGTACTCCAGACACTCCAGAGTAGTAGAATGACTAAATTAATTTTTAAGAATAAAACAGCGAGGTGCTGCGACCCCGACTATCACTCGTTGCGATCAGTTCATAGTGCACTCTTTAACTCCGTAATCCGTTTTCTACTTCATATTTTCATATTCATAATTTTTTATTTTTCTAATTTCTCTGCAGCATACTTGTTATTACACGGTTGACACGCGTGTGTAGTGAAAATGGTCCCCGGACCCCCCAACTTAGGGGATAACCGGTTTGCTATATTCGCAACTGGTAGCCCCAAGGCAAAAAAGAAAAAATTCACACAAACACTCACTTCCAATACCTTCCCTGAACTCCCCTCCACTAAACTGCCGAATCCGAAATTTGTAGTTGTTTCTTCTACAAACGAAAAAAACCTCTCTCCGACTTTTCTTGCTTCTCGGTCCAACGGTCACTGCAGCTAATAAGCAAAGACATAACTTCAGTTACCGTTTTACGCGATGGCAACTTGCTACTTTTAATAAAAAACAAAACGGCAGCTGAAAAATTTATCCATGCTAAAGAACTGCATGGCTTATGTCCCATAACGTCAAAGTTTCATGAAAATTTAAACTTCTCCAAGGGAACTGTTTATGCCCCTTGGCTAAATAAAATTCCGGAAGACGAAATTGTTAAAGAGTTGAGCCCGCAAGGAGTAGTCGCAGCTTATAAATTCACGAAAACTATTGACGGCAAACCTCAACCAAGTGGAGTAGTTCTTTTGTCATTCGACTTGTACTCTCTACCATCCAAGATTGAAATATCATGGTATACAGCTCGTGTCAGAGAATATATTCCGAACCCTATGCGATGCAAAAACTACCAGCTTCTCGGTCACACAGCTAAACGCTGTAAAAACACGCCCGCATGTGTCAACTGCAACCTCCCTCCTCACAATCCTACCACTTGCATTCGCACAACATGTGCTAACTGCTCAGAGAAACACCCTGCTTCCTCTAAAGAATGCACTAAATTCATACAACACAAAGAAATCATACAAATTAAAACTCGAAACAAATGTTCGCTGCGCGAAGCTCAACAAATACATAGAACACAAACACCCAATTTCTCCTTAAAGCCGAGCTTCTCTTCTATTCTTGCTCCACACAAAAAGAACAACTACTCACCGTCAAACCCACAACAACAAACAAACCTAAACAGTCCAATCAATAATACATTAACCACTCCTCTCAATTTTAACGATAATAAACAAAAACACGATACACCAACACATGTTCCCTTTATCAACCACTCATCACCTTCATTCTCCTCAATCATTGCAGATTCCAACCAACACAATATTCATAATAACATTAAAACACCAATTTCAGAACACTCTGCCAAGAATCAACAAAAAAACCGTATCACATGATACAGACAACAACAAAAACACACACACAACAATATCTAATACTACTCCTCTAAATAAAACTCTACATTCCGCATATTCTCTCCCATTACTAAAACAATCAATTTTAAATTCAAAGGTAACGAGTAGCTCTCAGGGCTCAATTGTACAAAACACATTATCACAACCACATATTGATAATTAATATAAATTTCCCAATAAATTACATATAAATATTTTCGTATATATATTTTATACTCATTGTATATAATATTCTATATAAATTTTATTTATAAACTTCACACCTCTGTGAAAACCTAACATTTAACTTCTTCCATTACTTCTAAGCACTAAGATGTTTAAAATTTTACAATGGAATATGCGAGGTTTCTATAACAACTATAATGAACTTCAAATTCTCATTAAGGATTTTCTCCCTTCTTCATTTCCATACAAGAAACCCACCTTCCGGCAAACACCTCCGCCATCGTCCCACGACAATATTCAAGTTACTTCACTAATTTATCACAAAATCAATCCAGCAAACAAGGTGTATGTGTTCTTATCAAGAAAAACTGCCCCCATAAATTTATTCCAGTGCATTCAAACATAGCCACCATAGCAATTGAAGTTACCACAGAATTCAAATTTACCATCATCTCCATGTACATTCCCCCGCAGCAATCTTTTAACTCTAGAGATATCATTGATATTCTGCGCCTCTTTCGTACACCCCTTTTGATATTAGGCGAATTTAATTCTTGGTCCCCATTCTGGGGATCCCCTCATCCCAATACTAGGGGAAAACTCCTTGAGGACATAATCTTATCAGAAGACCTTATAGTTATGAACGATGGATCTCCGACTCATTTCTCTTCTCACAATACTTTTACACATGTTGACTTAACCATTTGCTCCACGCTCATTGCTCCTAAACTCACAACATACACTCTCAATGACTAGTACAATAGCGACCACTACCCAATAGTTTCTCAGCTAACACATAGAAAGGGAAAAATAATAACAACAAAACCAAAATTTATTCTTGAAAAGGCAAACTGGTCTCATTTTGCATTAAAGTTGGAAAACATATTATCCAGTATCCCCGCTGGTTCTAATATCAACAAAGAAGCTGCTACCATGCAAAGGGCCATACGTTCCGCAGCTCACTATGCAATACCCCAAACAAACAATCGCCCATTAAAAACGATTGTTCCATGGTGGAACAAAGAGCTCTCCAAGTTGAGGTCAGAGAAGCAAAAATGCTGGTTTCAATTAAAAAATAATCGTTCTCAAACCAACTTGGTTAAATTTAAAAAAGCCAACACTCTCTTCAGAAAGGAACTAAAAATGGCGAAAAGAACTAGTCTCATAAAATTGACGGAATCCATCAACCCCACATCCAGCCCTAAGAAGGTCTGGTGTGATATAAAAAGGCTAGCGGGGTCATATGTTAATAACTCGATTCAGCTTATATCCTCTAACACTGGTCCATTGCTCTGTCCTATAGACATAGCCAATCACTTTGCATCATATTGGTCCACGTCCTCCCACGATTCAAGCTTTAACTCCACTTTCATCACTAATAAAAATAAATCTCTTTCCGATCCCTACCAAAATCCATGTCCCTCCCTTTCTGCTATGCAAATTGAATGTAAGATAACCTTGTCCGAATTTGACAACACTACATCCTCCATGTCAGGTAAAACACCTGGTTTTGACAGGATATCCTATACTATGTTAAAAAATCTTCCGGAAAACTATAAAAACAGGCTGGTAAATCTTTATACCACCATTCTAGATCAAGGTGTATATCCGCAAACATGGAAAACAGCAATTGTAGTACCAATCCTCAAGCAAAATAAACCCATTATGGAAAGCTCTAGCTATAGACCAATTTCGCTACTCCCATGCTTCGGTAAAACCTTCGAAAACATGATATCAACGCGCCTTAGATGGTATGCTATCAAAAATAACCTTTTAAGTCCGCATTAATTTGCATTCAAAAAGGGACTAGGTACAACAGACGCTTTGTAATACTTCGAGCACTTCAGTTCTAAGGCAATTTCTTGTAAAAACCACGTTTCAGCATTAAGCCTCGACTTCGCTCAGGCTTTTGATCGAATAGGAATACACGTTGTCTTGCAACAGCTGAAAAAATGGAAAATTGGTGTGAAGATATACAAGTTTGTAAAAGCTTTTTTATCTAACCGTAGGTTTTGTGTCACGGTTAATAATGCTCAATCTAAAATATTTAACATTTATAATGGAATTCCCCAGGGGTCCCCATTGTCTGTTGTCTTATTTATTATTGCATTCAACGAGTTAACTCACATTATAACTAAATATAAAGGTATAGACCACATAATTTACGCTGATGATGTACTAATTTTCTCAAAAACATACGATACAAATATAGTTAAGCAAAAATTTTCTAGCATACTGTCAGATATAAACAATTGGTCTAACTATTCAGGAGCTAGACTCTGCTACGAAAAATGTAAAACTTTCCATATTTGCAGAAAACATAATTGTACTAGTATGAATTTAATTTATAACAATGTCATCATACAATCTACAATCAATTTAAAATTTCTTGGAATTGTTTTTGATAGACGACTTACTTTTAAGGAACACTGTATATATATACGAAAATCACTAGCTGTCAGGCTGAATATAATTAAGTATTTATCTTCAAAGTATTGCCATATCCACACATCTACATTAATTAACATTA
Organism: Clusia tigrina; assembly: GCA_920105625.2. Taxonomy (NCBI): domain Eukaryota; kingdom Metazoa; phylum Arthropoda; class Insecta; order Diptera; family Clusiidae; genus Clusia; species Clusia tigrina. The sequence goes on from OV050031.1 coordinate 156,524,897, forward strand.
CAATAGCATTAATCCTATCAAAAATTGACTACGGCCTTTCCATTTATGGTCACTGTGCAGCCAGCAACATCAGACTCGTATGTCCTCCTTACCATGCTGCAGTTCGTCGTAGCCTCCGTGCTTTCCCAACATCACCCATCAAGAGCATCTTAGTAGAATCTGGTTTACCGTCTATTGAAAGCCGCACTTACCACAAAACACTGCGGCTGGTGCCTAGACTCTTCCAGAGCGCAAATAAAATCCTACTCAAAGTAGTCCGTACGTCATCACTGTATACGCGAAACTTTAATCATCCATCCACAATTTTAAGATGTATCAAATCTGCTAAAAACATTGAGTTCTCTCCACCAATTAAAAATGCCATACTGGACTATTTCCCTCCTTGGCAACTCTCCAACTCATCATTTCTTCTACAACTTCAGGACTATAAAAAAAACGTTACAAGCAGCAACATGTACAAACAACTCTTTTTAGAAAGTATGCTTCCACTTAAAGCCAAATCCTGGAAATTCATCTTTACAGACGGATCTAAATCTGAGTACTGTGTATCTTTCGCTGTAGTCGAAAGCAACGGCCGCACGATAAGTGTGGGCCATCTGCAACACTTCTGCTCCGTATTTACAGCTGAAGCCACAGCAATACATCAAGCTGTGGTATTTGCATCGACTCAGAAAGATAAATTTATTATCTGTTCAGACAGCAAATCGACAATCTCCGCCTTACTGAACACGTCCTGCAAAAGCCCTCTGATATCCTCTATACGTGACAAAATCATTCAGTATCACAGCAAAATAAAAATTATGTGGATTCCTGGGCATGCGGGCATCGAAGGAAATGAGCTAGCCGATGGAAGAGCCAAGCTAGCCTTAAAGGAGCCACTCTTGACCATTGATAATGTTGAAACAAATGACTTTTATCGTCTGATCCTTCCGTACGTGAATAATAATAAATTTACAAGATCCAGAGAGGTTAATCATTACTCACGAGTTAACCCACACAAGATCAAACCAATATATCCTTCCTCGAGTAAATCCAATCAAATTAAAACTTTCGTACGTCTTCGTATTGGACACACATTGCTCACCCACGGGCATCTCCTTAATGGCACCAGCCCACCAACTTGCCCCCGATGCAACGTCGATATTTCAACAATCGTACATATACTGGACCACTGCCCTCATCTGCACAACATCCGCTCTAACTTATTTAAAGAAGTAAAACCATCGGCCTTGCTACAGGAACCCAGTGCTGACAACATTAATAAGATTTACAGATTTTTATGTGACTCCCAACTTATTATTTTTATTTAAAATTGATAAACTTTCTAATTTTATTCTTTGCTTTTAGTTTAACGATAATATTGCCTACTCTTTTCTTATTTACCAACGCTTAACAGTATCCACTAAGTAGCGTATAATTTTAAGCCTTATCTCTAATTACAGAATTTAAATATCTCTTCCTAACCCACATAAGTATAAGCGAGCTGAAAGCCCTGGCAGCTAGTGCTCCTAAATTTTGTATGATAAGAATTGATTCTTATCCTTCTTTTGTAAATAAATAAATAATAAATAAATATATATTTTGAAACTATTTTATATGTTTAAGTAAGATTGGCACAAATAAAGAAATTATAATTTGTTAATTGTCTAAACTGGTGGACGCCCATTATTATTATTAGCAGGCTAAAAGAACACCGCGACCTAAGAGATCTATTGTGGAGCCTCGTACCCAACTAGAACAGTCCTAGACTATTTATAAATCTCGTAACTGCTGTGGGCTTAATTTTAACTAAGTGATTTGGAGATAAGAACCCACTGCCTAGGTAGTTATGTCTGCGTCTTGCCACCGCTGGTCAAGTGCATAGAATATATTCTGCTGTTTCCTGCTCCTCTTGACAGAGTCGGCAGGAACCGTCTTCTACCACGCCTATTTTTTTCAGATGGTAATTTAGTCCTGTTAAAAGTTCAGTATAGAGTTTTATGTCTTTTCTGCTGAGGTTCAAAGAAGCATCCTGATGTGTTCAGGATAAATGAGTAGTCTCGACTGCTGCAGACCTTTCTGGGCTATCTAGTAGTTTAACGGACTTCGTTTTTCCTGTTCGCACAACAAGTTATTTGTGAAGCTACTGTTTACCCCACAAAAGGGTTCTGGACCTATGAAGGCAGTGCCTGCGCCCCTTTTTGCCAAAGAGTCCGCCATTTCGTTGCCCTCATGCCCCTCGTGTCCCGGTACCCACATTAGCGTAATAGAGTTTCTCGCTGCTAGAGTATTGAGGAGTTTAGATCATTCCCAGACCAGCTTTGATTGGAATGAGAAGTTTATTAATGATTTCAGAGCTGCCTGGCTATCTGAGAGTATGCATATTGTGGTGTTGCGTGTACCACTGCGTAGACATTTTCTAGCACATAACTCAAAAGCGTGGACCTCCGCCTGAAAAATGGAATTTGTTTTTCCCATTGTAATTAGTTTTTGGAAATTTGGCCCTACAATTCCAGCTCCAGCACTGCCATCTTCCATTTTGGACCCATCTGTATACCCCAACTGTCAGTCCTGTTTTATTATTATTTCATTGTTTCTCAAGCTGAACGGTCACTGATGACCACTTTGAGGTGGACGCCCATACAATCCGGTGGGGTGTGGTCAAGGTTCGACTCCCAGACAAATATTTATTTACTTTCATAAAAATATCTGAAAGGGGTAGCTTAAATCTAGAATAAGCAAACAAAAATAATGGTATAAAATAGCAGTACACACACTGAAAACTCATTAAAGCTATGAAAACAAAAATTGCTAATAGAAAACAAAAATACAATTATTAAAATGAAAAAATATGTACTTCAACCACATTGTTAAGTAATACCATAAACATCTAATATAAGAACAATTTTCTTTCCTTTATCGTCAGTTAGACTAGACTGGCATCCGCTGCGTATGGATTCAACATATTCAGATACGATTCCCCTCAGATGGTCATAGAGAAGGCGATGGCTGGAATGTGCACGGCCACTTCAGACTTATTCATATCATCAACCTGGATTCCATCGGCGCATCTCTGAGGCAGCTCGAAACATCGGGATCTAGCATAAGGAATGCTGTCAACAAATCTTTCTTTGATCACAACTTGGTTCAGGCGCGGCAAAGTCTTGACGAATTAAGAGGGACAAGGTCAAGTGAGCGGCGATCAATCAACTGGATTGGGTCAGTATGATAATTGATTGCGGGGTCACCAGATGCGACTTACTTGGATACCATTCTAAGAAGCCAGGACGACCTAATCGACAATAGTAACCAGCAGGTCAAAATAAACAGACAAACTTTTTAACATCACCCGAGACTCGATAAACCGATGGAACGACAAGACCCGATATATGATTGCCTGACCCGAAAACAAGCCAACAATGAGAATGCCGAATCCTTGGTGTTTAACAAAATCAATGTCGTTAAAGAACAAATAACCAAATAGTGCGCGCATGCTAAATGGCCAAAACAGGCATTGTGAACACGAATCTTCTAGACCGGGAAGAGATTGAGCGAATAATGCTGAGGAGGAGGTGCTGCCATACCAAAATGTTATAGAACCGTCGAGTACGCGAAACCATCAATGTACTCCAATGGGGCATTCTTATTATATGTGTGTGTTATGGGCCCCAAAAGTTAAACTGGTCAAATATCGCCTGTTGACGATAAGGGCTGCTGTACGTGGCGGAACCAGAGTCACAACAGAGTACCAACATATCCTCGTAAGTCAGGAATATACTTTTGGCATAATTAACAACTGTCCTTCTATTAATAACTCGACCATTTGTTAAGCTGAATCACTGGACAAAGTACCAGAAGACGGATGTTTGGCAAGACTAATAAAAGATGGAGATGCCAAATGCCAATTTGAGCTCGACAACAGTGATACCGTAGAATTGGTGGATGAAAACACGCTATATGTGTCAAATTTCGAAGGAACTGTAAGCGGCAGGAATTATTCGAAGGACCTGAAGGCTACATATGTTATCCAAATCAGTAATGAAACCATTTTGGTGAAAATCAAACATTGTCGAGTGCAGCACTACAAAATCTACAAGTTCTGCCAGCAGTTTTAACCAATGTAACTAGCAAGGGCCTCAAAAACCAAACTTGGGCTACTTACACGAATTAAGTCTATCAAACACCAAGCATTTGGATACTTTGGGCAACGATCTTTAACACCCTGTCACCTGGCATACCTGTGGGAATATGCTGACACAGCGTCTGCCGGCTTGCACGCGCATCTGGTGCAATACCGCGACTTCAGGAATTCGTTTTGCCGCATCGTGGGAAGCGCTACGTCACCATTCTTAGGGCGAAAAAGCTTCGTTTAATTAAGAAATATAATTGTAAGGCTACTTCAAATTTGGCAGCGAATCTCTACGTCAATAAACCTATACAAAATCCTTGACTGTTTTTCTTTCCTTAGCTTGACCAATAATAATACGAGTCAATGACCGGCTCGTAACTTTAATTTATTGGCTTTGCCTGCGGGGAGCACCTTAACTTATGATTAATGACAAACTAGGAATTTAATATGTAGTAATTATGATAAATAAAGTAAATTTGATTAATGACAAGTTCAGAAATGAATATCCGGTGTTTGTACTAAATGAAAGAAATTACACTGTACAATCAAAGAGTATGCATAAATAGAGATTGAATCACTCAAAATTTTGTTTAATGGAAGCAAAGACAATATACTATAAGACGTTACATTGCTCTCTTCACTCAGCGAAATGAGTTAAAAAACCGTGGCTGCCTATTGGACCAAAACCCGAAGTGTGCTCGGCAAGCAAAGGCAAAATATGTAGATACACATTCTGGTGTTTGCGTTCTATATGAGCGTGTGTTTTTACTACATGTGCGAATGTTTGTATGCTTGCCTTCATGTTTACGGCATGCCTATGTGTGTATGGATATGAATGCAAAAATGTTATTTATTTTTTTGTTGGAATTGGAATGAAAACGAATTTCCATCATAGCAATCGAAGACGAGGCATTATAACTAATTATGGGAATATTTTTAAAATTTATATTGTAAATTAGTAAAAAAATAAAAAATTGGTGTATAAAATTAATAAATAATAATATGTATTTATTTTATTTATTGTTTTATCCCCAAAAAAGCCACCATCGAATTGCACAGCAAAACTTCATGGCTGCACCAGAAGAAGACTAAAAGTTATTTTTTGGGGAATGCTACATATGTACAGAATTATAGAAATTTTAGTTAATTCAGAATTGCACCAGCAAATACTTTGACTCTCTGATGTAATCGAAAATCAACAAAAATAGTATGGGTGTCTTTAGCTCAATGGTTCACGGGTTGGTCTATAGTTTTTGTGGTTTTTACGATTCGAGCCCCAGCAAAATGCTGTGTTTTATCGGATTTTTTTTATATTAATAATCATTTTTATAAATAGTAGTAAAAGTATTTTACTATCTTCCATAAATTAACCAGTATTATATCATTTTACTGGACCAAAACTAGAGTAGAATTATTTCATGCCTGTTATAGAAGATAGAGTATTATGCAATTCAACCTTGACAAATCATATACATCCATACATACATATGTACATATGTAGGCACATATTTGTCTTTTGATCATTTGTCATGTAGCGAATTGTGCCATAAAAAGAATGAAATGAAAATAAAGCGCCTTTTTGTCTCGATTGGAGTTTTTGTTGTATGATGTGCGGTGTGGCTTCTTTAAATATAAAGTGAAGCAGAATTAGAATTCAATTTGTCATGAAATTTTGGATATGTGAATATTTTCAGTATGGACAAATATCACCACAATTTACTCTTTCAATCTTATGTATATATCATATTTTCGCTTTAGCAGCATGTGATCAAACATATTTTGAGTCTATCCGAAGAAAGAATAATTATGCAAAAAAAAACTATTTTGCTAAAATTAGTGTTAATATTTTAATATTCGTCTGTTGCCAATTCCATCAGAAAATTTATCTAAATAATTTTTAGATTAAGGGTACAATCAACAAAATCAAGATTTTAAACGTTTTTTTTTTTCTTTGTCAGATCAGCTTGAAATACTGTAATCACATTTTATAACAAATTAAACCACTTGTACGTACATGAATATGTGCCTACATATCTATGAACACTGATTCTCCGCATTTACATAGTATATGATGTTCATGTTTGAAGTAAATTTTATGAACTTCAATATATACTATTAAGTGCATATGTTCTAGTTATACATTGATTTACAAAGTTTTGTAAATAAAACCGTATATAATGCAATAACGTATATATAAACATTTATTTCCTATGGAAAAATGTGGTTCAACCATACTTGTGTTCCAAAGCATAATAAACCACTTCATAATCTAAAATTATTATAATCAAAAGTCTATAAAAAATTATTTCAAGTATTTAAACAAGAAATTTTAAATTTATATTAGGATAAATAATGTTTAGTAAAACATATTTTAATATAACGTCTTTTTGCCCATTACATTTGACATCGTACCTCTAAAAATGTGTGCAGGGCTCACCCAAGTCGACTTGCTTCAATGTTTTTTCACAATCGCCATTCGAAATACTACAACCGGCAACACAATCGCTTTGACGTGAGACTTGAGTTATGGAAACTTATAAAAATGTGCAAAAAGTTCTTACTGCTTCGTGCTTCTTTATGCGTGTGAACTTGTCTTTGGATGTGTATCCACTTACTTACTTACTAACTTGTCTTTGGATGTGTATACATACATATAGAAAATATGTACTTTGAATCAAATAATCTGTCTTGACCTACATTCGATAATAATATTTGGGACTTCTTTTTATTTTTATTTTTTAATTATTTGCTTTGCTAATTTCTTCTATGCAACTGCATGTTTTTTTTTTATATATTATAATGATATTAATTTAATTATATTAATAAAAGTTAATTTTTATTTTGGACATAATGTATTAATATAAAAGAAATATAAAAAATTTGAATACATCTGCAAAATTGTTACTTTTCCTACCATAAGAATAAAATCCAATCAAACAATTTATTTAAAATAGCATATACGAAAAAACAAAAACTTCCTAAAATTGCACATAATCATTGACAAACGAAATGTTTGATTGGATTAGTTTTGGGAAATTTATGAGCTTCTTCTGACGAATTGCGCAAAAGCATCAAAAAACTAACATAAACAAAGGTATTGAAATCGTACAAAACTAACAGTTTCATGCGCACATGATTTAATGTATGTATGTGAGTTAAGAAACATCGTTATGACTATTTTTAGAAGATATAATTTTCTTTGCTGTAATGATCTGCTATAGCAGCAGCAATTGAATGTGGTTTAGTAAAATTATTTAATACTGGATAATTTATGCTAAAGTAGAAACTATTCTTATTATTTTTTATAAAAATAATTATTAGTTTGCTTTCAAAAAAAGGATGAACAATTAAAAAAATAAACATATTTCTCAGCAGACTTGAACCCGGCATCATAAAATTGATAGACCAACGCTTTACCACTTGCGCTTCGATCTTTATAAAAGATCCTATGCAAACATACATATTTCTTTTATATTGTCAAGTGTTCTAATATGCACGCATTATGCTTCGTCATGACATGGCAAATCTTTCTTATACGCAAAACCACAAATGCTTTGTTTTAAGCCCCACTTTCCGAATAAGAAACCTTTGCCATACAGAAAATTCATTCTTGTGTATTTTACCCCGGCCACACAGAACAGAAAATAAAAATTTGATTTCAAATTAGTCGCTTCTGCTGTGAGCACACACAAAAACACACTAAATTATTCATACGAATGCAATACAACAATAGCCATGTGTGTGAATGCCGATGGATACATATTGACGACTGCTTCGTGAAATTGCCGATCTGAATTCCAATGTGGTTGCCAGCAATTTCAATATGTTGATTCTCACTCAAGAGAGCAATGTAACGTCTTATAGTATATTGTCTTTGATGGAAGCATAGAGTAAAGAAATAAGAGTCACAATCTGAAATGTCACTCATTTTTCGACTTAGAAGAGATCGGTCGGGGGTAATTATACGAAAGCTGAGAGAGACAGTGCAGAGAACTGAATTTTATCGCTCTAAGCGACCTTTTTCCTTATTATTTTATATATATTATATATATATAAAATAAGTTCATAGTTCAATAAGTTCGGACGTGTTTTGTGCCGCTAAATTTTTCATTGATTTATTCACATACAAAAGTAACAAACAATAGCTAAATAAACTAGCCAAATAAAATTAAACAAGATACACTCAGATAGAGCAAGTGGATATAGACAGAAATCCGTGATCACAAATATAAACATTGCACTCTGAAACATTTCAAGAAGCAGAAGGAAGTCCGTACCATGAATACAAGAACAAAAACCACATGTAAAGTCGCTTCGTCTCCGGCTACTCCGCAAACTGTGCCTGGTAAAGAGAACCTGTCGATAGGTGCTGTTATGCAGCAATTACAGTGCGGAATGGATAAGCAGAAGGAGAGCATCGTTGCTGAGCTACGTTCTGCATTGACGATGTCAGAAGAACGAGTAATGCAAAAAATTTGTGAAACAGCCGCGGTGATCTCGAACATCAGAGCTTCGCTTCTGCAATTTGAAAAAAGAATTGCTGCTGTTGAGACAGTTTGCCTGGAGGTCACGACATTGAGAGGGGAGCTGGATGCAGTGTGTCAGCGAGTGAAGCAGTGTGAGACAAAAACTCACTCTAGCATTATTCCAGGTCTTAGGGCCGAAGTTCAGGCCTTAAAATCTCAGGTGGCAAAACAGGACAATGCCGCTATTGCCTGTAACTTACGGTTATGCGGTATCCCATGCAGTCCACAGGAGGATCTACCTGGAATATTTGATACCATATGTACATCAGTTGGTATCACGCCGCCTGTAGTAAGGGCGGCTTATAGAGTGACACGCGTTGACAACAAAAACTCTACCGGTGATCCTGTTATAATGGTAAAACTGGCAACACCCTACGACAAGAACTTCGTATTAAAGTCTATTGCGAACTTTAAACGTGAGACACATGGTACCTTACAATTACAGCATGCTGGATTCGACTCTACTGTCCCAATTTATATGAACGAATGTCTCACAAAGGTAAATTATGATATAATGCGTGCGGCAGTCCGCTTGAAAAAGCAAAAACAACTGTTCGCGGTTTTTACTTTGAGGGGCTTGGTTTATGTAAAGAGCACAGAGAGTGAAGGGGCAAAGCACATAGACTCAATTCAGCAGATGAGCAGTTTTTTTCGTGGAGAGGATCAATAGCTCTCACAATTTTTACTGCTGCATAATTGATTTCTCTCAACAAATTTTTGTAGATGTAAGTTTAAATTGCTGTATTGTTTATTTACTCTTTAATTTGTACTATTTTGAGTGTTCTGATGTAAAATTCATATATATAGTTTTAAGTCAGTCACTAGTTTGCACGGTTATCCACAGTTCGTTGCGCTACTTCAAATTCTTTTGGAAGCTACTCTTGGGCATAGAGATTAACAATAGTGCCGGTATTGCCATGCCTTTACTTGCTTGCTACAAATATGAATGCTTTAATTAAGTCTTCAGTGAATTCCAATGAAACTAACTTTGATATGATTCGTATTCTTAGCCGAATTGAAATGGGAACAAAGATATGTCATATTAATGCACAGAGCTTGGTTGGCAAAATTGATGAATTTAGATACTTGTTTGAGGGGTCAGAGGTAGATCTGATTTGTGTCTCGGAAACTTGGTTTGTGCCATCAATGCAGAACAACTTGTTCAGAGTTAATGGTTACAGGCTGTTTCGATCTGATAGAGTGAGCCATGCTGGGGGGGTAGCTATTTTTGTGCGGGATGACATTGCTTGCCACATCCACAGTAAATCGGGTATTGATAGTGAAATTGAATATGTATTCTTAAGTGTTTGCAATGGTGTTGAGAGTCTACTTGTTGGTTGTGTTTATAGACCAAATTGTAGAATTGATATGCAATTGTTTCTAGACCATCTTCGGGGGATTTCGTTGAATTTTCAAAGTATTGTGGTTTCAGGGGACTTCAACAGCAATCTCTTGATTGAGAATGGATTGATATCTGAAATGTCTGCATTGGGTTTGGTCTCGGTAAATTTATTGTCACCGACTCACTTTACAAAAACTAACAGTTCACTGTTGGATTTATATTTTGTTGACGATAGAGGGAAGGTTAAACTGTATGAACAGCTCTCAGCCACTTGTTTCTCTAAACATGACTTAATTTTTCTGACAATTGATTTTAAACTTAAAATTACGCCAAATATTATAAGTTATCGTGACTTCAATAATATTGACTACCAACATTTATGTACTAAGCTCGACAGTGTCGATTGGGATTCAATCCTGCTGATGACCTCAATAAATGACAAAGTGGAGTACCTGCATTCTAACATAAAGCAACTTTTCGATGAATTTGTTCCGGAAAAAGTGCTCTCTATACGCCATGGAGTGCGGCCTTGGTTTAACAATAAAATAAAGACATTAATAGACTTACGTGACGCAGCATATAAACGATGGAAACGTTACAAGATACCTCTTTTTCACGAAACATATAGAAACTTTAGAAGACAGGTCATAAAGGAGGTTAGGATTGCTAAATGTAAATATTATGAGGGTAAATTCTCTAATGCTGTAAGTAGCAATCAGACGTGGAGACATATTCGGGGTATTGGCTTGGGGAAGAGCGGTGCACTTCCAAATATTGATTCTGATCTTAACGAGCTGAATCAGAGGTTTGTTAACCTCCCGATCGAACCAGTGCATGGGAATAGTTATTTAGATTATTGTAGTCTTGTGTCTTCTGAGTGTATGTTTGGTTTTGGTGGTGTAGAGGAGTCGGATGTGTTGGAGTGTTTTTTGAGTGTAAAGTCGAATGCTTGTGGTACTGATGAGATTCATCCCGTTTTTGTTAAGGCACCAGGAAGAAGGGCTGCTTCCGGTCATTACCCATATTTTTAATACAGCGATAATGACATCAACATTTCCAACATGTTGGAAGGTGGCAAAAATTCTGCCCACACCAAAGTCAGACAATGACTATCGACCAATTGCTATTTTGCCATATTTGTCTAAAGTATTTGAATTACTTATGGCTAAACAAATGAGGAAATTTTTATCGGGAAATGGGATTATCACTGAAAGACAATCTGGTTTTACACCAAGGCGGAGCTGCATAACGGCCCTAATTGATGTAGTGGAAGATATTCGGGTGACACTTGACTCTAATAGGATGTGTTTCTTGACACTGTTGGACCATTCTAAAGCGTTTGACTGTGTTGACCATGATATTTTATGTACAAAACTATCGAAAATGTATAACTTCTCACCCACTGCGGTAAAGTTATTAAAATCGTACCTCACAGATAGAACACAGGCGGTTTACCAACCGTGTAGCAGTACTGTTGTGGCATCTAATTTTCTTTCTGTGGCTCGAGGTGTGCCACAGGGCTCCATTTTGGGTCCACTTCTCTTTTGCATATACATAAATGACTTGCCGACTGTCTTACAATATTGTAATATTCAAATGTATGCTGACGATGTTCAGATTTACATCAGTTGTACACCGAACGAAGTTGCCGATTGTGTCACCAAAATTAATAAAGACCTGAATAATATATATGTATGGGCAGGAAGGAATGGTTTGTGTCTTAATCCGGCTAAATCTAAGTGTTTGGTGATCTACAAGAAACACATCGTAACCGCGGGCCTCCCTGGGATATTTATGCATTCATCGGCAATTAATTATGTAAATGTGATTAAAAATTTGGGGGTCATATTTGATGGTGCTCTATCGTGGAATAATCATATTGCAGTAACGGTTGGTAAAGTCTATGGTATGCTACGATCCCTATGGGCTACGCAATATTTTACGCCTTTCAGGATTAGAATGATACTAGCCAAGTCCTACCTTCTCCCAACTATGTTATATGGTTGTGAAATATTTGGGAACTGTGATGCAGTAAGTAAACGAAAACTCAATGTGTTATTTAACACTATAACGAGGTACATTTATGGTTTAAGTCGAAGAGATCATGTGTCTAGGCGCGCAATAGAACTTTTTCACATCACATTCGATCAGCTTCTTGACACTCGAAGTATTCTATTGTTGCATAAGATTATTTGCACTCGGGAGCCTCCATATTTGTTTAGGCGCCTTAAATTTACTCGCTCTGGCCGTTCTAATCGGCTTGTCCCGTTAAGACATTCCTCACTTATGTCTGATCGTCAATTTTTCGTTAATGCTGTGAGACTTTGGAATTCACTGCCTGTACGGATTCAAGGTATTGGCAATGCTAATCTATTCAAAATTGAGCTTAATAAACACTTCCAGGGGCAATGAATTTGTGAGCTGAATTGGGTTGTGCTATGGATTGTGTGTGACCGCGTACACTGTTTATATGTATGCATCCTTTTGTGACTAATAACAAATTTAAAGCTGTACATTTTTATTGATTCAAAGCTGTTTTGTATTGAAAGATGAATTGTTGAAATTCATATTGTAATGTTCTGTTTTTGTACTCTGTGAGCTATTGTATATTATAGTATAAGTTTAAACTAAGTCCGGATTATTGTACTAAATGTATCATTTCATGTTATTGGGACAATCTTACAAGGTTTTGCCTTAATGTCCCAAGGTGAACGCAAATTAATAATAATAATAATAATATGCTAGTATGTATGCAGAAATACACATGCATCCATGTACGGCACGCAAGTTTACGCTGTTTGCTAATTTAGCTTGACAGTGCACATTTTGCATTTACTATTGGGCTTCTAGCACAATTTTCTTTATGATTACAATTGTTGCCTTCATAAACGGAGACATTAGTTTTTAAATTTTATTATTGCACGATATTATACTAAATTTTTTCTTATTATCTTATAAATATTATTATGTATTACTATTATCATTATATTTTTATTATAAAAAGTAGTAGTTAATAGTAGTAATAGTAAAGAGCCAAAAAAAAAAACCCAGCACAAGCCTCTAAGACCTTCGGCTGCGATCTTTGATTCTTAATATTGAATTATACATATGTACATGTACATACTCGTACATATGTATGTAGAAAATGTTTATTCCTAAGCAGACAGTTGAAGGGGAACTTAATATTGTATGCAAGGATCGGTGGGGCATGTTCGCGAAACTGCCGCCAAGATGCCCCACCGCTCCGCGTAGTCGAAAAGAAAACGAAAAATATAGTTACCGTTACTATTGTTTTATTTTCGCACAATCGGAACGTTGGATTTAGTTTATTTAGTCAAAGACTGAGGTAAAATTATTATTATTATATACAGTTCGTCAAGAAAGTGTTTTGGCATGGTAAAAAATTCGTCAATTAGATTCTCTCCGTACATAATATAGTATTTCTTTATTGTTTTGATTAATTTTTTTGATTCATTTCATTTAATTAATGTATTTACTAATTAATACTACCAACAAAAAAAAAACTATTATTAAAATTAAGAAACAAAAAACATAACAAGAACCAAAAGTAGTCAAAAAATTTGTGCTTTTACAATTCTCTTTGGAACTAATTTAGTGATCTATAAAGTTTAAAGTGATCTATAAAGTCATGGACCTGCGAAAACGTAGCGGAGATATATGCTGTATTTCATAAAACATAAAATTGTTTCGGTTTCCAGATGCCGACAATGCGTCAGGTCAAATTTGGCGAGAAAAGTGTGAGATTCGTTTAGAAGACTATGGAAAAAAATTGAAAATTTGCGACAAACACTTTGATCCCTCCGACATAGGCAAAAAATTTTTAAAACGAGGCGTTTATCCTATTTATAATCTGCGATGTGATGAAGCGAAAGCTAATTTAAAAGAACTTCAAAACTTCACTTTACAAACTCCAATTACAAACAAACAGAAGAAGTTCTGGAGTCTTTTTGCCATAATTGTGAAAAGGAAACCGAGTGCGCTGCGGTGTATAGGAAAAAATATGTCAACGCGTTGAAAGAAAATGAACGGCTGCGTAAAGAAATAAAACTGCTGAAAGTAGAGAAGACGAAAAAGAAAAACAAGACCATTATAGAGGCCATCGATTCTGTCCAAAATGTTAGCAAAGAATCGAAATCATTTTGTAAAATGTTGCTTTTATCGCGACAAAAAGAATACGACGTAGAAGCAAGGTTCTTAGCGCAAAATCTTTGTCTTTGTATCCCGATCCACATATATATTTTTGCGAAACAGATTAAAGTTCAATTTGCCTCACGAAAATACGGTAAGCAACTGGACCCCTATAAAATCTATACAACCAGGCTTTGTCAATTCTGGATTAGAAAGTTAAAAAAAAAAAATGCAACACATTGATGCAGAATGACAAAAATTTTGCAGTTATGATTTTGGACGAAATGGCGCTGAAAGCCAATTTGACGTACAACTCCCGACTATATCAAATTGATGGCTTTGAAAACATGGGGTTTTTTAAAACAAAGGCAATAGGAAATCAACTCTGTCTGTTTATGATAAAAGGTCTCTTTTCGAATTGGTCTCTTATCATGAACTACTTCATTTCTGAAAACGGTCTGTCAGGGGATTGCTTAAGCAATACTGTTTTAGAAAACCTCAGAATGTTAAAAAAAATCGGAGTTACGGTTCGTGCAATTACATGCGACGAAGGGCTCAGCTAACAGAAAGATGTTTACAAATTTTAATGTAACTGCAAAAAACCCCTATTTCCGTTTTCGAAACTCCCGCTACTTCACCTCAGTGCTCTCGCTCCTACTCCTACTGCTCATATCACCCATCCAGACTCTTCCATCTTTAGTAGGTCCCTATAGTCCGCTATTGACCCACATTACCATTTCCTACTCTCATTCTTCCAACCATATTAATTTACTCCTCCCCCATTCACCATGAGTCAAACACCCGATAGGCAGCTTTCGACCGAAAGCTATGATGCATATACTGGCTTCGGTGTATCGGTACGAAAGCTCCCTATCGTTACAGTTGTGGTCAATCTTCCGTTCAATGCTCAGGACAGGCATATATAGGAGCTACCACTGACAGTTCGTCTACCAAAACAAACACCAAAAGACGAAAAGTACTCACACTATGGACAACCGTAACAATTATACGAAATTGTGAACTCATTACTACATTTTCCCTTTAATAAATTGATTATGTCGCCCGCCGTGAGGCATGTTGCGCGGTCTTGTTAAAGTTGTTCCATATTAATGTCATTCAATTAGGGATCGCAAAAAATCGGTAATCATGTGTTACTCGCCATTTATTGTAACATTCTGGCTGTCAATATTTTTCAAGAAATATGGTTCAGCATATAAAGCACCGTAAATAATGAATTTTTGTGGATAAATAATTACTTGTGGATTTTCTTAACAAAAACGAGTAAAGAAGTCTGAAGTCGGGTTAGACCGCCATCGTAATACAATTTACCCTTCCATGTGCGTGCGAGTTATACCATGGCGATGTACATTTTATTCAAATATCCTCATTAGGAACATATCTAAGGTAGTTTTCGGTAGGGTAACCCGAGTTGATTACAATGGAGAGTGGCGTGACCTTTATCTGATCGTTCCCATTTATTATGAATGGCTTTGCAGCGTCAATATATTTTTTCAAAAAAATTTTGACCAAAAAATTCTTAAGTTATAAACATTATAGACTGCGTTACTCTCAAAATGTACGCCCATTTCTTTTGTGCTTTGTACTAGCACTCTGAATCTTCGGTAATAAATCTTGCATAGAGCCCCAGGAATTAATATTGATTAATTAGAAGCGTAGCAGAATTAACGTAGTACGGACCGAATGTATACTGCCACCACTTTGAATTCATATATCATTAGAAGCATAGAATAGATAGGGCAATTTTGAGTGGGGTCCCCAAAGTTCATTATATGGGAGGACGGCGTGTCCTTTGTCTGATCAACCCCATTTGTTTATGGCTTTTTAACATCAATACCTATTCATATAAACTTTAATTTAAAAATTTTGTATAGGTTGTAAGTTATAAAATTGTGTCAATAGTGGGCGTAACTGTAAAAATAATCTGCCCTGTTTTGTGTAGTAAAATTTGCGAAATTTCGTTGATGAATCTTCTATAAGAACCTAGTAAAATGCTTTTTGGTTAATTGTGGGCATGCCAGTAGTAATAGGATCTCCATATTTTGTACCCAAAAGCTGTGGAGAGCTGTGTTTTGCAGATGTATGCGGCAAGTAAAATCAAATGGAGGTGCCAGGTATTTCTTGTTAATTAAAAATGACTACTCTCATTTTCGTTTTGTTTATTTTCTGAAAGAAAAGTCAGATGTAACAAATGCTATTAAAAATTTCTTGATGCAAGCTGAGAAAGTTCATCATCAGAAAACAAGGCGGATTCGTACAAACAATGGGCTTGAGTTTGTTAACGAAGGTGTGATGAAAATTTTTTTATGAATTTGGAGTCAAGCATGAGCGTACGGTGTCGTATCTCCCCAACAAAATGGCGGTGCAGAACGAGAAATGAGAACAGTGATAGAACTATCCCGAGTCATGTTGTATGGAAGAAGCAGTTCCGAAAAGTTTTGGGCACAAGCTACAAACACAGCAGTATATGTTTTAAATCGAACTGGTACTAGTACAGTGGTACAAAAAATACCGCATGAGTTATGATACGGACAACCGGCAAAATTTGATACTTTTCGAAGTTTTGGCGAAGAAGTCTATGTACACATACCGAAGGAGAAGCGAAGAAAATTGGATGCAAAGTCATGGAAAGGTGTATTTGTTGGTTATTCTGATAACAGCAGAGTTTTCAGAGTTTGGAAACGGGATCAGCGTGTGACGTAAAATTTATCCAGGAAACAGTGACTTTAAAGACACAAAGTCAAACGAATATCTTGGCAGAAGAAATTGCTGGAAAGATTTCGGACAACACGGCAAACCATAAGGACCACACACATGATGTCAAGGTCGAGGACACGGAAGATGGTGTGTTCTATGATAGTGTGAATGATATCGCTGAGGACGTAGATGACAAGGACAAAAGCTGTATTGCTCGTTTACGTAGCACAACTAATTCAACACATTTGGCAGCTATAATGACATGCTAAGAACCTAAGTCTTATGCATAAGCTTTAAAATATAAAGATCGTGAAGAGTGGCAGCTAGCTATGGTGGATGAGTATCATTCATTGATTGGTGCGTGGGAAATGGTTGAACCGACTGTAAACCAACAGCTTATTGACAATAGATGGATTTTCAAAATAAAGCGAGATGCCAAAGGAAACATTGATCGATACAAGGCGCGTTTAGTTGTCAGAGGCTTTAGTCAAGAGTATGGAGTAGACTATGAAGAAACATTTAGTCCAGTAGCGGTGTATATTGACTATGGCAGCAGCACGAAAAATGCACATTCTGCAGTTCGATGAGAAAACAACGTTTTTGTATAGCGATTTATCGGAAGACATTTATATGAAGCAACCATTGGGGTATGATGATGGAAGCGGTCGCATTTGCAAATTGATGAAGAGTTTATACGGGCTTAAGCAAGCATCAAGGTGTACTAAGAGTTCACTAAGTTTCTGTAGCTTTTTAATTTTGTAACCTCAAACATTGATTCGTGTGTCTTTACCCGGATCACTGCAAGTGGTTGCATCATTTTGGCTATCTACGAGTACATTGATGATGGGCTAGTTGTGTCTATCTCACGTGAGCTCATTTCGGACCTGATGGAACATCTACAAGCACAATTTAGAGTTACATTTTCCGAGGCGAAACTGTTTCTAGGACTTGAAATTCAGCGCAAAGCTGATGGTTCGATTTTTATTGGTCAAGAAGGTTACTCCAAAAAGGTAATAGCTAGGTTTAATATGCAAAGTTCCTCTTTTACAGCAACACCTGCAGATGGCTCCACCAATTTGAGCGATTTTGTCGAGAAGACTGGTAATATTACCAACTTTCCATATAGAGAGGTAGTTGGAAGTCTTATGTATTTGGCAGTAGCCACAAGGCCAGATATAGCATTTGCAGTATCAAATGCAAGCCGGTATATGGAAAATCCTACCGCAGCCCATGTAAATGCATTAAAAAGAATCCTTAGATATGTCAATGGGACAACTAACGTGAGAATACACTACAACAATAAGCTGGTGCTCTGAACGGCAAAAATGTGTTTCTGGACAGATCTTGGGAGTCCAGAGATGGTGAAATTTTATGTTGACAACCAAAGCGCTATAAACAATCCTGAGTTTCTTAAAAGAACGAAACATATCGACGTTCGTTACCACTTTATAAGAGAGAAGTATGAAGACCATGTATTTGAATTGGAATATGCTGCATCATCCGATCAACTGGCTGATGGTTTAACAAAGGCATTACCGAAGCAAAGTTTTTTAAAATTTAGGGATGAGAGAGGGTGGAAACCTTTGTATTAGGATAGATTTGATTAAACTACATTTTGATTTTGAATTATTAATCTTTTGCAATGTAATTAAAAAGTCGGAGTGTTGAATAATTGTATATTTAAAATTGCATGGCAACCTTTTTATTGTCTTCTTTGGACCTTCTGTCTCAGTAGTTTCATTCTTGTTCTTAACCTTGCTCTGCTAACAACATACTACGATAAACTGAATACATAAAATTCTTTCTAAAATTAGAAACACGCGGTTTTTACTTAAAATTATGTTTTATTTTTAACTGGAAAAAAGCTCATTTAGTAAACTTTGGTGACTACAAATTTTTAGAAGTGGGATAAATTCCTATAATACTGAAACATAAATGGTTGGATACTTTTAGGATATACTCTCTTCGTCTCTTTCAACTCCTAAATACACATGCGCATATGCAGGCTCTGGCATCTTCTCGAAACTGCGTTCGAAGTCTATTGAATATTCTGGCAAACGAGAGGTATATAAGCTACCCCATAATTGAAGTTGAGGCAGTTGTTACAGTGATGTTAGCAGTGTGTAAATCGTGATGGTAATAGTGTGTACATCGTGATGGTAATAATGTGTACATCGTGGTGGTAACAGTGGGTACATCGTGATGGTAAAAGTAACACTTGAACACTGATCGTAGCAGTGTGTACAACGTGATATTAACAGTAACAGTAAAGTGATTAAATTAATAAGTGTAGTGCAAAATTTTATGAAGCAAAGTTTAAACCAACACTTAGTGTATGAATAGCAATAATTAAATGAAGCTAATTGTTCTAATTTAACAAAGCGATTGTTTGATTCTTACATAATCCATCGATACGAATTCGAGTTTTGAGAGTGGTATAAATAGTCAGGAGGCCAATTTCGTAGCAATTGGTGTCAGAAATGGGACTGTCTATCAGTGATAAACAATGACTAAATTTGAAAAATCGCAATTGGATTGCTCAAGAAGAAGCTTGAGGGCTTAAATTTGCAAACACAAGGGATTAAAGCGGAGCTGCAGGTGCGGTTAAGAAGCGCATTGGAGGAGCAGGGTATAGACGTTGATGAGCATGCATTTAAATTTGAAGAACCAACGACATCTCGACCGGAAGAAACACAAGGAACTACGGGTAACTTCGACATGAACGCACTCATCGGGACAATACAGTTGCAGTTACAACATAATGCTGAATCCGTCGAAAGGAGTGTTGCATCCGTCAAACAGGATGTCAAAGAACGCTTACAGCAATGCGATGAGAATATTCACTTTTCTAAATACAAAAACCGTATTATATAATTCAGAGCTTACTTAGCTAATGAAGAACGTATATGCAAAATAGTAGAAGAATAACAGAGAAACTCTCGCAAAATCAAATCCTTGAGAAATATTGTAAAGTCAAAGTAAGTCAAAGACGTCAGCTGACACCGATACCAAAATATTGAAGTGAAATTTTGGACATGGATAATTTGGAAATCCAAAATTAAAAATTTTTCAGCGTAATAGGCTAACTTCGAAATTCACTAAACTATTTCATGCAAAAAATAGGCCAGCCTTGCACTTGCCAGATAGACTAACTAATATTTGCCCTGAGAAACTCATTTGAAAATGACATAAATAACACAGACTAACTTGAGCAGCATCTTTCAGACCAATGACACTCAAAGAGGAGGAATGATACTACAAACGTAAAAATCGAGAGTAAACGAAAGATCTGAGCAGCATACATGGCAAGAAATAGTGTTGTTATAAGGGGAAGCAAGGTTCTGTCGGAAATAGAGACATTGCTATGAAAATGAAATTGAATAAGCGAACACCAACAATGCTAGTAAATGATACAATGATACTGTACGTCATATCCTTACCTAAAGTACTGCAGGAGGGGTATAAGCATATCTTGGGAAAGCCCTAAACATTCATGACTTTTGATTTCATCAATCCGC
Source organism: Clusia tigrina (assembly GCA_920105625.2). Lineage (NCBI taxonomy): Eukaryota > Metazoa > Arthropoda > Insecta > Diptera > Clusiidae > Clusia > Clusia tigrina. Next base: position 156,545,255 of record OV050031.1, read on the forward strand.
CGTTACGAGTAGACATATGAAGCGCAATGGTTGCGAGTGTGCATGACTTACGTAAACTTTCTTGACTTGCCAACCTATTGAAATTAGATTCGCTACGGAAAGTTCAGAAACAGCTGATTTTGTTCAAAAAATCAAAGGTGCGAATACGAATGTTGAAAAACAGCTTTCGTACTCATGACTTTTGTTCAATAAATCAGTCATGAATACTCCCTCAACGACGACGAAAGTTAAGAGTCATGAGTGTTTACGGCTTAAGCCCATCAATAATTGAAAATATTCAACTAGCTTAGAGTTCACGGAGATGCTAGTAAATCAAAAAGACAAATATGGCCATCTAGAAAAATTGCCTTTTATCGGAATTCAACGGTCTGTAAAAATACGGATTTGAAAAAGTTACCTAAGGACGACAGCATTTCTTGACTAATTTAAAGGCGATCACGCAAAATACACTTTCCACACTCACACAGAAGAAACAATGGAACTCATTATGGAAAACACGATACTTTTGACTAACTTTAATAGTATTCTAAACTATAATAATTTCTTCATAGCCGAACTGGAGGATGAATCGGCAAAATTAAAAGGAACAATCTTCACAAGCAAAAATCTTCAAATCAAAATTCTCTAAAAATAGAGGAAACCCAGAGGAACCTGTGCTGCTGCTGATCATTGAGGAGTCCCTGGTGGTACTCGAGAAGCAGAAACATAGGTTGCGGTTTGGCATCAGAGAGGTCAAAGTAAAAATCTTTCCCGTCTCTGTGGCTCTGGACGGCAATCTGGAGGAGGTGGAGGAGGCAAACAAGCTGCTGGAGGGCCTCAGCACTAAAAAACAGAGCTTACTGAAGATAAGCCAGCCCCCGGTGGCAAGAAGAATGCTGAGGGTAGCTCAGATTAACCTCCAGTACTCCAAATTAGCCACATACAACCTTCTCCTCCTTCTCAGAGAGGCGGACATCGACATATGTCTGATCCAAGAACCATGGGCCATGCAGTTCCAACTTATGGGTCTGAGGGAGGGACTATATAACTTGTTCTATTCCCATGGGGAAGGTAAACCGAAAGCAAGTATTTTACCCAAAAATACGCTAAATGTTTTCCTCCTACCAAATTACAGCTCGCTAGATGTCAGTCAAGGTAGAACCGCTGGGCGGGCAATGTCTTCTGGTCGCCTCGACATATATAGCCCATGATCGCCAAGCGCCCCCGGAGGAGATGCGAAGACTTATTGCATCAACAACCATAAGAAAGTAAACTGTTCTGGTAGCGAGTAGAGACCTTGGAAAATACCTTTCAGGTTGTTTTTAGGGTCTCGTGTCCTGTCTCACGTATCAAAAAGACCTTCCCTCCCTGGTGGGATCGGAATCTTAGATAATTGAGATCAAGCCTCAGAAGGGTGTTTATCGAATGCTACATAAGTCGAAATTTCTAAGCTTACAGAGAGTTAAGCTTTCTCATGGCCATACAAAAAGCAGTACGGAATTCGAAACGCAAATCCTGGCAAGACCACTGCGAATATATTGAGCCAGGCTTGGAAAAATTCTCATCAAGGATCACTTCAACACAAAAATTTTGTAAAACGTACTGATGGAGTGTGGGCAGAATCGGCGACGGAGGCATTGAAGATTCTTGTGGATACCCATTTTCCAGACTGCACTTATCATTCAAAGCAAAGTAGCACGTCTGCGTGTCGAGAACACGTACCTGCTGCGTTAGTTGGGAAAATCCTATCTGTGGACAAGGTCGTCTGAGCAATGAACATTTTTTCACCAAAGAAATCCCCAGGTCCGGACGGTATCATGCCTATAATGATGCAAAAGACACAGAGATCCATAATATCTGAGTTCCGGGAAATTTTCACTGCATTTCTCTAAATTATATACCAAATAGGTGGAGGAAACCCCGGGTGGTTTTCAATCCAAAGGTAAGAAAAACGGGGCCGATTAGTCTTACTTCCTTCTTTCTGAAAGTTATTGGGAGAATCGTCGATCGTCACATTCGAGATGTCTTTGAGCAGGAACCTGGCCATAATAAGTGATTAGAGTTACCACACCAAAATTTTGTTTTTCGTGATATTTTACATACATACATTTAATTTAATTTAAAAGGATTAATCACAATAATAAATTATTATAACTAATTTAAGAAGAAGAGTCATAGCTACCAGGGCCTTCAACTCGCCATACATACATAAATAAGATTAAAATATAGCAAAAATAATAATAAATACAATTTTAAAAAACTAATAAACAAAGTATAGTTGGTAATAGCTATGAGTGTGCAGCGCTCTCCCCCGTGGGAGAAAATGAGATCTATGAGCGAATCACTCCACTCTTCGTGGAGTGCACATGGCAAACCTTCAATAATGTCCTGCTCCAGTATAGCAGTGGATTGTGCGATAACTACAACAAATTCGTCAGCAACAACAACATCTGCCTTCTCTACGTACGGTACAACAACTACATTCTCGACTAAAACTGCTACATCAACATGTTCTTCTGCCTGTGTGCAAATTCCACCAAAAGGCGTGCAGGTAAGTCAACTGCAATCGCTACCAAAGAGAGCACGAACCTCACCCACGACAGATAAAGCGAAAAGAACGCCCAAAACTAACAAAAAGCAAAAATAGCAAAAAACCCAAGTCAAAGTAAGTTATCAAACTACTGGTTGAGCGATACTACTTCAGAAAGAAAAAACAGATTTGCTGCGTTGACCGTTGATGATGACGATCTTGCTGAACCCTCGCACAGTGGACAAGTTGATCAAAATGAGTCCGAAAAAGAAAAACAAAGGTTTTAACAAACACCCCCTATATACATACAAGGCGTAGAATGCATAAAGACGTTAAAAAATGCGCTAACCGCTGTTACAGACAGTAACTTTATATTTAAAATATTAACAAACAATGAAGTACGAGTTCAATCAAATGACTCGGAAACATACACAAAAATATTCGAAATGCTAAAGCAAAAAGGTACGAAGCTGCACACATTTAAACCCAAAAATGAAAGAGGTTTCAAAGTCATTCTTCGCAATATGCACCCCTCCGCACACCAAGAAGAAATTAAAAATGAGCTTGGTGAAAACGGTCACAAAGTTTTAAACATAACTAACATAACTCAACGGACAACAAAAAAACCGCTACCACTGTTTAGCATAGAACTGGAAACAAATACTAACAATAAAGATATTTATAGCATTAACAAATTAATGCATTGCATAGTAGTTTTTGAGGCACCTCATCATAAAAGAGAAGTCGCGCAATGCACTAAATGCCAAAAATACGGACATACAAAAAACTACTGTACAAGGGATCCAGTATGTGTGAAATGCGCTGGAAAGCATCTAACAAGTGAATATCAAAAAAAAAATAACCAACGCAGCTGAAATTAAATGTGCCCTATGTGGCGGAAATCATACTGCAAACTACAAAGGCTGTGAAATATACAAAGCCATAAAAATTCAAAGGTTTCCATCTTTACGCAGAAAGGATCCATTATTACTTCAGACCAAAAATATGGATGGATCAGCAGTTAAACCAGGCGGAAGCTATGCCGAAATTGCAGGGTCATCAAATCCAAATAAAACTGAAAAAAATACAAAAAATTCAAACGATACTGATATTAATGAACTTAAAGACATGGTGAAATCCCTAATCCCTCAAATGACTAATATGATGAATATCATTACTAACAAGAATATGTTACTAACAAGCTTAAATGCACGAAAGTAATAGTTTATTAATTGTAGCCTGGAATGCAAATGGCCTAAGAAAACATTGGCTTGAGTTGAAGCAATTTTTGTCTGACAAGAAAATTGATATTTCAGAAACAAATTTTACGAACAAAAGCTATTTAGTATTTCCTGGAAATAAAATTTATGTGACAAATCATCCTGATGGTAAAGCTCGTGGTGGGACAGCTATCATAATAAATTCACTATTAAAACATACTGAACGGCAACCATATGCAACACCTCATATTCAATCCACTACTGTGCAAATTGAGGATACAAGTGGGACAATACTTATCTCCTCATTTTACTGTCCCCCCAGACACCTAATAACGACGGATCAATATGATGACTACATAAAGACGCGTGGCGTAAGATTCCGTTCCGTAAGTCTCCGATAATACTTGACTACACAACTGACATCAAACCCATAGAACCAATAGCTAAGATTTTTAACCACAAAACAAACTGGAATGAGTATAGACAGCATATTGAAAATCAACCGAATATGTCTATCACATTGAAAACACAATTAGACTTTGAACGTGCCATTATTCACTTCAACGATGTGGTCAGGAATCAAATCAAGCCAACAGCATAAATTTAGAAGAAATAAACCTACAACGGATATTTTCATAAGAAAGCAAATTATTGAGAAGAGAAAGCTGAGAAAGAGGTGGCAGCTAACTAGATCGCCTGAGGATAAACACAATTTAAATATAGCCTGCAAAAAACTCAAGAAAATATTAACTAAAAGACAAAATATAGAAGTTGAAAATTACCTAAAAAACTTGACGCCTACCCAGGATACGAACTACTCATTATGGAAATGCACAAAGAAATTAAAAACTCAGATAAGGTATCAGCCACCACTACGGAAAGATGACAACTCATGGGCTACTACCAATGAAGAAAAAGCAACTGCATTGGCTAAATACTTTGAAAAAGTCCTATCAAATTACGAAGATAAATATATTGAAACACGCAATGACTTAAATATAGACATTACAACACAAAGAAAAAAAACAAACACAAGAGAATTAATTAATTGCATTAAAAAACAAATAAACCACAAAAAAGCACCAGGATACGATATGTTGACAGGAAAAGCTCTCGCTGAGCTACCTACTATAGGTTATAACTACTTAAGGAATGTTATCAACTCAATGTTCCGACTACAATTTTTTCCCAATGTATGGAAAGTTGCTGAAATTATTGCACTACAGAAGCAGGGAAAAGATGCTACAACTGCTTCGTCGTATAGACCAATTAGCCTACTTCCCATAATCTCTAAAGTTGCTGAAAAACTATTACATGATAGAGTTAGCCAGATCCCTGACAATAAAAACATTATACCAAATCATCAATTCGGCTTCAGAAAACGACATTCAACAATTCAACAGATACACCGTATAACAAACAAAATTGAAACAGACATAGAATACAAGCAGTACTGCGTTGCTGTATTCTTAGACGTTGCAAAACAAAGTATGGCATAAAGGACTGCTGCATAAACTGAAGACGATGCTGCCACTTGACTACTATTTGATTGTTGATAGTTATCTTAGTGGTCGTTACTTTTACGTCAAATATAATGAAAAGTGTTCGTCTATTCATCTTACAACAGCTGGAGTTCCCCAAGGGAGTGTTTTAGGACCACTATATGTCATATTTACCTCAGATATACCACTTCCAAAAGAACTGAATACCACAATTGCTACCTACACAATCCTCTTAGCATCTGACAAAAATTTAAATACTGCGACTGCAAATCTGCAGATATACATAGAGAATGTTAAGGAATGGTTTGATAAATGGTGCTTAAAAATTAATGAAGATAAGACTGTACAAATAATTTTTACAACTAAAACAAAATTTAACCCAATACCTATTAAAATAAACAATAAAGATTAAAAATAGGGTCTACTACTAAATACCTTGGTATACACATGGACTCAAAGCTAAATTGGCACTACCGCATCAAACAAATAAAAGAAAAATTTAGGAAACTATATTGGTTAATGGGTAAGCAATCTAAACTCACAATTAACAACAAGTTGCTGTTATACAAGTGTACTATAAAGCCAATTTGGACGTACGGACTCCAAATATGGGGAACGGCAAAGCGGTCACACATACAAAAAATTCAAAGACAGCAATCTAGAATACTAAGAGTTATCATAAAGTCTGGTTGGTACACAACAAATGAAAATATACACCGCAAACTAAATATGACAAGTATTGACGAAGAAATAAAAAAGATATCCACAAAACACTACGATACACTGCATGGGCATAATAACGAAGAAATAAACGAGTTGCTACATCTAGAAGAAACCACCATGCGCCGTTTGAAGAGAACTCGACCAAACGACCTAATGAACTAGGAAATCCAGACTACACATATTAGTAATAGTATTATAAATGTAAATGTAAATAATTATCATAAACATAATTTTGATCATAAATTGTTATAATATAATTATAGTGAACTATTATAATTAATGTAAATAATTTTTGTTGTATCACTTCTTGGCACTGGCCAAAATTTGTTTTTAATATTAATTTCCAAACAAATTGTCAAATCATGTACTAGGTGTCAATATAATGGTGACAGATGTATGAAATAAAGGGAAATAAAAAAAATAAAAGAAAATAAAATTATATATTATTTTAAATTTATGCTTCATATTACTGCATAAATTTTAATATTGTTGCTATTTTTCAAATATATAGACAAACTAAATTTTGCTGAGGTTTCGATTGTTTTGAGAGAAAAAGCTGTTCGCATTTTAATATCAGCTCTTTAAAAAAGTCCTACTCAGGTGCCAATGATATCAAACACAACTCGGGCCTCAATACGAACTCGCAACACCGTTTCGGCACAGTGAAGGGGATCTTGTTAAAGAAAAAATAGCAACTGGGGCGTGCCATGTGCTTTGACTCGTGGCTGTTAGCTCGGGGACAATACATCAAAAGTGCCTACTCGCGTACTAGTGCAAGGGCGGGCGAGCTTTCCTGAGCTGTGGTTATAAATGACATCATGGGCAAGCTTAGTAGATGGGCTAACAGGTGTGGCCTGGGGCTTATTTCTGATAAAACGGAACTGTTGCTCTTCACAAAAAAATATAAGCCTCCATCCTTCAGAGACTTAATGGCCGGCGACTCCCACTATCATCGAGAGTAAAATATCTTTGTGTTATTTTTTACCCCAAACTTAGTTGGAAAGCGTGCATCGATGAACGAGTACGGAAGGGCTGGCTTTCTAACCTTGCAAGTCGATGTTTGGTAAAAAAAAAATTGGGGTCTTATACCAAAAATTGTACTCTGGGTGTACAATATGGTGGTGCGGCCGATCTTAACATACGACTCCGTGGTTTGGTGGTAAGCTCTCAGGAAGGGCTACAATCTCACGAAACTTGAAAGAATCCTGCGCACAGTGTGCTTTGCAGGAGCCTGTCGGACTTGCCCCGGGGTTGCTTTGACGCGATTCTAAACGTCCTCCCTATTGATCTTCATACTTATTGCATTTCCGCACAAAGTGCACTAAGAATTAGGGAATCCAGTAACTTGTGGGGGAATGGAATACCCTGTATAATCATAGTAAATATATTTAAAACAGCTAATAAGTATATTTAAAACAGCTGCACCAGATATAGTAACCTCGACTTCTTCGTTCGCAAACTGGATTTTACGAGCTGTGTAAACACAGTTATACGAAGTAGGAATGTCTGGAAGGAGGGAGACGTGTTCGCGAAAGGGGGCACGCCAATTTTCACCGATGGTTCCAAGATGGAATCTGGGGTGGAAGCGGAAATATGTTCCGCATCTCTAAATTTTCTGCTCTCCTTCAAATTACCATCGACATCAAGTGTCTTTCAAGCAGAGGTCTTTGCAATTTGGCAGGCATGTAGGGTGCTGAGGGGTTTAAGCTGACCAAAACTATATCAATTTACTCCGACAGCCAAGCAGCAATAAAGGCGCTAGCATCACCTTTTACCAGTTCTAAACTGGTCGGCCTATGCAAGGAGGAATTTAGCTCGTTTTTAGAAAACAGTATAGTATTCCTTGTCTGGGTTCCGGGATACAGGAAGATTGATGGCAAGAGTGCTAGCATGCACAGGCTTATCGGAAAACGATCAAGTGTTTTCCTATATGGACGTGGGCGACCCTCTATATTTATTATATATTTACTTCCTCCGCAAGGGTCGCTAGAAGTGAAAAATACTCATTCACCGTGTGCCATTTCGAAGAAGATGTTGCATGATTACAGTGCAAAAAGAATCAACCATCTTCTCAATAAACCAACACACACAATTAGCCACCTTATAGCTGTCTCCACATTCGACTATCAGCACACACGCTGAATGCATTCCGTTCAATGCCCATTGCAGGAGATGTAAAGACCCACAGGTGAAATGAGCTAGACTTTCTTTTCTAGAAAGTCTAGCTCATTGTTCTAGTTTAGAACTTTCGGACATATCAAAATTTGTTAACAACTCTGGTTAGTTGTAAATGTTACAAAAGCATATTACCATTTTTTAGGCTAGCGAGGACATGGAACCAAATGGCACTATTGCTAATTGAGTCGACCTGAGGTCGCCATTGTACCTTCCTACCTACACTTGACAGCAGATTTGTATTATAATAAGAATACTTACTTTTCAGTGCTAAGAACTTAGCAAACTTCAATGCAATATTTATTCGTAACTCATTGGAGGGCACAAAACTTCGATTTGCGTATAAGAAGTATATTTTGTAGACTATGTACAGTTCACGTTCGTCACCTAAAAAGGAAAAAGTAAATATATGTAGTATAAAAACAATTACAACAGAGATGAGTACGACACTAGCACTACATTAACGCTCAGAAATATCTATATATATACATAACTAATACAAAGGTACAGGATTTGTTTTCATGTGAAATAGTACGAAGCAAATCGAGTCGAATTTGACAAATACAAACCATTTGACTGCGCGAGAAAAAGTTTTTCTTCCAATGTTTTCAGATCAATTCTATACTGTATAAACAAAGTATTGTAATTCATATCACATTTTGGACAATTTATATGCGCTGGTGTTATCACTACATCGCCACAAGCCTTGCACACGATTCCCAAACGCAAATTCTAAAATGGGTAAAATGTAATTAACGTAATAATTTCATAAAGTACGGTGAAAAGTGAACAAATTAAATACGAGGTGTGATCAAAAAATAACCGTTATTGTGTGATCAAAAAATAAAGTATTTATTTATTCATCAACAACTATCCTGTCCCCTTCAAAGTAATTCCCCTCAGATATAATAATCTTATGCCAGCGTTTCTTCCAATCCTCGAAACACTTCTGAAACGCTTTTTTTGGAATCGCCTACAGCTCCTGTTTCGATTTTTCTTTTATCTCCTCAATCGTAGCAAAACGCTTTCCTTTCATCGGTGTCTTCAGTTTTGGAAAGAGGAAAAAGTCAGCTGGGGCCAAGTCCGGTGAATACGGTGGTTGAGGCATGATAACGGTTTTGTTTTTGGCCAAAAACAGCTCCTGAACTTGGAACAATCTTCGTTTCATGCCTAAAACATCCGTAAAAATTGCTTGGCATGAGCCGAACGATATGCCAACATCATCAGCAACCTCTCTGATAGTGATTCGACGATTATCCAAAATCATTTTCTTCAATGTTTTTATCGGTTGTTGACGTGCTCGGGCGACCAGGACGAGCATCGTCATTGACATCTTCTCGACCTTCCTTAAACCGGTTATACCACAATTGAACTTGTGTTCTGCTCATAGTAGACTCGCCAAAGGCCACAGTCAACATTTCAAATGTCCTTGCGCATTTAATTTCATTTTTTACACAAAACTGAATACAGTTTCTTTGATCCATTTTTTCGAATAGTACAAAATCGAAGAGCACACCAAAACACGACTAACCTTTTTATCTGTCAAAAACAAACTGACAATCCAAAATGGTTGGTATTGCCAACATATATAACAGACATGTGTACCAACAGAACAGAAAAAAAATGCGAACTCGTACGTAACTGACGAAAAGATGAAAATAACGGCTATTTTTTGATCACACCTCGTATAAGAAATAACTTACTTCAGGATAACTTTTAGGTAAGCACTTAAAGAAATCTGAAGTCAGATTATATAGACGACATACCCCACAGGTCTGTAGAGAAGAATGTATCAAAGTGTGCCCATAAAGTGGGACTACGAGTAAATGATTGACCATAACAAAGACTCGAGTTGCCGCTGCGGCTGTGGGAATAAAACTAGGTAAGGTAGTGGGAGTCACAGTTACCAAACTAAGAGAATTGAGGACTTCCGGACGGAAACATTTTTCACTGTTTTACAAGCAAGAGAAGGCTACGACAATATGGGATATGGCAATTCAATAAGCGAAACACCATGAAATGATAATTAAGGAGTTAGTGATTGACCAAAGGAAGTGGGAAGATGCAAAGGTGATGTAGCTGGAGAAACTGCAGCAACAGTATATTGTTGCAAAATTCCAAAAAAGAATGTTATAAAAAGTTTCGTCGACAGTGGGGCAAATAAAAATCAACTGACAAAGCAAGCATCCACAGTCACAACAAATAATCGTACAAAATGTACAAAAATAAACTGTTAGCTAAGGAATTAATTCATTGATGAATATGGTGAAACAATTAATCTCCTAAATGTGTGCGATGATGAATATTAGACGCATTTGATTCGTCACTTGTATCGAGTTCGTAACGAGTTGTGTTGGCAGCACTGTTTCAACTGTTTTTTTTTTAACATTTACTTTCTTTATATTTTTTATGCAAATTAATCATCTGAATATATATTTAAAATAAAAAACAAAATCCAAATATTAATTTTTGTTTTCTTTAAATTTAAACAACTAAAATATAAAAAAATCCCAGGGAATTTTTTTGCGTATTATTTAATCTCATAGGTTTTCAAGCAATTTTCAATTTGGAAGCACTTTTCTATCCAGGATGGAAAAATTCGCTCGTTTAATCCGAGTATAGTTTACACGATATCTTTTCCATACAAATGTCTGTCCTATCTTCGATAGAATGGCGAATCGAATGCGCCTATTATCACTTTGATAGTAACTAAATTGAATGAACAATCAAATTAATTCAAAATAACCCTCTTAAATGCTAATGGATTTAGTGAACATATTCTTGGTCTTACGTCTTTTACTCACGCTAACCTAGTCTACATATAGTTGAAGTATTGTTCAGTACAAATATAAAGTTTTAATTATTAATATTAGTTAAGATTATTTATCAGAGAATTTATTGACAAGACAAGTTGCACACATTAGTGGCAATTGTGTATGTGTGGTTAAACCACAGTAACTATTTTCAGAAGGAGAATTATTGAAACATTTTGGCAGATCTTATAGCTATTTCGGACACGCCACTTGTTCTCATCAGAGATCTTTCAATGAAAGGCTTTCCCTAAGAATTTAAAACTCTTCAAAACCAAATGTTTAATACTGGTGCAGAGTTTAGTGATAATAATCTTGGATTGTATACTACGAACTGGAAGCAAAATGTCGAAGTATCTCTCAATGACATAAAATCAAACTTGTAGTTTTAATGAAAATTTCGGTAGTTCCACAGGCAATTGTGACTATTTCAATATTCATGAGGAAAAATTAAATATATTACATTCAAATTATTAACTTTATATTCATTTATAACAGCGATGTCCACGAAAAATTTATCCTGAGCTTGAAAAAATAACACGACTCACTGACTCTCCCAACAAAAACACTTTTTCTTTTTTTTTTTTTTTTTTTTTAAGCAATTCATATTTATTGTAACAACTCATGGTGGAGACTAACAATAAGTAAATATATCTTAAAACTAGACAACAATGTATCACTGCTTCTTACCACTGTCAGGAGAGGATATTAGTGAACAATTGGTAAATCTGAGGTGTATAGTGTGTACAGTATCGGTCCAAGAACACTTCCTTGAGGTACTCCAGCCAATATATCCATTTCTGGTGAAAGGTAAGCCTCACATTTGACTTGAAATCGCCTACCCCTTTAAGTATGATTCCAGGATACTATGGATATTTGAAGGCAGAAGTTTTTTTATTTTGTAGACGAGGCCCTCGTGCCACACTTTGTCAAAGGCTTGTGCGACATCGAGGAACACTGCAGAGCAGTATTGTTTCTCCTCGAACGCCTTTCTGATTTGGGACACTAGTCGGTGTACTAGTTCAATAGTGCCATGATTTTTTCGAAAGCCAAACTGGTGGTTAGGTATTACTTTATTCTGTACCAGATATGGGGTTAATTTTGATAGCAATCATTTCTCGAATAGTTTCGAGACGACGGATAACAGGCTTATTGGTCTGTATGACGAGACTTGCGTTGGAGTTTTACCAGGTTTGGGTATCATGATTACGTGGGACAGTTTCCAAACTTGAGGAAAGTAACTTTGTCTAAGAATTGTGTTAAATAATGTTGTTAAATGCTTTACTGCAAGCGGAGGTAGCTCCATCAACATCTTTGTGGTTATCAGATCGTGGCCTGCCGCTTTCTTTTTATCTAAATGAGTTGAGATAAAATGCCACACTTCTTTCGGCCTCAACCGTAGGTCCATCTGGGGAATTAGGTTGTTTAGTGTTGGTATTTTAAAGTTGTTACTATGAGATTTTGGTTGGAATGTGATCTTAAGATGTTGAGCAAGCTTGCCCCTTCTCCTCATTGCTTCTTGCCCATCTTCCGTCTATAAGTCTTATAGGCGAGTCCAATTCTGTAGGTTTATTCGTGTTTTTGACTGCCTTCCATAAAGAGTAGTTTGTGGATTCAAGGGGGTTCAGGTGCGAGATGTAGGCCTGTATACCTCTTTCAGTTTCGTCGCGCAATGCGTTTCGCAGTTTGTTTTTGGCTGTCGTGAATTTTTGCTTTAGCGCTGGTGACCTGTGCTTTTGCCACAGTCGTCTGAGCCGTCTCTTTGCCGTTATCAGTCTTTCTATTTCGAATGATGTTGAGCATATTGATTTGCGTGGGATTTGGCTGTTTGGGGGTGTAGCGTGGATTGCTGCTGATACCAGTGTGCAGTTGAATGATTGTACTGCGGAATCTAATTCATCCGGGCTCTTAAGACTACATTTTTCAGGAAGGTGACTGCAAATATATTTACGGAATTTTAACCAATTTGTTTTACCTGTTACTAATCGAAAAAGTTGGTTTATGTCTTCTGGGTATTTCCTTAGGTGCATTATAACTGGGGAATGATCTGAACTCAGCTCAAAGCATGATTCCGTAGACAGAAGTTTTTGGTGGCAAAATCTAGTAAGTCCGGGATCTTCAGTTGATCCGTAGGCCAGTAAGTGGGTTTACCAGAAGACATGTAGTCAATTTTGTTACGCCGATTCGTCAAGGCGTAATATAACTGTTTACCCTTGGGATTTATAAGGCGTGAACCCCAATGCGTATGTTTAGCGTTGTAATCACCGGCTGCTATAAATTTTTCTCCCAACGACTTGAAAAAAATTTCAAACTGAGCTGTTGTGACAGTGTGTCTAGGTGGGGAATAAACAGATGATACCGTTATGTTGGCGTCCCAATATTGCAGGCAGATGGAGGTCGCTTGGAGATATTCCTTGTCGTAGTTTTCTAGTGAGTGGTGTTTTATGCGGTCTTTTATGAGTATGCCTGTCCCACCTCGAGCTTTGCCATCCGGATGCAACGTTTTGTAGAACTTATAGCCTTTTATTTTAAAATTGTGATTCAGGGTAAGGTGGGTTTCAGAAATGAGTAGTATGTCTATTTTGCTGTTAATAAGAAAATTTTGCACTTCAAGTTGGTGCTGGCTAATACCGTTCGCATTCCAATGACAAATTTTTAACGTATTCATTTCTTTGCAAGTATGGATTTCAGAAGTTGATTTTGATTATTTATTAGTTCTTGCATCATTGATTGCATTGAGGACATGAACTGTGTCATACATTGCGTTAAGGTTAAGAGCACTGCCTCTAGATTTTGCAATTGTTTGTTGGAATTTGAATTTTCAGCTAAATTTGATTTCAGTGCATCCGAGTAACTCATGACAGGTGGAGCATGTTTGTCGTTGAACGTAGTCGGGATTTGGTGTAGAGGCGCTACGTAAGTAACTTCGTGTCGACCTCTATCCTTCTGTTGGCGCATTTTATTTTTCAGCTCAGCATACACTGAGCAACCTCTATAGTTTGCTGTATGACTTCCGCCGCAATTATTGCATTTTTTAGTAAGAACATTTTCATTTTTTTATCGACCGTACAGGCAGAGGATGGGTGGACGTCACCACAACCAATGCAAATGGGGCGTAGTGTGCATTACGATGTGGTATGACCAAACTCCTGGCAGTTTGTACATTGTACAGGGCCGTTGCGTTTGTGGGGTTCTTCAACTGAAATTCGGCGGTGCATAAGGTATCGCATATTATAGATTGGATGGACTTCGTTTTTTTGCAGCTTTCTTGATTCTGGTTCAAGCTCCACTCGGAACATTGGTTGTGGAATATTATTCTTATTTTTAATGTTGAATATGGATTTGGGATTGAAACCGGCTTCGATCAGTGCTTCTTTCATCTCAGATTGGTCGACATCTGATTCTATTCCTTTTAATACGACAATCAAACCTTTACTGCTTTTCAGTTGATACGTATAATAGTTTTTTTACTACTGTCAAGGTAGTTGATTGCCAAGCGATAATTTTTGCTAGTATAGATCTGAATTTTTGTTTCATGCAACTATATGAAAGTTTTTTTGCCCTATCAAGCTAGATAGTCTAGAGACCAGCATATTAGAGCTGCCTTCGCGCAGCTAAATTGGGGGAGGTTTGACTTATTTAAGTATTTCTGTACCTTCATTTTTTTGGTCTGGATCTGCTCCATTATCGGTAAGCAAGGCAAAGCGATTTTGGCTCGGTAATGTGTTAATGCATTCTTCATATTTATTTGGTTTGTAAATTTTTTTTGGGTTTTTTGTCATGTTTTTAAACGGACTTAGCTTTCGCTTAATATTTATATAGCGGTCCATGCCAGTCTGCTTTGCCGAACTATTCTGTTTTGCAGTTTGTTTAATGTTGTTGTTTAGTGGCTGTAGCTGTTAATGTGTTTGCTGTGGAGAGAGCAGATAGTGAATTAGCGCGTAGGCGCTGAATATCATCTGTTTTTGAAACTATGTTGATTGCTTTACTGTTTAGTGTACGCTGAGCTTTCATCACCAAACGTTCGGGCGACTGCTCAAGCATCAAATTGTCTGTGTCGTTAGAGAGCATCAGATCTTTGCTCACATTATACGATGCGTTATCTGCCTTAGCGAGCTTACGCTCTGGTTGGGGAGAGCGTAATGTGCTCATAAGCACGCCCTCTCAGCTAGTGTTTGTTTACAGTTTATGTTTATGTTTATGTGTGTGATTTTTCGTATCAATACTTACTCGAAGCACCTTTTATTTATTTTATATTTAAATTTTTGTTTAATTTAATTTTATTTTATTTTTTTGAGTCTGTCTCAGATTTAATTAATTATTGATTGCCAGATTTGGCTTATCACCTTATCGCACTTGATTTGAACTAAATTTTTTTTAAATACTCTCAAAATTACGGACCCCAAAAAAAAACACATCCGCTAACTTTGAAAAATAGATAATAAAAACACAATGATTGCGAATAGCATATACATATAGTATGTGAAAATTGTGCGTATATTTCAATATTCAATTTTTCTTACAATAACAAACAATACCATAACACATAAGTACACACTTGCATTCATGTCAATGTAAACGTTCCATAACGCAAATAAAAAATATTTGCATTGAGTTGCCTATAAACTGTAAAGGGTGTTTTTTTTTAGACATGTGGTTTTCAAGCTGAAATAAAATGCATATAATTTTATATTATGGCCAAGAATTTAGCTTTATTATAAAGATAAGGGTTTGCCATTATGTTTTAAAAATGATTTCGGGCAATTGGCCGCCGCGGCTGCCTCGAATAAATTCCAGCCGAGAGGCCCAATTTTCCACCACTTTTTGCAGCAATTGGGGCCGTATGTCAGCAATAACGCGCCGAATATTCTCTTCCAAGGCGTCAATCGTCTCGGGCTTATCTGCGTAGACAAGCTACTTCACATAACCCCACAAAAAATAGTCCAGCGGTGTTAAATCGCACGATCGTGGAGACCACGCCACAGGCCCACGTGCGCTCACCAAAAGTTTCCTTCAATAAATCGATTGTCTTGTTGGCTGTATGGCATGTAGCGCCGTCTTGTTGGAACCAAAGGTCATCCCCATCAACATCATCCAATTCAGGCACGAAAAAGTCATTAATCATATCTCTATAGCGTTCCCCATTGACTGTAACAGTATGGCAGGCTTCATTTTTGAAGAAATATGGACCAATGATTTCCTCTGCCCCCAGAGCACACCAAACAGTGACTTTTTGGGCATGTAACGGCGTCTGAACAATGGCTTGTGGATTATCGTCACTCCAAATGAGACAATTTTGCTTATTAACGTACCCATTCAATCATAAGTGAGCTTCACCGTTGAACAAAATTTCATTGTGAAAATCGGGATCGGTGGCCATCTCGTTCTGGGCCCATTCACCGAACGTGCGACGCGCTTGATAGGCGTTCGGCTATAAACTTATGAAATGGCAAACCAAACTGAGCATAAATCAAGTGACAGCTGCCAAAAAGACCAACTCCGAAAAAAGTATTGCCAGAATGAAAACCACACGTCTAAAAAAAACACCCTTTACAAATTTACACGCGCTAACATTAATAATATAGTTCTGCTAGAGAATGGCAAAAGTCTACAAATTATGTGAAATGCTATCGTTAAATTAAGTTCAAATAAATTTAATTAATTCCTATTAAACTAAAGGGTTTTCCAATAAGAGGTGTTATTTTGGTATTCAAAGAAAAATGCAATTTTTTGAGATAAATGATCGGATGTTTATTTCATAATAAAGAGGAAGGTATGCCGTTAATAATGAAAAACAACATAAGCCAAATGGCCGCCACGACCACGCTTACAGCACCATATCCTTTCCATAACCAAATCGCAAAGTGGCTGTCGTATGTCCTCGATAGCCTCACGAATTCTATCTTTGAGGTCTTTAATCGTCGCTGGGCTGTTGGCGTAGACCTTATCTTTCACGTGGCCCCAAAGGAAGGAGTCGCAAGGTGTTAAATCACAAGATCTCGGTGGCCAATTGTGATCACCTCTTCGAGAGATAACACGGTCCGGAAACTTTTCCCGTAAAAGAGCAATGGTTTCGTTGCTTGTGTGGCACGTAGCGCCGTCTTGTTGAAAGTAAACTTTGTCCAGATCAATACCATCCAACTGCGACCATAAAAAATGATTAATCATCTCTCGATAGCGCAATCCATTCACCGTAACTGTTGATCCAACCTCATTTTCAAAAAAGTAAGGTCCAATGACCCCGCCGGACCATAAACCGCACCAAGCAGTCACACGTTGAGGATGGAGAGGCTTCTCAACAATAACTCTTGGGTTTTCCGAGCCCCAGATGCGACAATTTTGCTTGTTGACGTAGCCACCGAGGTGGATATGGGCCACATCAGTCAAGATGATTTTTCGATGGAATTACTTATCATTTTCATGAATTTCAAGGACCCAATCAGCAAAGACACGACGTTGTTTATGATCGGCCGGCTTGAGTTCTTGTGTTAACTGAACTTTATAAGCCTTAAGACCCAATTCTTTATGCAAAATTCGGTGTAATGACGTTTGTGGAATGCCCAATTCCAAAGAACGACGAGGAATGGACAAACCTGGGTTTTCTTCAACACTTTGGGCTACAGCAGCAAAATTTTCAGTTGTTCTTGAGCGACGTGCACGGGTTTTATTCTTCACATCACTAACTTGTCCCAACAGCTCCAATTTTTCCACCAATTTCTGTATTGCGGTCCGACAAGGTGCTTCACGACGACCCAAAAATGCTTTAGTTTTGCGAACTGTGACTGCAAGATTTTCACCATTTTTGTAGTGAATTTTAATAATTTCAATGCGTTGTTGAAGCGTGTATCGTTCCATTTTTAGTAATGGCGTAGTTTCTACCTGTCAAATGTCAAATAATAAAAGCTTCAAAATATCGGGTGATTCAAAATAATACCTCTTGTTGGAAAACCCTTTATATTGAATGTAAATTAAATGAATTTAAATTTTAACTAAATTGAATATGTATACACACTTTTGTGACCATCGCTAACATGCTTTCCTGTTGTAAGCACGTTAACGCAGTCCTACTGTACATAAATTGCCAAAAAGACATACAAATTTTTATTTTTCTGTTTTCGTGTTTCGCATGCACAAAAAACAAAAAATAAATTTGCTTGTCGCAATTGATATGTAGGTGAAGTGGAGTCGGAGCTTCAGGGTAAAGGGCGAAGTACGCTCAATATGTGTAAAGTATCTATTTGCTCGGAGCTACCGGAGCTTATTTTTAATAGTAATCAGCTTATAATTTGTGAAATTAATGTTGCGAACAAAACGACAAAAAAGAAAAATGTCGCATTCATCTACTGACATTGATGATAAAAGTGAAGAAGCTGCAATTATTGAAACCAAACGTGACGAAATTGCCGAAATCCAAGAGCAGTTAAGAAGCTTGCCGTGACGTTCTCAAATACAGGCAGTCCAGTCCTCAATATCCAGTATGAGAGCAAGGACGACACCATCATAAGCATTACGAGTACCACTGTTCAAAACACAATTGTATATGCCGCCAATGGACATGCCGTCAAAGTACATGATATACCGCCAACCAATATGCCGCCAACGAGAATTCTGCTGCCGCAGCCACCTCTTACCTAGCCGACAACACCGCCGTTGCCACTACAGTTCCAGTTACCTACAAAACTAGTTCAGCTGCTTCAGAAAAGGGTCTTCTGTGGCGTTTAACAACCGGCCACAATCTGAAAATGCCGCCAATATAAGAGCACGCTAACGGAATCCTGTTTATAACCCAGTTAATCGTAAGTTAGTGGATTTAACAGAATTTTCAGGCCACCCAGAACAGTGGCCCATGTTCTCTGTATCATACAAAGAAACGACAGCCGCGTTTATGTATACTAAATTGGAAAATTTGACTCGCTTATATTGAAAGGTAAAGCGAGAGCATTAGTAGAGGCTCTGCTCATACACCCAAATAGTGTAGATGGTGTAATGAATACTCTGAAAATTCGTTGTGGACGCCCAGAAATCCTTATAAGGAACCAGATAAGTAAAGCTTGTGGATTTCCGGCAATCAATATTTTTAAGCCAAATGAGATTGTAAATTTTAGTACAATGGTATCTAATTTAACTGCCTTTTTAGAAAAATCTCGTGCACAGCCGCCTCTTAATAATTCTACTCTTTTAGACGAACTAGTTTTTTTATTTATTTTTTATTTAAACGTTATAGTTATACGTACATATACAGCGTTTATAATATTGCAACTAATATATACATTAAAAAACTAACGAGCAATTTAAGTTTATTCATTATATTCTGCTGGATAATTCACACCGTATTGGTGCTACTAGTTTGTGAGGTCTCTCGGCTTCATTCTCTTAAGACGTCGTTCCGTTTTGTTTAGTTCGGAGAGTTTCGATGCCTCTTATTTTATGTGGTGTTGAAGTCGTTCGTAATGTAAGATTGCGACTTTAGTAATTTCTCTGTGTACCGTCTTCACGCCAAGATCTCTGTGGAGGTCTGACATTCGTACGTACCAGGGTGCATTGACTATGTTCCGTAGAACTTTGTTTTGAAAGGTTTGTATTCTTTTAATATTGGTTTGTGTGGTGCATCCACAAAGTTGAATACCGTAACTCCATACGGGTCTCAAGATTTGATTATATAACAAAAGCTTGTTATATGTAGAAAGCGTAGATGATCTGCCAATTAACCAGTACATTTTTTTAAACTTTATTTTGAGTTCTTCTCTTTTCTTTTTCACATGTCGGAGCTTTACGTCTAGTGTCATACCCAAATACTTAGCGTTATTTGAGTATGGTACTTCTATTCCGTCTATATATAACGAGTAATGTCTAACCTTTTTATTCGTAAAGTCGATGTGGACCGATTTTAAGTTATTTATTTTAATACGCCATTTACGACTAAACTGCCTATGCCAAAGAGAGAGTCACACAATTTCCATAGCACCACGATATCCAACAGTCCGCGACTTTGAGATGTAGTTGCAACAAATCGCCTTATATGTCTCGATGGCAATAAAAATGTCAATCTCCAAGCCGTCAGCCATGGATATGCCATCCACCGACAAAAGAAATAAATCCTACAAACCAGTATACGCCGTTGCAGAGAACAAGACAATACCAAAATGCAAGTGTTGCCAAGGCTATCATCCTGTGAACCAATGTCCTAAATTTCAAAAATTAAACATATCCGAGAAATGGGAAACTGTGAAAGCTAACCGCCTTTGCTTTTCTTGCCTTCGCTCAGGCCATAACGTTGTTGTCATGTTACTCCAAACGAGAGTGTGGAATATCTTCATGTCGTAAACTACATAACCGTATACTACATGAAATTCAACAAGCACCCCAAGACGCCGGAGGAATAAATAATGACGTAACCGAGATAACCGCACCAAGCGAAGTTCGATTACAGACTGGAAGAATTTTAAAAGAAGGTCACGAAATAAACTTATAGAAATATTTGCCTGTTATTATAAGTGGCCCGAAGGGCACCCGTAATATAATCGCCTTTATCGATGAAGGCTCCAAGGTTTCTTTAATTGAAGAAAACGTCATTGATTCAATTGGTCTGGAAGGCACTTCAGAATTATTGTCACTTAGATGGATAGGAAATAAAACTACTAATGAGATGTCCAAACGAATCAATGTGGAAATAACTGGTTCAATTCGTACTACCAAATGAAGAATGTGCGTACCATTAAAAAATTATTCCTGCTACCACAAACGTTAGATTTTAAGAACTAACGGGGTGGTATTAAAACCTTAAAAGATTTGCCAAACAAAAGTTATTGTAATGCCATACCGCAACTTTTAGTTCGCATGCCTCATTTTAATCTTGTACGCCCAAATAGAATTATCAATTTTGACGAGAAATTTTCTGCCCATAAGTCAAAATTAGGGTGGACCATTTTTGGTTCGAATCAAGAATTAAATTCAGACGGATTACTTTGTTATATCGAATCAAACGAAGAGGCGGAGGTACTAGAATATTTTTCCTTACAAATTTACGGAACAAAAACTCCACAAATTATTAAGTGACAAACCGATAAAAGATGTGAAAGCATGCTTATAGATACAACTCGTAAGATAGGACATCGCTATGAAACAGGCCTGTTATGAAAATCTGTTATGATTCAATTTCCGGAGAGCTATAGTGCAGCTTTGAAACGCCTTGAATCAATCGAGAAAAAGATGTTAGTTGAATGGTATAAGGAAAAGATTAAGGAGTATGTCAACAAGTCGTATGCCAAGGAATTAACTCCAATTGAAGCCGCCCATACCGACGAACGCACATGGTGTCTACCACATTTTGCAGTGTGCAACGCTAACAAAGACAACAAACGTCGCTTGGTCTTCGACGCCGCAGCTACAGTCAACGGCATATCGTTAACCACCATGATAATGAAGGGACCTGATAAATACCAACCAAAATCTTTGATTTCAATTTTGCTTAAATTTTGACAGGGTGTCATAGGTGTGTCAGCCGACATACGAGATATGCTCCATCGTTTTAGTGTGCGCCCAGCTGATTGGAACGCTCAAGAGTTCTAATGGAGAGATGGAGATTCTTCAAAGTTTCCAGATACATATGGGCAAATTCTACCGTTCGGACGCTTGTTTTCATGTAATTTGCACAGAAATTGGACATATTTTTTTAAATGCGTTCACTGCTAGATTATTTTATAAATGCAAAATATATATAAAGAAAAATATTAGGGTTCTCAAGTCTTTTCTCAGAGATATTGTATTTAAAAATCTGCGTTCGCCCGTTACAAAAAAAGTAAGTGATTATAGAGGTTTACACAAATCCTCGTGTTTTTCTGCGAATTTAATGGTTGCATAAAAAAAGTGTTTAAGAAGAAATCGTAGCACATCAAATAAGCTGTCGAAGGCCTCCTACTGGATCTAATATTTATTGCCACAGTTGCCTTTTGTCACAGTTGACACTTTTTTCGCGCGGACGTAACGTGACGGACGTTTCATATATTTCTTCCCTTAGAAAAAGTAATATTAAATATTTTTAAACAATTTATTTTTATTTTAACGAATATTTCGTTTTATATATTTATGTTAGTGTACTTTGAATTAGATGTTATAGCGGCATATTTGAATAAAGATTTGAAACTAATTATTCGTAAGGTAAATTTTAACAATGTAACGTATTCAGTTTTTTGGTTCTGGTTGACCATTTCCAGGATTTGCCCATATGTGATGAAGGCCATGACTTTTGGGTCAGTTAGTATGTTAAAAATTTTAACGCAGAAAAATTCCTACATGCACACCCGCGAGCCGTAAAAGCTATAACTGAACTACATTACGTAGATGATTAAATCGACAGCTTTAGCAACGAAACAGAGGCCATTGAAATATCAAAATTAATGACATATCCACAGCCAAGCCGGAATGGATCTAAGAGGATTTTTATCCAACTCACTCGAAGTAAAATAATATCTTTGTGATTCTCTAACGCCTTTGATCTTAAAAGATGTAGGACAAACTAATTTATCAACAGAAAAGATACTTGGGATGTTTTGGAACGCAGACGCTGATGAATTTTGTTTCAAATTTAAATTTTCGAAAGTACCAACGTTAGTGTTAAATGGAAGTAGACGACCTACGAAACGCGAAGTGCTTCGCTTATCAATGGTACAAGCAACTTGAAGAAGTCAAAAATTTCAGAGTACCTAGATGTCATAGCTTGAATTTTCTTAATGGGAAAGATGTCCAGCTGCATGTATTCGTAGATGCCAGCAAATCAGCCTATGCCGCTGTTGGATATTGGCATATCGAATATATGAAAGGCATTGAAGTGTCATATATTTTTGGTAAGTCGAAATGCTGCCCCTCAAAAACACTCTCAATATCTAGGCTGGAGCTACACGCCTCCGTACTGGGAG
Organism: Clusia tigrina; assembly: GCA_920105625.2. Lineage (NCBI taxonomy): Eukaryota > Metazoa > Arthropoda > Insecta > Diptera > Clusiidae > Clusia > Clusia tigrina. The sequence continues at coordinate 156,568,109 of OV050031.1, forward strand.
TGCGATTAAAGGATGCAATTGTAGCAAACCATGACGTAGTGCCGAGCCGAGTCATATTTTTGTCTGATTCAAAAACAGTCCTCCCCTGGATTAGCGCCGATAGAATTCATTACAAACAATTTGTGGCTCACCGTATTGGAGAAATATTGGACTCATTGGAAAGTGCTCAGTGGAATTGGGTTCCTGGAGATCTTAACCCAGCTGATCATGCTACCGGCCCGCATAAAACAGTAACGTGTTCGCGACCGTGGATATGTGGTCCGTTTTCCCTACGGCTATCAGAGGAATTATGGCCTAAACCTCCGAAAGACTTGATTGGAAAGGATGCTGACTCAGAAAAACGCTTTAAATTTATTTTACATATTGACTCTAACGCCGAAATAATAAAATTGAATGATTGATTTCCTCAGCTAATAACTGCAACCGAAATTAGCTCAGCCGAATTATTTCTCTGCCGATTGGTACAGTGCGAGGTATATAGCCATGAAATAGAAAAATTCAGAAACGGCATGACAATTTCAAAAACTAGTTCCTTATACAAATTAACGCCGATTTTGGATGAAGATGGCATAATTCGACAAGGTGGTCGCATCGATTTATGTATCCCAGTAAACACAAGGCGGCCTATGATTCTTCCGAAATGTCACGAATTAACAAAATTAATTTTTAAGCATTACCACGACCAATAAAAGTATCAAAACCATGATGCAATAATATGTGCAGTTCGAAGCAAATTCTGGATTCCACAGATTCGACAACTAGCCAGGACAATAAAATTTCAAAGTCAAATATGTAAAAATAATGCCGCAATTCCAGAGCCGCCGTTAACGGGGCAACTGCCAAAGGACCGACTCGTGCCGTACGTTCGTCCTTTTACATATACAGGAATAGATGGGTTGCAACCTTTACTTGTTTGACAATCAGAGCAATTCACTTGGAGTTAACACGAGACTTGTTTACAGATGCGGCGATAATGTGTCTACGCAATTTTATCAACGGAAGGGGAATCCCCAAACGTATTAGAAGTGCTAGGGGGACGAATTTCGTTGGAACAACCAGAGAAGAATGGATAATAATTGAGACCAATTTCCAGAAGGAATGAACCCAACGAAATATTGAATGGACATTCAACACTCCTGGTAATCCGTCTGCCGGTGGTGCTTGGGAGCGAATGCTACGCTGTGTTAAGAGGGTGTTAAGCTTCACTTTGAAAACAAGAACACCACAAGTTGACGCATTAAACAGTATTCTGATTGAAGCTAAAAATATTGTAATTTCTCGACCTCTCAACCATTTGCCGTCGGAAAACTCAGAAGCAGAACCTTTAACTCCTAATCATTTTCTTTTAGTCTGCCCTAATTATGTCCAAACGCCAGCTATCAATAAGAAGGCATGTCCGAGGAAGCAGTGCCACATATTGGAACAACTGAAACAGACGTTTTGGAAACGATGGTCCTTGAGTATTTGCCAAGTCTAGCTCGACGCACGAAGTGGAATAAGGAGGTCAGGCAAATAGAGGTGGGTGATGTGGCAATTATATGCTATGACAGCAGTGCCAGAAATGAATGGAAACGAGGGCGAATTGTTCAAGTTTTCACAGCCTCTGATGGACAAGTCCGCTCAGCCGCGCTGCAAACGTCGACTGGAGTCATTAGGAGGCCAGCGTTAAAACTAGCTATACTGGGCGTTAATGGTGAATCATCATCACCTGACTCCGCTTCACGGGGGCGGGATGTTAGAAATGAAGTGTAAAGTTTTTTCCGCATAATTGTTTTCGAACATTGTTTCTGTTTAATTGTTTTCAAACATTTTCTGTTAATTTTTTCTTAAGAATTGTTTTCGTATTTTTTCCATTAATTGTTTACGACAATTTACTAATTAATTGCCAGCATTAAACATTTATGATCCCGGCTGGCGAATTTGATTCCATGAATTCAGAATTTGTTCTCGCTCCCGAATAGCGGATTTTGTGCTTAGTTATGAGTAGCAAAATGTATATAATGGAGCGATGCATTCTGAAACGGACAGATTGTGAAACACAGCGGAACTGTGAGGATCGCCAGCCGGGAGCAGTCAAATATTATTTTTATAACTTTACGCGTGCTCACACAAGCACTTCAATAAAGTTAATTTAAACCAAACAAAAAACTCCCGTCTTCATATTTTCTTTGCTTTTAGTGTTCCATTTCAATTGTTCCGTTTTTATTTTCATAATCCTGCTTTGTTATGCTCTTTTTTGTGTCGTGCTCTTTTTTTGCATAATTGTAGCGTGACTCTGTGCCGCTACATTATGAGAAATGTGCGACTCACGCCAGCACACTAAAAATTAGTCGTTTGTTTATCTCTAGTTTTCAGGTTTCAATAAGGTGGGTTACAAACTACAAAAATTGTATTTTTGATACCGTACGATGATTTATGAAATAGACTGTGCGTGTATGTTCCTTACGCTCAAAAAGGTTAAATTTACCCTACCACAAACGGCTGATGCAATAATGGAAAAATTTTGCTTTTATAACTCTTTTGATCAAAAAATTCGCAGACTGTTATATTTCAATCTGTTCCCTTTTCCCCTATAATCATTGTTTTCCAATTCTACTTGTTTATTATTTTCTGAACAACAACAGCGTTCAAAGCAACAACAACAAAAATATCAAGCGGGGACCGAATCGCGGCATCCGTGAACGAATGCACGAGTGTATGGAATGAAATTACGTGACGTGTCGAATCATTGGATCACGGCACTTCAACGAATCGTAACGAAATTTTAACTGAATGTACAAGATTTTCCAGCTTAGTAGCCGAGATTAAAAGAACACCCACGTCTTACTCGTTCGGACTTTTATTCTGTTTCTTTTCCCATTTTGTCCTTATAATTCTTAAGGTGTGAACACACTATGCTTTACAAAGCACTTAAGGTCGGAACAGACTAGGGCATGAACAACAGGTAATATACTTATAAAATATTATATGTGTCAATTATTAACAGGTAAGCACAATGGGTAATATCAAGTAAGTGTAATTATATTAATAGGTAAGTATATAATAAGCGTTACAGGTAAGTACATATTACTACAGTACATATTACTACACACATATTTAATACAATTTTTAATATCAATAGTTTAATTCACATAGCAATGAATTCCGCATTGTTTTATTTTTTAAGTTCTTCGGATTCAGAAAAAAAAGGACAGACTTGTACGTGCGGAGACAAATTCGGGACAAATGCAATCCTTTTGTCATTACCGGGAGCAGCGTAAGAAATTAATGAAAAATATTTTCACACTATTTTAAAAAAGCGTTTTAGGGCCACTAAAGAGGCATATAATTATTTGCTCTCAGTACTGAAGTTCAAGGGTCATATGTCGTCAGTATCCCCAACTCTCCAATTAGAAACAACACTTTCTCTTTTGGCCAGTTATGTGGCAGCTATCAGCACTCAGTTGGCAACGATTACCAACTTGGAATGTGTCAAAGCTCAGTGTAAAATAATTTCAAATGAGGTCAAAGAAATTGAAGACACACTATGCTCCAAGCTGTGACGAACAAAATTATTGACTAATTTTGCTCACACAATAAAATTCCCCACAACAATAGTCACCTCGATAATGGCCCGTTAACATCACTGGCGAATAAAGAATTTAAATTGCCATAGCCAATTATCTTGCGCGACCTCGTCAACATTGAATATTAAAAATAAAATAATACCATCGCACACAGCGATCGCAACCAATTGAAACCACAGCGAAGGCGGGAGCGCATAAAAGGTACGCATTGTTAAACGTTTGTCAACAAACCACATGCAGATTACACCAACAACTATATAAGCGCAATGTCAACAATATCATTAGCACAGCCAAGCCAGCCGCTTGCATAACACAAAGACAAGAAACTGCATGTGGATTACACCAACAAGTATGCAACAACAGACTTAGCGAACCCAAGCCAGCCATTTGCACTGACCAACAACAAGAACACTACAGGCAGACTAAGACTATCAAAACATCGATGATGATGAAAACGTGTGGACAAGAACGCAAGCAGATTCCTCCGGTAAGGACGAAATGTCAGGAGAGGCCGAGCTGTAAACGACAGTTGGCAGCATTGTCTAGATCGAGGAGTTGGCAGCACGACGAGAGGGAGAAATGTCAGTTGGTGTAGTGTGAGCGAACGAAGATGACATGCGATATGTATATATATATATAAATTGGTTCCGCCTATATTTGTACCTAAATTAAGAAGAGATATTCTGATAAAAAAGAATTTGGAGATCGGTATTGTGACGAGCAAAATTATTGACTAATTTTGCTCACACAATAATAGTCCCCAAAACCATAGTCACTTCGATAATGGCCCGTCAGCATCACTGGCGAACAAAGAATTTTAATGGCCAAAGCCAATCATCTTAAGCGGCCCCATTCAATATTAAAAATAAAAGAATACCATCGCACCAATTGAAACCATGGCGAAGGCGGGAACGCATGTATGATATGCAGTGCTAAACGTTTGTCAACAAACCACATGCAAATTATACCAACAACTATGCAAGCGGAATTTCAACAATAACATTGGCAAAGCCAAGCCAATCGCTTGCGGAAGACAAAGAAAATAAACTGCAGGTGGATTACTCCAACAAGTATGCACCGACAGGCATAGCGAACCCAAGCCAGCCGTTTGCACTGACCAACAACAACAACAACACTACAGGCAGACTAAGACTAAACGTGCGCTAATTACAACAAGAACATTACCAAAGCCAAGGCAACCGTCTGCAGAGAACAACAACAGCAAGACTCGGCAGAATTTACCGAGTGCGTTAGTTCGGTAAATAGTACAATAACAACACGAGGAAAAGAATGCAAGAGCAGAAGAGACGACGACATAACGATCGCTATGCATACAAGTGGCAGGGATATATCACAAAGGAGAAGCACGGAAATATTGTTAAAACGCAGGTCGGTAATTTAAATATTATTAACCGCCAACGGACAAGAACCATGGTTGCAACAACAACAACAACGAGCCGCAGAAACTACTACGCGCTTGACGACAGCCGGACCTTTCACAGAAAACGCTGAGGGTCGCCTAAGGTCAAGAGGAATGACAACAACAATATCTTGGCCTTTGCAATAGGAAGCGGTAGTCGAAACAACGGCCAGCGGGACCTGAGCAACAACAAGAGTTTGCAGCAAACGTCTATAAAAGCGCCTGCAACCTGACATACGGTCTCTTTTCCTTCTCCACACCACTGGAGTTAGAACCAAGGAAACGTTGCCGCATCGTCAGACGCTACCAGGGAAACAAACAAAACCCACGGACATACACACACACACACAAGTGCTGCGTTTGCTACGAATGCTGGATTTTTCCAATCCTCTCTCATAGCAAAACAGAACTTGTTCGTTGAAGTTAACACGGTGGAAGTGGTTTTTCAATCCACCACCATGGAAACTAAAAACTAGAGATACCCGAACACAGCCGCCCACTGCGTTTGTTACGAATTCGTAGTTTTTCAATCCGCGCTCATAGCAAACCAGAGTTATTTGTCGAAGTTAAAACGGTAGAAGTGGCTTTTCAATTCACCACCGCTGAGACTGGAGACCAGGACTGCACAGCCCCAACTACAGGAGCGACCTCGCTCATATCTTTAGTTACTACTCAATATTTTTAAGCCTAGCAATAAACAAAAATAATAAAGAAAACTTGAAAAGTACAACACGCCGATAAATAAATTTCTATACACGACCCCTGGCGAACCGGTTAGTATTACCCCAGCGAGATTTGAATAGTAACAAATCTCATTTAATTTTTCCCCGACAAGTCCATAAACTGTAAGGAATCATTCATAAATAAATACAAGGGTGAGTTTTTCCCAATTTTAGTTTTATAAAATAAAGAAATTTGTTAATATTTCAGTAATTGGATGTATAGACGGAATGCACATCGGACTGCAGAAGCCAACTATAAACGAGCATATGTTAGCAATTAACTTTTTTTGATTTTAGTTTATTTAATTTAAACTTAAATCAGTTTATAGTTTTAAGTTTATTTTATTTAATCCTCTTAGCTGTACCCTCCACACGGGTGCCGACTGGGCAATAGGCATCACGGTTTGCAGTCCTGTTGCGGGGTCTACCTGATTTGCAGCAATGCAAACAGGTGGTGCCTAGCCAAGATCAATATATGAACTCCCCCCTTCCCTCTTGGCGGACAACTATATATGTTGCCCCAATAGCTGACGGAGGAGCTAGTATAAAGATCATTGCTAATAAGGTACCTGACGACAGGTATAAAACGTTAGGGATAGAGGCTTCCCGAAACAAAAACTTAAAATTGAGGTCAACAATGTAAAGCAGCAGGCTGGGATATCAGCCCAAACGTCAGTGGGAGAAGTGGCTAATACCACCGGCGGGCACAGTGAAGCTATAAGCTGTGTCGCCAGCGGCCACACTTGTGTTGTAACGGGAGCAGGTTACAGGAGTCGCAATGCTACTGCCAGCACAACAACGACGTTCGCTCTGCAAGGCAGAGGGGCCATAAACTAGGAAGACGCGGACCTCGAAAGCGTAGCGAGCGTCAACACAACGGACGAAGACGCGCTACTTCGCTCTCCGGCTAAACTCGAAGGTGTCAGTTCTGATCGCAAGAAAGGGCCTAGAGCTAAGCCAAGTAAGTACACGGCCGCGGTAAGCGTACGACTTAGCACCAACAACGACCTAACTCAGCAGGAGAAGGAACGGTTGGCTTGGGCTAAGGAGGAAGATGAAAAAGGCCGGGCACATTTCTCAACTCTCCCAAGGTGCGCCTCATCGGATCCGAAGTTCGCGAATAGGTTAGAGGAGGAAATTGCCGAAAAAGGCAACGCTCTACCGAAAGCGAAGGAAAGATGCCCACCATGAAAAGGAAGTGCAAGGACGGTACGACACGAACAAGGCGGCAGAAGATATGCGTTATCCACGGTTTGAGAAGATCGCGTGGGGAGTTGGTAGCATGTACCTTCGCCTCAACAAACGGAACCCGGGGGATGATAACCAAAACACGCTCGAGACTGGGGAGGTGGAAAAAGAACTCGGCCTGGAAGAAGTCTTGAAAGCCTCCCTGCACTTAGGGATGTGGAGAAGGGTAAGCTGAAGGAAGCATCCAACCCCGTGAGGGAGCCGATGCCGCATGCTGAAGGCTCTTCAAATCAATCTCCACATAAGTAAACTCGCTTCAGCCGAATTTCTCCTCATTATAGAGGAAGTCGGCTACGATGTAGCTTTGGACTAGGAATCATGGATAGCCTCGTGTAACGTGGTTTCAGGCCTAAAGTCACAAAATTACAATACCTATATCCCGAGTGTAACAAATAATGTAAGAAAAGCATAAATTCTTATATTAATCTTAATGTCTCCACAGACGATCTAACTGTTGTGGCTGTAAAAGGCGGCAAGGATGAGCTACTATTCCTTCGTCTTGTTACAAGCCACACGAGGACGCAGCACCACCGAGTGAACTTCATAGGTTGACTGAAGCAACCAGCACAAAGAAGCAGGCTCTAGTGGTAGGATCCGACGCAAACGGGCACCGCACGGTATGGGGAATCGCTGATAAAAATGATAGAGGTGAGTCACTACTCAACTTTTTTCTCCAAAGTAGTCTAGAAGTAGCCAATAGGGGGGAGGAACCCACATACATTGGACCAACCTCGAAGTACGTACTAGACGTAACATTTTACACAAATAATTGTATTATGGTAGAAGACTGGAAAGTGCTTAGTGCACCATCACTTTCTGACCACAAATATATAGGTTTCTCTGTTACATTCTCGACTAAATATAAAAATTTAAACTTCAGGAATCCCAGAAACACGAACTGGGAGTTGTACATGAAGATACTAGAAAATAAACGAATGAGACCAAGAAGGTACAACTCGCACGTTGGACTTGAAAAAGGGGTAAATTCACTCACAATTACTCTTATGAAAGCTCATCATAGGTCTTGTCCTCCAACACGTACAAATCGCAAGTCGAAACCTCCCTGGTGGAACAAGGAGCTAGGGTTGCAAAGGCGAAAGGTACTTGAATTCTTTAAGTTGGCCAAAGCAGCTGACTATGAGTTATGTTGGATTGAGTACAGGGAATTATTAAGGGAATACAAAAGGGAAGTGCGCGTAGCAGAAAGGGAATCTTGGAAAGACTTCTGTAGCAATATAGAAAACACAAACGAAACGGCTAGGCTCAGGAAACTGATTTCTAAGAATCCGACCATGCCCAATTTAATACGTAGAAGCAATGGAGACTGGACTGACAGCTGTGAGGAATCCCTCGATGATCTTGTCAGTACACATTTCCCGGGCTGTACAGACACTGTAGATCTCGAACCTACAAGAGATACTGCGAACGACATTCCAACGGATATCATTACAGCAGATAGAATAGAGTGGGCAATAAATTCCTTTGACCCATTTAAACCACCAGGTCTGGACAGAATCTTCCCAGCCATGCTCCAAAGGGTTAGCTATCTTCTGGTATCATGGCTAAAAATGATATATACGGGATGTTTGGGGTTCGGCTATGTGCCTGCTGCGTGGAGACAGGCGAGGATTGTGTTTATACCGAAAGCGGGTAAAAGCAACCCTCTCTACTCAAAGGAATTGCGCAGACAATATGTCAAAAGCACAACACGCTTATACGAAAGGCAGATCCACGGAGACTGCACTCCATTCGTTATTACTGAATATTGAAAGGGCCTTAGTATATAAAGAATATGCCCCTGGGGTATTCCTAGATATATCCGGAGCCTTCAATAAGAAGGATGCAATTTTGAATAGCATGGTAAAAAGTAATGTAGAACCCACTGTTTATCTGTGGATAAAGCAGCTTCTAGGTTGCAGAACGATAAGAGCGGAATGGAACGAAGCTAAGGTGACCAAACAGGCAGGCAGGGGCACCCCACAAGGAGGAGTGCTCCAAGGAAAATAGTCGGGTGCTAACAAATCTGGGGAACGCGCTAGCCAATTAATTTCCGAATTTCTGGAAATGATTCCCTCTCCAAAAATTTGACTTAAAAGTGCCATTGTATCTCCATCTTGCTGAAACCACATCTTAGGTCTGTTTTCAAGAGCAGGATATAAAAAATGTTCTATCATAAACCGATACCGCTCTTCAATTAAGGTTACAGCACTTCCATCTTCATTTTCGAAGAAGTAAGGCCCAATGATATTTTCAGATGTAATGCCACACCATACTGTACACCTAATGGGGTACAATTGGCGTTGATGAATGGCTCTTGGATTTTCAGAACCCCAGAACCTACAGTTCTGCTTATTTACAAAGCCATTGAAATGAAAATGAGCTTCATCACTCATAATCAGATTTTCAATAAAGTGAGCTACTGATGAAATTTAACTGTTCTTTGTTCAGTTGTGAATCTCTCCATTATTTATTCTCGAGGTGTTATTTATATAATCTGAGAATAAAATTTAAAAAAAAAATTTATTAACGAAAAAGTTATTAAATTTTTAGACCCCATGGTGATCTATGTCGATCGCAGCTGCATTCCGTATGTGCCGAAGGCGAAGGTGCTCATACCGCGCCTGGTGAAATCCAGGAACCGTGGATAGCCTCGGGTAACGTGGTTTCCGGCTTAAAATCACAAAATTATAATACCTATATCCCAAATGTGACAGATAAGGTAAGAACAGCGATACTGGTGAAGAAAATTATAAATTCTTATATTAATCTCAATCTCTCCACAGATGATCTAATCTGGTGGTGGCCGTAAAAGGCGGCAAGGATGAGCTACTACTCCTTGCGTCTTGCTACATGCCACACGAGGACGCGGCGCCGCCGAGTGAACTTCATAGGCTGGCGGAAGCAGCCAGCAAAAGGAAGCCGGCTCTGGTGGTGGGATCCGACGCAAACGCGCACCACACGGTATAGGGAAGTGCCGATATAAATGAAAGAGGTGAGTCACTACTCAAATTTATTCTTCAAAGTAGTCTAGAAGTAACCAATAGGGGGGAGGAACCAACATACATTGGACCCACCTCGAAGAACGTACTAGACACTCTATACAACTGATTGTATTATAGTAGAAGACTGCAAGGTGCTCAGTGCACCATAATTTTCTGACCACAAATAGTTTCTCTGTTACATTCTCAACTAAATTTAAAAATTTAATCTTCAGGAATCCTAGAAACACGAACTGGGATTTGTACAGGAAGATACTAGAAAATAAACGAATGAGACCAAGAAGGTACAACTCGCACGTTGAACTTGGAAAAGGGGTAAATTCACTCAAAATTACTCTCATTAAAGCTCATCATAGGTCTTGTCCTCCAACACGAACAAAGCGGAAGTCGAAAAATCCCTGGTGGAACAAGGAGGTGCAAAGGCGAAAGGTAATTGAATTCTTTAAGTTGGCCAAAGTAGCTATGTTGAATTGAGTACAGGGAATTATTAAAGGAATACTAGACTGTTCCGACAAAAAAAAAAAAAAAAAAGGAATACAAAAGGGAATTGCGCGTAGCCAAGAGGGAATCTTGGAAAGACTTCTGTAGCAGTATAGAAAATGCAAACGAAACGGCTAGGATCAGGAAACTGATTTCTAAAAATCCGACGATGTCCAATTTAATATGTAAAAGCAATGGAGACTGGACTGAGAGCTGTGAGGAATCCCTCGAGGACCTTGTCAATACACATTTCCCGGGCTGTACTGACACTGTAGATCTCGAACCTATAAGAGATACTGTGAACGACATTCCAACAAATATCATTATAGCAGATAGAATAGAATGGGCAATAAATTCCTTTGGCCCATTTAAATCTCCGGGTCTGGGTTGATGGGAAGGCACCTAAACTAGTGGCATATGCAGATGATATAGCAATAGTAACAGTGGGAAAGTACCTAGATACCATCAGTAGCGTAATGAACAATACTCTTAAAACGATCCATCAGTGGGCGTCTCAAGCAGGCTTGGAGGTAAACGCGGATAAAACGGACATATACTCTTTACCAGAAAGTACAAGGTCCCCGCGTAGAACTTCCCGAAGTTAAGTGACAGTGAACATACTCTCAAAGACCACACAAAGTACCTTGGAGTAATTTTGGACAATAAGCGCAATGTTGAGAAAGAGCGAAGAAGGCCAGTAACGCGCTATACGCATGTAAAAGAATGTTAGGCGTTACTTGGGGTCTTTCTCCCTCGCTGATGCACTGGTGCTACACCGCAATAGTTAGACCAATCTTACTGTATGGTGCTTTAGTGTGGTGGACTGCAACAAAGAAAGCTACATATCGAATGCCAATGGGAAGAATCCAGCGCCTCGCTGCACTTTGCATAACAGGCGCACTAAAAACTACTCCAACTTTTACACAGACGGCTCTAAAACGATGGATGGCGTGGGAGCGGGCAACTACTGCACAGAGTTGGGAATTAGGCAGCCTATAAAAGCTGCCTGACCAGGACACTATCTTTCAAGCGGAAGTCTTCGCTGTCAGGAAAGCCGCAGAGCTAGCCTACACCAAGACAGGAAATGACTCGAAAATAAACATATACGTGGACAGCCAGGCAGCGATAAAAGCGATAGAAGACACAGATAGAAGACTGCATATCTATTGGGTACCTGATCATAAGGGCATAAAAGGTAAAAATAGCAGATGAGATTGCAAAAAACACTGTCTCTTTACCACTTGAACAATAAAACGACATACAGAAACCCCTTAAAGAACTATTCAATGAAACGGACGGGCACATGAGTAGGCAGGTTAAAGCAAGGTGGCACAGTTTAAACACCTACAAAATTGCAAAAGTTATGTGTAAGGTCAACGATTAGGAGATCACAATAGATCTTTCAGGGCGCAGTGTCTAACACGCTTAAATATATCTATCTAAGGTCAACGATAGGAAACAAACGCGATTTATAATCGCGCTCTCACGAAAAGACATAGGTATAATGACAGGCCACAATTTACTGGCGGCACATGCAATGACGAATGTAGGAAATGTAGGGAGGTTGGAGTAAGGGAAACTCTAGAATATCTCCTTTGTATATGTCCTGCGTTATCAAAAACTCCCTTAAAATGCTTAGGAGCCCCACAATTTGTGAGATTGGAAAGCATCTCAGGAATGGACCTGACAGCACTGCTGAAATTCGCAAAAAGCGTTGACATTCTACGAGATGTCTACTGGAAATCTGCATAAAGGTCAGACCCCATCTGGTATCACTAGGGACCAATCGGTCTATGCGTGGCTTTATGTCAGCCAAGTTAAACTAACCTAACCTTATTTTATTTAAATTTATCCTAAAAAATTTAATCAATATCAATTATTATTATGTACTAAGTACGTGTGTACGCTTAAACGTTTGATCTTTGAATATTTTATTGTATATGGTACATAGATATGCTTAGTCTAATATAATAAGAATACTGTTTAATAAGAAAATAGTGGTTAGAAGAAAAAAAAGAAGAGTGCTTTTATGCTATGAGTTAGTTGATTAGACATACTTAGACATACTTAACACGCCCCTCATCAAATTTAGGCTTGTTAATAAGTTAATTTACAATATGAAGTTATATTTTTGTATGTTGAACATAAACAAAAAATGAAATTCATAAATATTAAAATATGTACATAAATATATAAATTAAATTCAGTGTTTATATGTTACTTCATTTTCATTTCACCATTTCAATATGTTTCATGTGTCACAATTTACAGGTTAACTACTTTAACATGTTGAGGAAGCTAATTTAACTACATTACTATCTTGACGTGGTCTTAATTCCCTAGCTGGAAAGTTTTGTTTCAGGTGACCTGATGAACCGTCTTCTCCCTCTTCTGCTGTAATTATGGAGTCCAATGAAGAAAAAGATGGTTCTATGGTTTAATTAAAAGAAAGCTGAGATTCTTGCTAATGCGAATGATTGTTTCTAATGTTATCTAAGTGGCGTTTAATTAAATGGTTATTGTGTGCGTACATGCAGCGATATGATATAGGTCCTAATTCTAATCCTCTGTATTGTTGCCGAAGACCATGTAGATTTTGTGTAATCACGAATAAAAACTGTTTGGCCGTTTGCAAAATGTGCATTGCGTCTTCCTTTGTGAAATAAATGACTCTTATACTGTGATTCTAATATTTTATCTATATGGAGGGCGAAGCAAAATAAAACTAGTTTTGAGTGATCTACCGAAAAATATTTTAGTAGACGATTCTCCTATGGTGCAATGTTTGGAATTTCTGTAGTCAAATAAGAAGCGATTGATTATAATTTGAACGAGTAGGTTTGTTTGTTTTTAGGTTTGAAAAAAGCGCTTTTTACCTAATTTTTTTTACAAACATCTCCGCCATGTAAAATGGAGTACATTGTAAGTTACGACAGTAACTACTAAACCATACCGACAGAACAATTCTCTCACCTTATTTATAGTGAAAGCAGACGTAATGTTCTTTGTTATAAGTACTTCGACAAATTTTGAAAAATTGTCAACAACTGTAAGCGAATAAAATTCGGTAATTGGACCCGCGTAGTCTAAATTAATTCGACAACATACTGAATCAGTAGGTTGCCATGAAATAAGTGGACTTTTATTTGGGCTTGGCATGAGTTCTTGGCAAGGAACACACTTGTTTATGAAGTAGTCTTCAATATCTTTGCCGATATTAGGCCACCAAACAAAAGGTCTTGCGAAGCATTTCGTCTTGACTATGCCTAAATGAGACCAATGTAGTTCAACTAAAATACGATCCTTTAAATTTTGTGGTATTAATGTTCAATATCCCCATAATACACAATCGAAATCTACAAGTAAGTTCATTATTTTGTTTGCGAAACATCTCAAACTCTTTCCCTTGCAATTTTTTAAAGGCGCCAGTTACTATTGCTTGTTTCACTTTAGATAGTGTTGGATCACGGCAAGTCTCTCTTGCTATGTCTGTCGCTGTAAAAGCTATTTCTTCGCCGGAACTTGCCTCGCTACTCTCTTCGCCGTAAGAGGTCTTGGTACACTCAAAAAGGTAGTAGCAGTTAGGCACCAAATTTGAAACAAACTATAGAACAACCGAATAAAATAAAATAACAATTAAACTAAATTCAACTGTTAAATTCTACTAATAAAATTGACAAATTAATAAATATCTTTTACCTGCTACATTCTTTCGTTTACAATGTCCTTTAAGTTTAAATGGAAACAATATTGTGACTCAGTGAAATTTATAAATGACTTTTCTTCAGATTTTTCAAGATTGATGCTTTGTGGCAATCGAGACAGATAATCAACTTCATTTAAATTTCCTTTGATATAGTATAATTAAAACCAGATAATCTGAGTGCCCGCCTTTGTAATCGTGAGGCAGCCATGATTGGATGTCCGTTATTTTATCCAAAAATAGTAACAAGTTGTTTATGATCAGTGCGCAAAATGAAGTTATTACCGAGAAGGTACTGTTTCAGCTTTGAAACTGAGAATAAAATAGAAATTCTTCTTTTTCCAGAGTGCAGTAGTTTCTTTCAGGTTTACTTAATGCTCTGGAAACAAGCGCTATAGGTCGAAGACTTATTTTCAAATCTGTGGGGGACTGATTAGGGTTGAAGTGAACGAAAATTTTATCTGAAGCTATTTCCTTTTTAATTTGTTGATAAGTAAATTGGCATTCATGTGACCATTTAAACGGTACATTTTTTTTTTGAAATAAATCATATAGTGGACTCATATGTGCGAAATTTTCAACAAATTTTGAATAATAATTTACAACACCGCACAAACATCTTTCGGTGCTTCTAAAATGCTTTTGATTCTATCTTTATTTTTTTAAGACCTGTTTTATTAATAGGTAAACCTAGATAAGTGATTTCATGTTGAAAGAAACCAGATTTATGTACGTTAAGTCTTAAACCCGAGGACTTGAGTTTATTGAGTACAGCTTTTAAGGTTTCTATACGTCGTTTCAAATTATTTCCCGTAATAGATGTCATGTTGATAAACAACTACATATGGTATACCTCTTATTAAACTTACAATTTTTTTTTTTTAAATATGGCCGCAGCCGGCTTTACACAAAATGGTAAATGCTTCATTTTTAAAGTTCCTATGGGCGTACTCCTTGTACACAAAATTTGTGACTTTTCATCCAGCACTAGAAAGGTCTAGTTTAGTGAAAAGTTCACCTTGTAGCGTTGCAAAGATTTCGTATATTCTCGGAAGCGGATTATTGAAATACTACAAAAACTTATTTTTGGTCACTTTGTAATCATCACAAATGCGTAAATCACCATTAGGTTTAAGTACCGGATCCCATGGTGTTCCCCAATCGGAATTTTCAATTGCTTCTAAAACATGATTTTTTTATCAGCTGGTGAAGCTGTTCTTCTATTTTGCTTTTCCAAGCAAGTGGCTTTGTACGAGGTTAAAAAAAAATAGGTTTGCATTGTTAATAATTGGTAATGATATTTCACAAACGTTATATTTTCCTAATTTATTCTCAAGTTAAGTTCAGAAAACTCCCTTTTGATCGCCTCTATCACCGTTGATAAATATTTCGAGTCATTAACAAAATTCACTTGTACTAGATCAAAATTAAAAAATCGTAAAAATGTTCGACCTAAAAGCGGCGGTGTATTGGTATCAGTAACAACGACTGCAATTGTTTTTACAATATTCCGATACATAATTGCTACGTCGTACTCACCCAAAACATTTATTTGTGCACCACTGTAGTCGACATACTCGTATACTATGTGACAATATCGCAATGGTTTCTTTTGCAGTTTGTCCTTCCACAAATTTACAGAAATCAATGTGCAAGGAAACCCAGTGTCATAGACTATATCCAAAGGCTCTCTATCAATTTCCACCGAGAGAGAGAATCGTTTCGTCGTTTCATCACCGGAGATACTCTAAACAGAAAAATTGAAATTTTCACTATCTTGTAAATTTTCTGAAAAGTTTGAAACATATTTGACACTATTTTTATTTGTACGGTAAACCGAAGATAAGTGTCCAATTGATTGGCAAAGGTAAAATTTACTGTCCTGATTCGGCATTGGCGTGACTCATGATTTTTCCATCCACAGTGTGAACAAACAATGTGTTTGTTACTGTAATTCTTTTTGTCATTCCTTCTGCTGACTGTCTGATTATTAGCTCCGTTGCTTAAGTTGCTGTTGTTGTCATCGTGTGATTTGTTTACCTTAAAATATGAAAGACATCGCTCAGCGATATATACAGCTTCATTTGTTTTTGCTTTAAGTTTAGTTTCCATTATGAGTGATTTTTTTTTATCGCAACTTCCATTTTAAGTTTTTCATCTTACCATATTTTTTGAGAAATTTCAGTAGGAAGTCCAATTATAAATTGTTCAAGGACAAATACGTTCAAATTATCTCCATATGCACAATTTAAAGCAAAGTTTTTTACTCTAGCAAACCATTCCGAAATGTTTTCTCTCTCAGATATCCGTGCTGAATGAAACTTTTCACGCTCTCGAAAGATTATAAACGAAAAACGATTTAGTAATTATTTCGATAGCTCCAGATATATCGATCCGTGATACAAAACGTCAAAACTACGAATGACTACCCGATCACGAATGCCACGATTTGGTCCTAAGTTTGGAATAAGCTTGAAACTTGCTCTTTTCTACTAAATTATGTGTATGTAGAAAGCTTATGCAAACAAGTAATATTCATAATTGATCTTTGGGAAGCTAGTCATTGCTTGTAGGGTGGACAAATTTCAAGCCTGCATGAATATGTGCAGACACTTGGAATTATTCAAGGCTTGTTGCAGGTCTCTGGTAACAAGAAGCATTTTCGATACACTGCAGTTTTAACTGAATTCTCTGCATTATGTATATGTCTCCTCAGCGGCAACAGCAACCAACATCGACCTCCCATAGCAGCAAACGCCGCAACAGCATCAGCCGCCGAATTCGAAGCTGCAACAACAACAACAACAAATGGAAATACAGCAACCGAAGCCGCAACAGTTACAACAGCAGCAGCCGCCGAATACGAAGCTATCCCCAAATAGTGCAATCAGCCCAAACATGAAAGTGCAACAGCAAATTCAGCAACTTCAGGATCAGCTTCAACTGTTATATCAGCAACAAGCTTTGTCTCAAGCATTAAGTACTAAGCCTACACCAGGTAACGGTTGGACTGTTGAAAAAGACCCCGTGAAAGCCCAGGTAAGCCCAAAGCATCCAAAAACAATCCAAAGTCGATAAATATTAGTTAAGTGTTCCTCAACCTTGAGAAAATAGGTTTTCTTCTCTAGAAATTGAAGCAGACGATAAAGGTCTTAAGCCCCTAGAAAAAGCCTCCACCAATATTTGTTGACAAAGTCAACAACATTACTCCTCTAATGAAGCTCCTAACGGAAACAGCTCGTAGTTCTTATGATTTAAAAATCATAAGTAATGAGCAAGTAAAAATACAAGCATCGACTCCTGAAGCCTACAAAACAATAATAAACCAACTAGAAGAAAAAAATACCGAATTCTACACCTATAAATCAAAACAGGAAAGCAGCTTTTGGGTGATACTCAAAAACATGCACTCGTCCATAAGCACTGAGGAAATTGCTGAATCACTACTAGCACTCGGCCACACTACCGTGAACATCTGGAATATTAAACAAAGAAACATCGAAAAACCACTGCCAATGTTCATTGTTGAGCTAAAAGCGAACCGAAACAACAATGATATTTACGGAGTCAAGTACCTCTTCAATACGAAAATTGCATTTGAGCCACCTCGTCCAAAGCGAGAAATCCCTCAATGCGCTAACTGCCAGCAGTATGGTCAAACAAAAACCTACCAAAACAGAAAACCGGTCTGCATTAAATGCACTGGAACTCACTCGCCTGCAGATTGCTCGCGTAAGACGAGAACTGATGACGTCAAATGTGCATTGTGTGAAGGTAATCACCCAGGAAATTACAAAGGCTGTATGGTGTACAAAAAATTGCAAACATTAAAATATCCACCACTGAGAAAAAAGGAACCCAATCCCACACTTTTTGTCTCCCAACCATCCAGACAGAGCTCGAATTCACTTTCATAGTCCTAAGTAATTAGAAACACTACACAAGATACGAGAGAGAATACCTCAGCCCCACAAACTAAGGAAATCGCCACCGAGCCATCAAACGAAATGCGAGAAATGATTATGCTTCTCATCATCAAATTCAAATCACGAGTATGATGAATCTACTCGTAACCCTTACGACGAAAAATTATAGTTCTTCAATCCCAAAAATATTCTCGTATGGAATGCTAAAGGGCTATTCAAACACATATTATTAATTAAAGCTTACTCCACGAACTCTCCTCGAGGGTGCCGACTGGTAATAGATATCACAGTAGTTGCTGGACGTTGTCAGTAGATATCTAGCTAAGATGAGGAGGTAAAGTCGGGCATTTGTTCTTTGCACTCTTGTCATGGTCGGGGGTAAAGGGCTGGATCAAGGTGTTATGCGACCTGTGCCCCAGGATCAGCCAGGCTGGGGGCCGTTTGTATACAAATTAGCCCAGTTACGAACGTAAGCTTACGGATATGTGGCGTCCTCCGTAATAATTAGCCTTACCTGCGTAGTTCGGAGCTATACGCAGGCGGACATCTTTTCCCCGACACTTGTGGGTCCAAAAATGAACTTAATCAAACATGAGAAAACAAAAGAGCAAAAGAGAAACCTGAGAGGTCCGGTCCTCCAAATATTAGACCGAGATAGTCAAGTCGACCCGTATATAGAGCAGCGGGGTTACCGAGCTCGAAGCAAACCTCTACAAGGACAGTGGTGAAGCCTGGTCCGAGGAGTGCTACAACAAGTGCTGGTGCTGGAGAAAAGGCCTTAGCTATCTCCAGCAAAGTGGTGCCCTCTGAGGCCGCCGGAACAATCACTAGAGTCGAAAGCCAGCGACTGAGACTAAGGGTTGTGAAGGGCAGGCCAAGGAGAACACTATGACCGGTGCTCTTTGTAACAAATGGCCAAAAATGGAAATCTCCGACCCAGCGAAAGAATTTAAATTCGACCGCGGAAGCTAAGTTGGCAAAAAGCGTGAAGACGCAAAGTGCCACTTCGAGGAAGACATTCGCGGAAGTCGCAAAGAACCGCATAATTATAGGCGTGCTAGATACGGGAAACTCGGAAGGAAAGATTCCACGAACGCAATGGAAGTGGGTTCAAGTGGCCTTAGCTAAGGTTTTTCTAGGGTGCTAGCAAATAATCCCGATCCTCCACCGATATGCGAGGATGCAGGCTGGCATCAGCGCCAGATAAAGATGACGATGACAGATCGGCAGAGATGTATAAGTCTGCCATCTCAGAAGCAGGGGAGGTGTACTCGGCCGCCAAATTGGTAGCGGTCGATTAGGAAGCTATTCCATATCGTCCCAGAGAGAGTCTGGATCCCGGCTCACTTGATGACCCCGAGACTATAATGAAAATCTTCAGGGCAAGTAACCCTGAACTCCCGGTAAGTGGAGATTCATAAAAATTGAAAGTGGGAGAGGTAAAGCAGTGGAGACGAAACGTGCCACGATGCAGGTGCTGTTCCTATTAAATAAAGAAACAGTTGAGTCGTTAGCGAAATGGGACGGCTTTATACGGAATGGATTCGGTAAGGTGAAAGCTTACAAAGCTGACACTGAAGCCGTTGATTGTCTCGTGTCAACAGCCGAATCGGAAATAAATGACGAGACCGATAATGAGCTAGAGACAGTGAATAACGTCGACAACCATAAGAACGCGGATGGGTACATATCTTCAGGTATTGAGCTAAGCAGGGCCCTGGAGAGAATGTACTCGAAGAAGGAGCTTCTTAGCGACTCGCAAAATGACGCAGATGCGACATCAGCCAGACTTTGTCCTCATTCAGGAGCCGTGGGTGAGTGGAGGAAGAGTGTGTGGACTGACGAGTCCTCAGTCCACACTATTTTATTTCTATTTTATTCTATTTATTTTATTTCTTATTTTTTATTCTTCTATTGTTTTTAGTTCATTTGACGCATTTTTGTTAGTTTAGTGTAAAGGATCACAGCATCAAATACACATAAAATTAAATACGCATTTTAAAATATCTGCCGCAAATGTAAGTTTTAGAAATAATTGTTTCGTGTATAAACTGTGCAGTGCTAATAAAAAACATTTTTTTTTTTTTAAGATATAAAAAATATGGATAATCTAGTGGATTCTGATAATACAGAGAATGTGGAGATGGAGACGCAGCCAGAATCATCAGCGTCATCATCAAATCTAGAACATATGCCTTCGCAAAACGTAGTGGCATTCGGTTTAGAGGCTGAATTAGACGATATTTTGCTTTCAACTACGAGCGACATTTTGAAACATTATTTTTTCTTGGCCGCTCATGGCAAAAACGAATAAAATAGAATAAAATAAAAAAATTGAATAAAAATAAGAAATAGAACATTTTTATGATTTTGCGCTATGAACAACTGTAAATGGTAATTTATCAATATTTTCACGAAAAATTTGCACTTTCACAAGGCCAAAACTGCCTGGAGGAGCGTTCCAATGCTTTTGCGATGTACTAGAGAGCTCTTAACTGTTGTCTTGGCTACAATTTTTGTTCGAAAATCTCAATGGTTGTGAAGACCTAAATTTTGTAACAATTTAAGGTCACACAAAATACTGCCCTCACCATATACCAACACCATGCGAGCACAAGTAGCCAAACCACGCCACACGTGGTTATGCTCGAACATGACACAACGCCGAAATACGGGAATTCCGTATGCGCGAACACGACACAGTGCCGAAATACGGGACTTGTCGATGCTCGCAAGAAAAAATGTATAAAAGGCCGGTGCACAGAGGAACCGGTCTCTTGTGATTTCAACAGCGGCGGCGACAACAGCGGACGAGCAGGCGCTCTCGTTTGATTTCAACAGCGGCAGCGACAACAGCGGACGAGCAGGCGCTCTCTTGTGATTTCAACAGCGGCGGCGACAACAGCGGACGAGAAGGCTCTCTCTCTCTTGCGATTTCAACAGTAGCGGCGACAACAGCGAACGAGCAGGCGCTCTCGTGTGATTTCAACAGCGGCAGCGACAACAGCGGACGAGCAGGCGCTCTCTTGTGATTTCAACAGCGGCGGCGACAACAGCGGACGAGCAGGCGCTCTCTTGTGATTTCAACAGCGGCGGCGACAACAGCGGACGAGAAGGCTCTCTCTCTTGCGATTTCAACAGTAGCGGCGACAACAGCGAACGAGCAGGCGCTCTCGTGTGATTTCAACAGCGGCAGCGACAACAGCGGACGAGCAGGCGCTCTCTTGTGATTTCAACAGCGGCGGCGACAACAGCGGACGAGCAGGCGCTCTCTTGTGATTTCAACAGCGGCGGCGACAACAGCGGACGAGAAGGCTCTCTCTCTTGCGATTTCAACAGTAGCGGCGACAACAGCGAACGAGCAGGCGAGTAAGTGGGTATAGTATTCGCGGACAGTGGCGACCACGACAGACAGTTCCTGACTTTTGAGACTTCTTACGTGATTGGTGGTGTGAGGTTTTAACCGACATCACCACCACGTAAGAGAGTGCTCCACCCTAGGCGAAGTAAACGCGAGGTTTTAACCGGCGTTTAACTTCAAAGCAGCTATTGCTTCTACGTCTGCCACTACCCCACTTCACCGCAATTAGACGAAGCGGAGAGTATACAGGATTTAGTTATAATTAGTTTAAGATGAAGTTATAATTTACTGAATAATAAAAGAAAGTAAAACAAACTACATCAAACGTGTTGTGTGAAGGTCAATAAAAAAAATATTGTACAGGACTCTGGGAAGACTGAGCGTACCCCAGCTAGAGATTCCTTACATGGCGCCCGAGCAGGGACCTTAACACAACGAATCGATATGAAGCCGATTTAAACTTGACGATATTGGAAGTGTGGACGAACTGCGAAAAAGATTCGCAGCTTTCATAGTTGACAGCACCACTAACCCGGAATTCCGCAAACGACTGGAGGAATTGGAAATAAAGCACACGCAAGGGACAGCAAGCACCACATTACCAAAAACGTCGAAGTCAACGTTAACACAACCATCTCACGTCCACGTAGAGGAAATGGAACGACACCAGGAACAACCATCTGGCGGCGCAGATAACATGAACGCCTTTTTGTCAACTCAATGTGTTACCGTCATTGAACAAGTTCGTAAGTGGCCAGTAAAATACGACGGCGATAAGGATCCGTTAGGATTTATAGAGCGCGTAAAGGAACTGGCAGACATGTATGGTCTCAACCGGGACTTACTCCCTCGCACAATGCAACAGCTTCTCACAGACAAGGCATTAACCTGGCACCGGAACAACAAAAAGCAGTGGGTCAAGTTTGAAGCATTCGAACGAGACTTTCTGAAATTTTTCCTCCCCAGCCGATATTTTGAAGATCTACACGATGAGATCCGAAAACAGGTGCAAAAGCCAAGAGAGGCCTTTAAGGATTATACCATCGCCCTGCAAAATCTGATGGGTCGCGCGCAGTATGACGAAGACCGACAGAACGAACGTATCTTCCGCAATAGTTTGCCCGACTACCGCCTATACATACGGCGTGACGATTTCTCCTCGCTGGACGAACTGATCACTCGTGCGCAAGAATTCGAAAGTATCAGAGCGGATCGGGAAACACTGCGTGAAGCACCACAATGCAGCCGACAACAACCACCACGTGAGCGGCTACCACGATGCCAACCGGAACCTCGACGCGATCGAACACAAACAATGGGCATCAAAATAAGTCCCAAAACAGCATGTCGACGCTGCGGTAAAGAAGGACACATTCAACGCAATTGTCGGAACCCACAGGTACTATTCTGCTGGGAGTGCGGCCAGACGAATATCCGAACAATTGAGTGCTGTCAACAGCAAGCGGGAAACGACCAAGGACCCCCTCAGAACCGGGGACGAGTAGGGCCGTCAAATCGCAACCCGTTCCGCCAACAGTAAAGTTGTTACGTTGCGAGCGTAACCGTATCTTCGCCACAGTTAAGGTGGACGAAGAACTAATAGATGCGACAACAGACACCGGGGCTACAAAGAGCTTCATCAATGGAAAATTTGGCAAACAACATCGGAGTGCGAACAACGTAATCGCAGTAAACGTGAGGGCACAACTAGCAAACGGCGGTGAATGCACAAGCAAGGAAGTCCTTATGCTGGACGTGCGAATAGGTGATAAATGTTGCTGAATGCCGTTTCTCATCTTCCCACGTGCATCTGGACAAGTTATTTTAGGGTTAGATTTCTTGTATGCCATGGGAGCTACTCTTTCTCTCGGAGGGAGCTCCGTTGAATTGAGAGCCGACAGGAGAAACTCACGAAACAACCCCAAACAGTTGACAGTGCGTAACAGGAATCCTAGGAAGCAACAGCAGAGGTCACCACAGAAACAACAAGGAAGACCTAAATTTTGTAACAATTTAAGGTCACACAAAATACCGCCCTCACCATATACCAACGCCATGCGAGCACATGTAGCCAAACCACGCCACACGTGGTTATGCTCGTACATGACACAACGCCGAAATACGGGAATTCCGTATGCGCGAACACGACACAGTGCCGAAATACGGGACTTGTCGATGCTCGCATGAAAAAATGTATAAAAGGCCGGTGCACAGAGGAACCGGTCTCTTGTGATTTCAACAGCGGCGGCGACAACAGCGGACGAGCAGGCGATCTCTTGTGATTTCAACAGCGGCGGCGACAACAGCGGACGAGCAGGCGCTCTCTTGTGATTTCAACAGCGGCGGCGACAACAGCGGACGAGAAGGCTCTCTCTCTTGCGATTTCAACAGTAGCGGCGACAACAGCGAACGAGCAGGCGAGTAAGTGGGTATAGTATTCGCGGACAGTGGCGACCACGGCAGACAGTTCCTGACTTTTGAGACTTCTTACGTGATTGGTGGTGTGAGGTTTTAACCGACATCACTACCACGTAAGAGAGTGCTCCACCCTAGGCGAAGTAAACGCGAGGTTTTAACCGGCGTTTAACTTCAAAGCAGCTATTGCTTCTACGTCTGCCACTACCCCACTTCACCGCAATTAGACGAAGCGGAGAGTATACAGGATTTAGTTATAATTAGTTTAAGATGAAGTTATAATTTACTGAATAATAAAAGAAAGTAAAACAAACTACATCAAACGTGTTGTGTTAAGGTCAATAAAATAAATATTGTACAGGACTCTGGGAAGACTGAGCGTACCCCAGCTAGAGATTCCTTATATGGTTTGGCTGTTCTAGGCCAAAATATCCAAAAAAAACGTGACAAAAAGTGGTGAATTTTCTACATTTTCGACTTTTCGACCATGAAAACGAAATTTTTTCTGAGTAATATGTTTACAGAAGTTGTAGCCCGAGACAATAGCGACAGCTTTACTTTTGAAAATAAGTCAAAATTTCAAATACTTTGCGAAATATGAGCCCAAGAAAATTTCCAATTTTCCAAAAAAATAAAGTATGAGAAAAAACCGCAAGTCAAAATCTGGAAGCTCGATTTTCACCGTAGACGTATGGTCTAGTGGACTTTTTTGCTCAATCCTACGAATCAGAAACGCGAAGCGCCCATTAAGATTTTTTTCCTTCCATACTAATCACCCCACCCTACTGATGACTCCAGGGTATAAAGTTTACACAGCTAATAGTGTAAGCAAAATCAAGGCGTGTATACTTCCTAAAGTACTTAATGTTTTCATGATTCATAATTACAGTAATGAAGACCATGCAACGGCCAGTTGGGAAACAAACGAAATATCTACCGGCTGGCCTCTATGCACCTCGCCCATGATGACCCAGGGCCATTACCATTGGGCCTGCTAAGGAAGCTAATAGCGAGGCTTCCGGAGTGGCTCTTATACTGGGGGGTGATGCAAATGTCCACTATACGGTATGGGGTAGTTCCGACATCAACGAACGGGGTGAGTTGCTTTTCAATTACATTATTAGTAGAA
This sequence comes from Clusia tigrina, assembly GCA_920105625.2. Lineage (NCBI taxonomy): Eukaryota > Metazoa > Arthropoda > Insecta > Diptera > Clusiidae > Clusia > Clusia tigrina. The sequence continues at coordinate 156,593,078 of OV050031.1, forward strand.
AGTTGCTACTTTGTAACAGGGGAAATGAACCTACGTTTATCACGCGCAATCGTCAAGAGGTGCTACATATAACGTTGGTATCTGATGTAGTATTCGATGGAAGGTGCTATCGGAACACTCATTCTCCGACCACCGCTATATTGAGGTCATTTTCCAAGAGGAAACGTCCCAACCAATTACTTATAGTAATCATAGAAGGACTAACTGACAAAAGTATAATCTAATACTAGAGAAAAATATAAATCTGTATTAAATACGCACTTTCTTGATAACCCAACAATGGGTATAATGGAAACTGCACATAACACTAGGACAAAGTCCGAAATTCTAAATATCATTTCGGAGGCTAGTATCACGTGGGCCGTAAAAACCTTTAAATCCTTTAAGTCGCCGGGACCAGACGGGATCTTCCCAGCACAACTGCAGTGTTCAGTAAACTACATTATGGAATAGTTAATAACCATTTCCAAAAGTGCATTGCTTTAAATCATATACTCTCCCTCTGGAGGCAAGTGAAAGTGGTATTTATCCCAGAGGCGGGGACAAACTCGCATGTTAGTCCAAAGGATTTCAGGTATTTCTTCTTTTTTATTGAAAACTCTAGAGATTAATAGAAACATTTATCAGGGAAAAATAACCCCATCTCAAATGGCGATTTCACAACACGCGTACTGTAAAGGTAAATCTACAGAAGCAGCTTTGAATTCGCTAGTGACAATAATTGAGAAATCAATAGAAGACAAAGAATACATATTGTTAGCTTTCCTAGACATTGAGGGCGCTTTTAATAATATCCTACCCAAGGCAATAGCCGGTGCACTCACGGAGTTGGATATCCCCGGGGCGCTTGTGGTATTCATCGAACAAATACTCATATGCAGGTTTGAAATTCAACACTGGGTGCCTCGAGGTTGCGTAGACAGCGTCAATAGGGGTACTCCTCAAGGCGGCGTGCTGTCTCCTCTCCTTTGGGTACTGAAAAATAAATAATCTGTTAAAGAGCTTAGAGGGGAGAAGAAAACACGTTGTTGACTATGCGGACGATATTGCAACCTCGGTAAGAGGAAAATTCACCAATACGCTTTGCGAAGTCATGCAAAGCATATTAGATGAGCTAATTCTATGGTCAGAATCTTGTGGTTTACCCGTAAACGCCAACAAAACAGAATTGGTACTATTTAGTAGGAAATATAGAGTACCAGAAGTAAGGCCCCCTAAACTGAATTGAATCACTCTGTCTTTTAATGATAAAGCTCGCTACCTGGGACTGATTTTCGACAGGAAGCGTAATTGGAAATTAAATCTAGATGATACGAGTAAGAAAAGCATCAATAGCACTCTATTCGAGTACCAAGACAGTAGGACTGAAATGGGGTATAGCCCCCCGAATAGTACATTGGTTATAGTGGTTAGACCGATTTTGTTGTACGGCATACTAGTATGGTGCTCGGCCCTTCATAAAAGCTATGTTGTGAAAAACTTAGAGCGTATTCAGAGAGCAGCTAGTTCAACGCTGCGGAGCTCTCAAAACGACGCCCACAGCAGCATTGATCATTATGCTAGACCTTTTGCACAATCAACTTGCATGGAAAGCAACTTGTAGTCAAATGAGCTCTTAGACTCAGGGAACTCTCCCTTTTAACTACAAGTAGTAGAGGCCTTACGACCATAGTAGAAACATTTCCTATTATTCCCTATACTACAGATTACTGTCTCATTAGAACGGAATTTAAGAAAATCCTTTAACATCATATTTCCCTCAAAGGAGGATTGTGATAACGGAATCACGATCAATAAAAACGAAATTAGCATTTACATTGATGTTTCAAAACTTAATGATCGGTTGGGAGGAGGTGTATATTATGAAAATCTGACCGCCAGTTTATACTTCCGCTTGCCGGACCATTGTAGTGTGTTCCAAGCAGAAGTAATAGCAATAAGAAAGTGTATGCTGCATATAAAGAATATTCCTCTATCCACGATATATATATATATATATATATATATATATATATATATATATATATATATATATATATATATATATATATATATATATATATATCTACTCGGATAGCCAAGCGGCCATAAAATCGCTGGAGGCAGTAAGACAATCGTCGAAAACCGTAGTACAATGCTATAAAGTATTAATTGAATTGTCTGAATACTTTAACATAAACCTGGTCTGGGTGCCGGACCATAAGGATATTGAGGGCAATTGCATGGGTGATGAGCTGGCTAGGGAGGGGGCAACATTAACTATCCTTCCGGATAAAGCTCCATTACCAATCCCTTTAGCAACATGAAAATTGCGAATAGATAGATACTCTGAAACTTGACCGGAATGGAATATTAAATTTGTGATAGGGGTACTGACTGATTGATTGGTAGATATGCAAGTAGACATTATGACATTTGTAGGAGCTATCAAGATGCCGAGGAAGAGGAAACAGTAGAACACCTCCTGTGTGGGTGCATGGCTCTATACAGAAAAAGGTTCTCCACTCTTGGATCCGCATTTCTTGACAGCACTGCAGAGATTTCCCGGATGAAACTAACAAAAGAGGCTACTTTTATCAAATCCACAGGATGGTTTAAGGAGGATCCGGAGGTGGGAAACAGCTCTAGTGGCCACAATGGGCTTTGAACGGGCCTAATATTTAAATCATAATTTTTTTTCTGATTCCAGTGTTTATAATATATGAACCTTTTCAGAAGAAAAGGGAGAAATTGGTACTAACAGTTGAATCAAGATTTTCACTAAATTCGTTTTCTCTACTTCATTTACACATTGTAGAAATGGTACGACCACTTTACCAAGATGCTTTGCAAAAGTTTAAGAGTTTACTTATTCAATATCATGTATACTGCAGTCGAAAATTGAATTGAGTCTGTCGGAGAGAGGTGTTTGAGATAAGTTTCCAATTTTTTATTTTTTGATATTGGAGTAGAATTTTCAGTTCTTTTGATGTTTTGTTGAGTTCTTTGTTATCATTCCGATATCTAGAGTCCAGATTCGCTCAGCTTACGTTTATTTAATACAATTTTTTTGTATATCATGTGACAGTGCTTTACATGACTTTCCTTGCAGAATGTCCTTTAGAGATCCACTCTGCTTTTTGTAGAGTATTATTAAAAAGTTTAATAGCTTCATTTGGATTTCTTTTGAATTCAACGTCAGATTTTAAGCAAAATTTCCAGAAATGAATGACTGAAACAATGTCGAATTGGATTTGCATATATATGACTCCTGAGCTAAGTGTAACGAGTATCGACGAATTGTCAAATGTAAAATCGTAGGTTTCTTCGAGTTTGGGTCTGATGGATAATACGTATTGATATTGGGTGAAATCCAAATTCTTTTACAATTTTCAATGAGTCTGAATTCCAATTTGAAGAGCCAACGACATCTCGACGGGAAGAAACACCGTAAGGAACTAATACGGGTAACTTTGACATGAACGCACTTATCAGGGCAGTTACAACAAAGCGATGCGAATATGCAGTGCAGCATCCGTCAAGCAGGAAGTACAGCAACGCGATGCGAATACAGCGGTTACAACGAAGCGATAAGATGCAGCAGCGGTTATATCAGAGTAAAACACGACATACTCAACTAGCGGAATAGAACTCACAGCAAATGAAAGAAATGTCCGAGATGGTAGACAGGAAGCTTTGTGAAATTGAGACACAGCAGGAATCGGTCGAAAAATATGTAGAACAAAATTTCATGGCGAACGAGTCTATGCCAGCTTTATTCTTAATAAAACTGAAGTCACCGACCTATGATGGAACCACGACATTTACCATCTTCAGAAGGCAGTTTGAGAATACCGATAGCATAAATGATTGGAGTACTCGCGAAAAACTGGCGGCATTAACCGTGTCATTGAAAGGTGCTGCTGCTGATGTACAACAAACTATTTCAGAAAGTGAGAGAGACTGTTTAGAAAGCTTGATGAATGCAGTTCAGCGGAAGTATGGTAGTGCACATCGTAAGCAGATGTACCAAGTAGAACTACAAACACGTGAACAGAAAAATTGTGAGTCTCTACAAAAATTTGCGGCGGAAGTGGAACGGTTGGCCCATCTTGCCTATCCAGGAGAGATTACTGAGAGGTGTATGATGGATAGCTTCGTATATTCGCGATGCGTAGATAAAGAGTTCAGCGATAACAAATCGGAAAGCTACATATATGGAGGCAGTAGCTAGTCCTTTGACATCGAAGACTGCAGCATCGGTGTGCCTGCCAGCATGCAGAGGCCGTCAGGTACAACTCAACAGCGGACAAAGTTTCACGGGCAAATGCTTTTTTATCTTAAGTGTGGATTTTATGATACGGAATGCATTCAGGGTAGATTTGAAAAGCCAAATGTTGAAATATGCGAACACCGAAATGCCTTTATCCGTTGGTGAGGATAATTATGGAGGTGTTGAAAAAGCCATTGTTTCCCGGGGGACAGAAATCCCACCAACGTCAGAGGCTGTTATATGAGCAAAATGGACGGAGATGTTGAGAAGAACAAGTTGTGGGTGGTGGAGGCTGATAACAAATTTTTACTAGAAGACATCATAATTGGAAAAAACCTCATAGAAGAACAGCAGACCAGAATAGTTCCAGTAAGAGTAGTTAATCTTGCAAATACCGCTCGAAACATAGAGAAAGTACAAGTAGTAGAGAATTGCTAGGCAATTTCGACAATTGTAAATTGTGGGAGCCTACCGCGAGACACGAAAAGTAAGATTACAGCTGATAAAAAGGTACTCGACGATCTGACGAAAGAATGGACCAAACACTCATCCACAGAGCAGTGGAAGACTGCCAGCCAACTTCTGGCAAGACATTGGTCAGTATTTGCTGAAGAGGGTAAAGACAAAGGCAGAACAGAGATGGTGAAACACACAATCAACACTGGTGATGCCAAACCCATTCGTCAAGCGTTAAGAAGAGTACCTCTGGCGAAGAGAGAAGAGGTGAATATGTTGCTGAAGGAAATGCATCAGAACAACGTCATTGAGCCATCAGCAAGTCCCTGGAGTTTTCCCGAACGAAGATAGTTATCCACTACCTCGCATCGATGATATCTTGGATACACTTTCTGGTTCAAATTGGTTCTTAACTCTGATTTACAAAGCGGAGATTGGCAAGCGGCAATAGAAGAAGAAGACAAGGAAAATACAACATTCAGGGCCGGTGATGGACTATGGCAGTTTTAGGTGATGCCATTCGGACTGCTACATTCGGACTGATACATCTGGTGTATCTAGATGACATCATCGTTATGGGAAAGGACTTCGAGGACCACTTGAAGAATTTGGAAGAAGTATTGATGCGATTGGGAGCTTCAGGGTTGAAGCTGACCGCAAAGAAGTGATCGTTATTCAAGAGACATAAAGTCACAACTGAACTAATTTAATTTTCTCGACCGTTTTAGTTATTTCCAAATGTCGTCCACTAGGCCCACTATGGTATTCTTTGAGAATTTCGCTTATTCTTGCCAATGGGAACTACAACCAACTTCTTCGTTGTTTTTCCATCTTCGCTCTCCTATAGGCGGAATAAGCATCCATCTTGCAATTTTAATTTATTCCATTGAGTTGTAGGACTTTCGTTCGAGATTTCGTTCCATTCTGGTCGTTTTCTTTCTCTCTTACTTGACACGATTTTTCCAATTCTGGATCATTTCGTTGTTCTTTTATAGTCTCCGTTGTCCATTCTCCGTCTGTTAAAAAGGCAATTAAGCGGACATCGACTACTCCTTTCCCTTCAGCTTTAGAACAGTGCTCCACAATCCACATTGCAAAGAAGTCATGATAGAGCATCAGCATTCCCGTGGCTTCCGCCTCTGCGATGCTCTATTGTGAAAACATAGCTCTGCAGTCTTTCAATCCATCTCGCCAGCTGACCTTCGGGATTTTTGAACTATAACAGCCAGCGCAGAGCAGCGTGATCCGTTCTCAACAAACACTTATTAAAATGCTTCACGCACTGCATAACCGCCAAAAGTTCTCTCCGTGTTACACAGTAATTTCTCTCAAGATCTTGCTGAAGTAGGCTATTACTCTTTCACGTCCGTCAATAACTTGCGACAGGACACCTCCAATCCCCAAGCCACTTGCATCTGTGTCCAAAATAAATGTTTTGCCAGGAATTGGATAAGCAAGGATTGGGGCTGGAAAACATAGCCCTTTCAATCTGTTGAATGCCTTCTCCTGTTCGCTTTTCCACTCAAAAAGGACAATTCTTTCCCGTTAAATCATGCAGACTACCAGCCACGTCTGCGAGGCTTGGAACAAAGCGTATGTAATAGGTGCAAAGACCCAACAAACTGCGTAGCTCATGCAAACTAGTTGGCCTTGGCCACTCCCTTACTGAGTATCTTATCTGGATTTGTGTGTACTCCTTCAGGTGTGTCTTTATGTCCAAGCTACTTGACTTCTTTCTTGAATAACGCTTGATTGCGCTCAGCTTCAACCCTGATGATCCTATTTACATCAATAACTCTTCCAAATTCTTCAAGTCGTCGAAGTCCTTTCCCACAACGATAATGTAATTTCGGCACACCAGACATATTTTCCAGTGGAAGCTCTTTGCAAATGTTCCATTAGGCGTTCAAATGTAGCTGGAGCATTATACAGTCCGAATGGCAACACCAAAAATTGCCATAGTCCATTACCGGCACTGAATGCTGTCTGTTCCTTGTCCTCTTCATCTACTGCCATTTGCCAATATCCGATTTGTAAATCCTACGTGTGAAGCCATCTTTTTTCTTAACTAATACCACGGAAAACTCCAGTGGCTTGCTGATGGGTCACAGGCATAATTCTGATGCATTTCCTTCTCTATTTGCCAGAGGCACTCTTCTTGATGCTTGACGAATGGGTTTGGCATCACCAGTGTGTTTCACCACCTTTGTTCTACCTTCGTTTTAGCCTTTTCAGCAAATACTGACCAGTTTCGTTCCAAAAGTTGCCTCTGCTCTGTGGATAACTATTTAGTCCATTCTTTCGTCAGGTCATCCAGTACCTTTCATCATCAACAGCTGGTATCTTACTTTTCGTGTCTCGCTGTTGGCTCTCACAATTTACAATTATTGAAATTGTCTGGCAATTTCCAATTACCTCTCCTTTCTCTATGGTTCTAGTGGTATTTGCAAGATTGATCACTCTTACTGGCACTATTCTGCTCTGCGGTTTTTCTAGGAGGGGTTTTTTCAATTATGATGTCGTCTAGTAAAAATTCCATCCACAATTTATTATTCTCAACATCTAAATTCATTTAGGGCCATATATGTTACAAGTTGTGGGATTCAGATCATGACCCTCGAGAGTGACTATATTTAGTTTGTCGGCGTCTGAACAACTTTCTGCAGCTCCGGTTTAAGCCCTTGAGATTGCAAGTACGCTCAAAAGCTCCTTCTTGAGTTGCTCCAATTTCAATTTTTCAAAGCTAACCTTTGTTTATTACTGATAACAATTCCATTTCTGAGACCAATTGTTACGAAACTGCCCTCCGGACAATTTCCTCTAACTCTCAATACTCGGATCCGTACCACAGGATTGTGTAGTAATCAAACAATCGCTTTTTTAAATTAAAATAATTATCTTTATTTTATAATTGCAATTTAAACACTTCAAGCTTAGGCTTGAAGTTTCCTTTAATATAATTTTGCATTTTATTTAATTATTCATTTAATCACTTTATTACATTTTAATACTGTTAGTGTTACGATTGAAATTAACGATGTACACACTGCTACGATTGCTGTTCAACTGTGTCTACATTAATTGTGTGGTGGCTTATATATCTCTCGGGTGTTGAACTTGAACATTATCTGCACTTCGAAAGAAGTTTACGTATAGATTGCGTCTTGGCTTATATACCTCTCGTGTGGTGAACTACAATGAATGGATGATATCCTAAAAGTATGCAATCATTTATGTTCAATATTTTCTCCCCACAATTTCCCCATATTCCATCTTTTGGAATATTAAATAGTTTTAGTTTTTACATTTTCTATGATTTACGATATATAAAAAAGATTGAATAGCGCAGAAATTAAATAAATAGACATAGTAATAGTATGTATGCTGATAAACAGAATAACCAAAAATACAACGAAAAGTTTAGTTTTGATTTTAACGACAAAACAATTTGACAGTAATTTATAATCGTTATCTGGGCTTATAGTATCCGAGTAATCAGTTTATTATGTTACTATCTTGCTTTGGCTATTGCTCGCAATACAGTTGAAATCACAAAAATTATTAAAAATTATTTCGATAAATGCAGCAAAGAAACAAAAAAATTATAGTTATTTATTTCATAGTCAATTAAATAATATCAAAAAGGAATACAGAGTGCATTTGTTTTGCGTATACTAAAAATGTTTCTAAAAGTGTTACGGGATAATAAGAACAATGCTTTATTACTTGCTTTCTCATTGAGTGTTTAAAGCTAAAAAATTGTTTGAAGCTACGCAAATGAACTCGGGAACTGCAATGATCCAGCAGAATACCAACATAAACTGGACTAAATCTATTAGAATTCAATATGGATTATTGCCAAATGTTACTACTTTGCACAGCAAAATATACACTAGTTTAACTTTTGCCTGCAAATGAACTCACTATTCGTCACAATTAATTGAAGCTGCAGAAAAATCTATTTGAACTTCATTCATTAGCTTAAACTTCTGATAAAAAAAAGGATCATGGCTAATTTTTTTTTCATATTTGTATGCATGTTTTATTGTTGTTTATTGCATAACTATTCGAGCCCTACTGATCACCAAAATTCATAATCAAATTTTATATAGGGGCCCAGTAATGAATGTGGTGAATTGTGGGTGTTGCAGTAGAAGAGCACCTCCCATTTTATGTGGGTACACTAGTATAAAGCGAATGTACCAAATGTTATTCATATATCATCATTAGGAGCCTCTTTGCTCAACTAAATTTGTCATAGCGAAAATCGCAGAATACACCAAACAATGACTTGTTTGCAAAACTAAATATTACGGATTGCGGTCAAAATTGACATGTAAACAACTAACACTTGTACAAACCTAGAAAATTTGTTCGTTCATTGGCACATTCCGGGTACTTTGTGAACAAGAGTTATTTCTGAAACAAGCGAGCAAAATGAGAGCTTTAAAGCAAAATTAGTGCTATAGACACGACAACTACAAGGTAGCAATTTTTACTTCTTCCCTGTCTTGAAAGTTTCTCAAAAAATTAGATTTCGAATGGGCAAAAGTACAGGAAACGAGTAACGAAGTCTGCAGTCGAGTTAGACCGACTTCGATATACCCTTTACCTTACATGTGCGTGCAAGTTAAGCAATGGCAATGACAATTCCTAATGATAATCAGATATCAGCATTAGGAACATATATAGAGTAATTTTCGGTAGGGTACCCTGACCTGATTGGTGGTCTTTATTTTTTTTTACTTATTCATATAAAATTTGGACCAAGAATTTTGTTTAGCTCCAAGGCTTAAAATATGTATCAATAGAAAGTGTCGCTCGCAAAATGACCCGCCCCTTTTTTGTTTTGTGGTTTGTAATAGCCGCCTGAAACTTCGTGTGAAATTTCGTTTGCTTAGGGCTCCAAAAATTAATTATAGATAATTGTGGAGCTGGCAGTAGTAATAATCTGCCCACATTTAGCATTCACGCTGGTACGGACCTAATGTATACTGCCACGAATTTGTATTCATATATCGTCATTAGAAGTAAAGCTAGGGTAATTTTAAGTGGGATCTCCAAAGCTCATATTAGAAGGATGCGTGTCTTTTATCTGATCGATTCCATATCTTGTGAATGGCTTTGAAGCGTCATTCATATCAATTTCGTCCAAAAATATAAGAATATTAAGTCGTAAGTTATAAAAATGTGTCAATAGTGGGCGTGGCTGTTAAAATATTCCGTCTTGTAGTTGAAAAACCTCTCAACCGCAAGGGTATACAAAGAAAGGTTTTACTGAAACGTTGCAAATTAGAAAACTTCTTATTGTATAGAAACGGTTCGAATACAGGGCTCGGGCAGGAGTGTTTGGGCGTAGAACCAAATACTGGCAAACGACAGGTTCCTTTCCAAGCATATTTGAAGCGCAAATTAACGCTATTGAAATATGTGCCCAGTTAAATATTGACAGGAAGTCTTGTGGAAAAAGCAATATATTTCTCTTTGAAAGTCATTCAGCATAAAAAAGCTTCAGCTTATTCTTGATGAGGTCTAATTAACATGGATCTTTATAGGGAAACTAAACGTTCTAGTCACTATTAATAAGCTATTCCTATTGTGGATACCAAGCAACAAAGGAGTAGAAGGAAAGCTGATAGCTTAGCAGGGAAAGCTCCGATTTCTCATTTTAATCGTCCTGAACCATTCTACGGACTATAATCTAATACTGTTAAAGTTCTGCTGAAGCAATTACCCAAAAAAATTATTAATTCTGGAAAAATTTTCCTTCTTAGAGACTTTAATTCCAGGAGGCTAAATAGCTGATAAGCATGCCTCGGAGCAGACTAAAATTTACAACTGGCCTTTTCAGTGGTCATTGGAGACTCAGCTACCATCTGAATAATTTGGATCTAGCACCAGATATCTTCTGCAGATACTGTGAAACTTATGTGTCTCACTACACCTGATCATAGACTGCGGAGGTCGGGTACAAAAGTGACATATATATTTTGGAAAATACTTTTCAGGAGGTGCCTGCGAAATCACAAACAATTCGGGGCTCAATACGAAGTCGCAACACCAGCTCGGCACAGTGCAGGGCTCTTGTTAAAGAATAAATAGCACTTGGACCGTGCCATTCTATTGGACTCGCGGCTATCAGCTCGGGGCAAGTGCTACGATAATAAATCAAAAGTGCCCATACTCGTATGCTAGTGCAAGAGCGGGTGAGCTTTACTGAACTCTGTATTTTTTAACTATGTCAAACTGTGCATTCTTTATTTTTTTTCTGCTCTCACACACTCATATGTACATTTTTACAAATGTATGCGTATGCGTTAATCTAGATACAAGACAGCCATGAGACATGCTTTTCAATACTGCCCCTCGTCTGGCATTTTCTTTGTCCACAGTTGCTGGCGTAGTCGACTGAGGGCATTTCTGTTACACATCCAAACTTTAAATAAAACAACACACATCGAGATGTAGTGTGCTCTTGTCGGGTCATTCGCAAAATAAGCAGTGACCAATAAAAAAAAAGCTGCACTGCATTTACTAGTGAGCCAGACTCCACACGTGCATAAGTTTCAGATCCTCGGTTACTATTTTACGAAAAGAATACACAAGTCCCCACACATATGTTATTTAAGCAATTATTAAGGACTACCAGAATCTATACCGTATAAGAATATATAAATATGCTATGCCAACTTGATAAATACGAGGGTGGCCTGAAAAGTAATAGGATGGTGGAATCATTATTGAATCAATGTTGTTAATATGAATACTATTCTTCAAATAATAGTGTTTTTGGGCAGCTGTGTCATTTGGTGTTTAGCAGTTTTGGAAGCAAACAACTTCCGCAATTTAAAAAAGTATATTCCACTAGGACAATGCACAAGTGCGCAATCGTCTTGGCAAAATTATATTAATTGCGCTAAGAATTGTTTCCTGCATTATTATCGAGATTATTTACTTTACAGTCCAACATCGTATAATTTTGGAAAGATTTTTGTTTATCTATATAATGGAGAACTGGGGATCATATTTTAAAATTCGGAATATCCGGAGGTGTCCAAAATACATTGGGAGTAGTAGATACGAGTACAACTACAGAGTGAAATTAGTAGAGTGAATTGAGTTATACTCGTACTGTTACTATTTTAAATACATTGAGTACACATACTTACACATGGTTCATCAATTTCAGACATTTTGCAATATTTACAGTGACACTCTATATTGAACTTCTCTAGGAAAGTCTGTCTCTCTGTTCGAGTATGCCGCATACAATTGGCCTTATACGAAACTAGAAGTTCATCGTCTCTCGCAATATCCCTTAGTGTTTTACCCACGACAACGCCATTTTCAAGTACTCTGTAGAATATATAATAGGCAATTTGTAGCTAATTCAAATAAAAATTATTATTGAACCTACACCACTTCAACATTCGGGTCACACGAATGACGAAATTTATTGAGCGTTGTACAGAGCACAGTCAAAATTTGCTGAGCGTTATTGTAACGAAGATTAATTTCCAAAAAGTACTTAACGAAATGCAAGTGGAACAGCCGTGCAAATTCCTTCACAAACGTACAACGCTCAGTATCAGACATTTCGGAGATGCGTCTGCTGATGAAGCTGTTTGAAGTGTTTGCGGAGTAGAAACCATTCGCTTCCCCGTAAAGAAACAATTCAACGGAATTGGGATAGAACTGCAATTGCGAAATACTATCTTTGTACGTGGTGAGGTGACGTTGTATGCGATCACAAGGGTTCGTATTAGTAAAGCTAGGCAGTGTATAAATTGAAATTGGCGTTTTTAGCTGCAAATTTAACCACTGATATGAACGCTGTATAATATCTTCTTCCAAGTTAATGTCATAGTAAAAGTCTGCGTCGTCCTTGATGCCGTCGCGAGTTGGTTTGATGATGCATGCCATTTTTCCAATTTGTTTCTCAACATTAGGGTACTCAGCCTTGGATACATTTAGTGGATAATTATACTCAAAGTCAAATGTATTAGTAAGCAAATGACAGTGAAGGCGCATTAGGATAGCACCCACTAGTACTAGCTTCTCTTTATTAGAGATTTGCAAACTTTTGTAGTATGTTTCAATAGTAAATATTTTTTTCTCAATGAACATAGTCAACCGAAAGGCAGTAGTAACTAAAGTAGCGTATTGTGTGTCAGACAGTTGCATATAGTTTGCCTCCGATTTTAGTAGTTTAAGGTTTTGAATGCCATGAATTTCCATCTCATTGATAACAATTTCCATTTTCCTTAACACATTGGCCGCCGTTTCTGAATACCTAAAAATAATATAAGCTTTACTAAGCACTTTAGTTTGACAACACTGTTCAAGTTGTAAAATGGTACAAACGTGAAAACCATATGGTTGTGTTTGGATGAGCCCCCTGAGTACTAATCCATCAATGAAAGTGCCAACTTGGCTCATTGGGAAAATTTTATGGCGTTTTGTTTGAATTTCGGTCAATTAGTGAATTTTTTACCATTTAAGCCCATTTAAGTCGCTATTCCTGTATTCAAAATTTCTTTCGTTATTTTTATACGGCTCGCAATTACTAGTTCTACCATTAGAACGCACATTTCAACTGAGAAAATCAAATTTTTTAGCCTATTTTCATGATTTTTGACCATTTTTCATCGATTTTCCCCATTTATTGCTGTTTTTATGCGCTTTTTTGAAATTCTTGGACAAACTTATCGATATATATATGTTCTTACCGATTTTCATTTTTACAATATACTATGCAATATTATTGCCATTTCAAGCAACTCAACACACTTTTTAAATACAGAAACCATCCTTTTTACGCTTTTTCGGATGATTTTCGCGAAGCATGAAGCATTCTTAAAAGTTTTTATATAAAATCATATATTGAATTCAGGTGTGTTGAATGGCCCAGACATTCGCAAACTGATGAAGGATGAATACTTCAACAATGTCCTTCAAGAGACGGAACTCATCGCTTGGGATAGCCTGAAAGCAGTGATCGAAAAAGTTCTCGGCATTCATCGGGTGGACAATTGGCGTGCCATTGTTGAAGATATGCTGCAATCTTTCGAAAACATCGGTGTTCGAATGTCGTTGAAAGTGCATTTCATGCATCACCACCAAGATCACTTTGAGCGTCAGTTGCCGTCTGAATCAGACGAGCATGGTGAACGTTTCCACCAGGTATCAGCACAGTTGGAACACTGGAAAAAAATTAGATTCACTTTTGGCAGATCTTTGCTGGAATTTGTTAATGGAATTGGAGGATAACGAATGATATTCCATTGAATAATTCTATATTTCAATTGCCAATTTAAAATTAATTACATTAATACGGAGAAACACGCATTTCCATTCATTTTTATACCGAAAAAATGTATTCTAAAAATTTATTTAAATCAATAAAAAACGCGAAAATCATCCGAAAAAGCGTAAAAAGGATGGTTTCTGTATTTAAAAAGTGTGTTGAGTTGCTTGAAATGGCAATAATATTGCATAGTATATTGTAAAAATGAAAATCGGTAAGAATTATATCGATAAGTTTGTCCAAGAATTTCAAAAAAGCGCATAAAAACAGCAATAAATGGGGAAAATCGATGAAAAATGGTCAAAAATCATGAAAATAGGCTAAAAAATTTGATTTTCTCAGTTGAAATGTGCGTTCTAATGGTAGAACTAGTAATTGCGAGCCGTATAAAAATAACGAAAGAAATTTTGAATACAGGAATAGCGACTTAAATGGGCTTAAATGGTAAAAAATTCACTAATTGACCGAAATTCAAACAAAACGCCATAAAATTTTCCCAATGAGCCAAGTTGGCACTTTCATTGATGGATTAGTACTCAGGGGGCTCATCCAAACACAACCATATGGTTTTCACGTTTGTACCAGAAATTTCGTGTCAAAAACTTGAACAGTGTAATCGGCAAACTACAAACCGAAATTGTTCAAGTATAAAAACTCGGTCGCGTAATAAAGTTGATACGCGAATAAAAATACGGAATAAGTTGCTAGCATCCAGCACAAGTAAGATTAAGTTTCTATAACCACTGCATTCAATATAGTGCATTTCCTTATCCTTTTGCATGCATTTCAGCGAGCAATAAGTTTTATAGCGACATTTCAAGCAAGTGAAGATTTGACCATACTGCCAACGAAAGCAGAGTTCGCACTGCACAAATGGTGTATTTATGCTTTGCAACATTGGATGCTCCACCAGTATTACGTTATTTTTGGGGATATGGCAATTCGTGTAGATTCCGGGAGATTTCTCGTTATTAATTTTTCCAGCACTACATACAATTTAAATGACAAAATTTAATAATATACTCGAACATTCAATTGGATAAGGCCAGACCGTTTTACGTTTTGTGTCCTATAATACATACATACATACATACATACACACTTACACACACATCGGCGTTGCCAAGGGTGTTAAATCGGCACGTAAGAAAACCAGTTTACTGGTGGAATGAAGTGATCGCAACCGCCAGGAAGGGGTGTAATTCAAGCCCGCCAAAAGGCTCGAGGGCTCGAAAACACCCGTCATGGGATACACTACGAGCGGAATAAAAAATGCAGAAAAGCATTAAGGGGGCCATTCGCAGCAGTAAGAATGACTGAATGTCGCTGTGTGCGAACGCTGATGTGGGTCCATGGGGAAAAGCCTACAAAGTGGTCATGAGTAAGCTAAAAGGGGCCAGGTCACCGCAACCAACTGACGCCGCCCTTATGAGAACTATTGTAGCTACACTCTTCCCACAGCAGACGGATAGAATGCCCAATCATAGCAAGGGTCCAATTATCGACATCCCAGCTAGCGACGTAATCATGCTCCTGAGGAGAATCGCTGACAACAAAGTCCCGGTCTAGATGGCATCCCAAATGTGGCACTAAAAGCGGCAATAGAGGCGAGGCCAGAGGCTTTTGCTTTCATGTACAACGCGTGCATAAAGGAAGGGATATTCCCAGATAGATGGAAACAGTAACGTCTGGTACTACTGCCCAAGACGGGAAAGCAACCAGACGAACCCTCAGCATACCGACCGCTGTGCATCTTAGACACGATGGCAAAATTTTGGAGAGGATTATCTACGAACGAGTCCAGGAGGCGGTAGAAGAACATAGTGGGCTTTCAGACCGTCAATATCGTTTCCGAAGGGTACGTTCGACGGTAGATGCCATTTAGGCCTTAATGGACATAGCCCGTGAAGCAACAGATAGCAAGTGATGGCGAGGAGGTACAAGTACTGCGCGGTGGTCACGCTGGACATGAAAAATGCGTTCAACTCAGCGAGCTGGCCTCTAATTATGGAAGCAATGCAGACTTTCTGCGTTCCGGTGTACTTACAACGGTTGATATCCAGCTGTATCCAGAACAGAGTGCTGTTATACGACACTGATGAGGGCTCTGCAGTCATGGGCGGCGTCCCACAAGGATCTGTACTCGGCCCTATCCTGTGGAACATCATGTATAATGGCATACTCCGCTTGGACCTACCAATGGATGTAACGCTCATCGAGGACGCAGACGACTTCGCGATGGTGGCGGTTGCAAAACACACCCACACACTGCAGACGAGAAGCAACGACACAATTGGGCTCACCGTCAGAGCTTCTGAAAGTAGTCTGCGAAAAGGCCACGAGATTAAACGGAGCACACACACGCATGATGCCGAATATTGGAGGCCCACGCTCAAGTCAACGGAGACTGCTATCTACGGTTACTCGCTCCATCATTTTGTATGCCGCGACAATCTGGGTGGAAGCTACTATTGTGAAAGCCTTCATTAAGTGCATCCCGTCAGTAAATAGGCTGACTGCACTACGCGTGGCTAGCGCATTTCGCAGAGTATCGGACGAAGCAATAGGGATAATAAGCAGCAAACCACCCATTGACTTGCTGACGAAGGAGTTACACCAGCTCTACAAGCAGAGGGCGAGACCCACAAACATCATCAAAACAGCGGAAAGAAGAAACACCATTGCGGAATGGCAACGAAACCATTAAACGCGCCAATATATGGTTGCAAATGGCTGAGTTGCAGCTAGCAGACCACAAAACGGAGGGGGTATTAATGAGTAGTCGTAAGTAAGTTGACAGATTAGAGATCCGGGTAGGAGGGCAGCCAATCACATCACGTCCATATATAAAATATTTGGGTGTCCTACTGGACCACAGGCTAAATTTCAAGGAACACTTGGTATTTGCTAGCGACAAAGCCAGAAGGGTTAGGGCAGCCTTGGCAAGGCTAATACCAAACATTGGGGGGCAGCCAATAAGAAAGTTGTTAGCCAGTGTGAATACCTCCATCATAATGTAGGCAGCACCCATATGGGTTCCAGCAACAAACTGCAAAACGTATATGAGAGATGTCACAACGGCGTACAGGCTAACAACAATGAGAGTGTGCTGTGAATTTAGGACTATATCCACTGATGCAGTCAACGTCATAGGAGGACGGATGCCAATAGATATCGCCGTAAAAGAGGCTCCGGCTATTCGAAACTTGAATAGCCAAATCAAAATGGATCCAGCCAAAATGGAGTCAATCAGAAAAAACTCACAAAATGAATAGCATGAAAGATGGTATATATCCACCAAAGGACGGTGGTCTCATGAGCTGATCCCAAACATACAAGTCTGGATCGCCCGAAGACACGGTGAAGTTAACTAACACCTAAAGCAATTCCTATCGGGACACGGGTGCTTTCGAAAGTGTCTACAGAAGTACAGACATGTGGAGGACCCATACTGCCTGTACTGTGTTGGCAGGTATGAGAATGCAGATCATTTGTTGATGGAATGCGGCATATTTACGGGTGCAAAACGCCTGCTTGAGTGTTATATAAGAGAGAAAGTAACCCTAGCTGGTGTTCTCCCGTACATGCTTGGGTCACAGGAGGCCTGGGATTCAGCAGCGAATGTATTGGTCGGTATCATGAAACAAGTAAGATACGACGGGCAAAGCGCTAGAGATTTAGCGAGCTAAGGCCGTTAGAATGACCAAGATACGAAAGTGAGGAAAACTCTCAGCCCGCCCCTTGAAGGGATACGTTAACTGAATGTACCACGGGGACCCACGGGATCAAAGCAAATGTGGTTTTAGTTGGGTTAGAGTCCCACACCTCTGCATGATGCTTTCCACACAAAGCGAAAAAAAAAAACACACACACACATATATATATATATATATATATATATATATATATATATATATATATATATATATATATATATATATATATATATATATATATATATATATATATATATATATATAATTGTTCACAAATGGTGCTGTTAAAATGTACAAATATTACAAATATATCGTGGTGCTATCTGGTGAATCTAATTTCATAGTGCTTACTCCTATTGCCTCTTTGTCAGAAGTTACCCATCTAGTATTACGTTTTTTGTCTTAATAACGGGTCCGCCGTCTAAGGTTTTTTTTTTAGTCAACTAGTGCTTATTTCGTGAATGGTAACACTTAGCTCATGTGTGATTTGACAGAACATTAGTTTTATCCTTCGGCTGAACGAATATGGTTGTGTATACGCTTGAACAACGCTGGGAAATATTGCGACATTACTTTGAAAATCATGGTAATGTTGCAGAATGTGTGCGAAAATTGCGTACGGATTTTGGAAGAAGAGAAGCACCGTCAGCTCCGTATGTTCGTTATCTTGTGGAAAAAGTGAAAGAAACTGGCATCCTCATTGATAAACCAAAGCGTGAAAAGCCAAAAACAGTGCGTATACCCGAGAATATTGCTGCTGTGGCAGAAAGTGTGCGTGAAGCGCCATCAACATCAATTCACCGTCGTTCTCAACAATTGAATATTTCGGAGACATCATTGAGACGAATTTTGCATAAAGACCTTGGTATGACGCCATACAAAGTCCAATTGGTTCAGGAGTTGAAGCCAACTGACCATCCAATGCGTTTTCGCTTCGCTAAGTGGGCCTGCGAGCGACTTACAGAAGATGCCGATTTTGCCAAAAAAAATCATCTTTTCAGATGAAGCTCATTTTGATCTTGGCGGGTATGTAAACAAGCAAAATTGTCGCATTTGGGGCACAGAAAACCCGTACGCATACATTGAAAAGCCGATGCACCCAAAACGAGTCACTGTTTGGTGCGGATTTTGGTCCAGAGGCATAATTGGGCCATTTTTCTTCGAAAATGAGCAAGGAGTGGCCGTTACAGTCAATAGCGATCGTTATCGGGCCATGTTGAACGAATTTTTGTTCACAAAAATTAAAGAGGAGGATATTGGCAACATTTGGTTTCAACAGGACGGAGCTACGTGCCACACAGCCGAAGCTACACTCGATGTTTTGCGCCCTGTTTAAAAAAAAAAAGAAGTTATTTGGCGGACCCTATATAAGGCATATTCTACAAATAACTAATTGCGGCCACCTTCATAGCTTTACCCTTCCTCTTCAACGAATGCAAAAAGAGGCTTTTAAAATAAGAAAGTATGGTCTGGAACCGTTTGTAATTCTTTCGTCATAAATCTTGATTTTTTTATATATAGTAGTCGTAAGACATTTCATGTTAGGCGCTTCGATTCGTATCTAGTATCAATATCGTATCGAGTTGTGCGAATAAAATAGCAAACGAGTAAGTGATATACTTTGCAGCACTGTTTCAACGGGTTATAATCAGCTGGCTTATTAAAATAATTAAATAAATTAAGCAGCAAATATAATTTAAATCAACACAATAATATTAAAAATCCAAAAATCAAATACAAAGAAATTTTCTTTAAATTTAATAGCTGAAAAATAAAAAATTCGACGGAAATTTTTATGGGTAAGCACTTTCTATCGAGGATAGAAAATTCGCTCGTTTCATCTGAGTATAATTTACTCGATAATTTTTTCTATACAAAAGTCTGTCCTATCTTCGATAGGGTGGCGAATCGAAGACGCCTATTGTACTAAGTGTTGCGGCTATATCGATTATGAAAGCAAGAGTGGTTTCAATGTTCTATCTAATAATATGCTGAAAATATATGTAAATGCAGTATGTGAAGATTGAGTAATGCCCATTGGAAGGCCCTAGCTTCAACATTTAAAAATTTTTAAATCAAAAGTGGAGTATTTAATCCCAATATATTTTATCAATAGAGACGTAATAAACGAAAATAATGGTCACATTGGATATAGTAGGAATATACTGCACGGAAAAATGTGCCGGAGCCAATATATTTATTGATGGACAACACAAAAATTATATTTTATCAATAATAAGACATACAAACTTATTAATTATAGTTTATTCATACTTCTTAGACGTCTAGAAATCGATTTGAAGATCTCTACTGGTGGTGTTGCAAATAATACAAATTCAACAGAAACAATGCCAAATCAACAATAATGAAGTGAACCCTAGAAAATTTTTGCAAAATTACAAAATTAGCGGTTAGCGTTAATTAATTTTAAAACAATGTGGTTTACATCTCTAATTAAACGATTTCTGCAAATTAAACGATACAATTTCGGAATATATCAGAATATATATAAATATATAAATTATCAGAATATATATAAATATATTTATGTCTATCGACCATTGGATGGTTCACACATTATGGCAAAGTTTAAGATATTCTACTTCATATGTGAGTAGAAAATGTAAAATTGAGAACTGACATTATTGAGTCAACCAAGGGCGAAAAACACGAGAACTGCAATAAATTCTGAAATGTTTGCTATTTTATTATGGAAAATTTAGTAGTTTAACAACATCTATTGTCGTATGGGCTGAAAATTAACTATAAGAGATATTTTAACGTCGAAAATGTAGTTTTAAGAGACGGTGATCATTTAATTTACCGCCAATAGAATTAATGCAGGAAAAAATTTAGAAAACAACGAAGAAGATATGACACAAAATTGCTGTTATGAAATCTCATGTCTGTGTCAAAATGTCATTGATGATTAAACCTACCGAATGTTGTACAAATTACAACCCGTTTATTTTCATTCAATTTTAAAATTCAGATATAAAAAATTATAAACGTAATCGTTTCTTTATGTTCATTCCAAACCGCCTCCTCCAAAATGAACGGTTTTTAATATAGTTACAAGGCAAACCATTAATATATAATTAAATTGTACTTTTGTATCCTTTTCACACAACAATCCAAATATATGCATACATGTATGTAAAATAAAACATTAAACGCATCACAGTCGGCCCTAAACAAAAGAACGACAGTGTCAATTGAAGGATATAATTACTAGTAACAGGCAGCAGATGACAAAGGTATATCTTCACTTGTATTGAAGCCTTTATAGGGTATAGTGACAGAAATTTCTTCCGAAAATGTGGGTGCCATATTCTCTATATTATCTAATTCACCCATAAATTGTGAAATATGTCGATCAATTTTTTCTGTAAGTAAAATGATCAGTATTCAAATATTTTAAATTAGTTTTATTTAGTATTTAAATCTTATAGTTACCACGATGTCATGTGAGTGAACATGGAACTAGAAATATAAAATTAAACACAATGGTACCGATCTATTAATATAATTAAGTATACATTAAAGTCTAGTGAGATTAACACGGAGTAAAATGTTCGATCCAATAACAAATCCAGTCGAATCCACAGGACTTTTTAAGTCAGTTAAACACAATCGTTTTCTCTTAAAGACATTGCTTCAATGTCAATCACACTATGATCGTGCTAACCAAATAAACTTCAGTTAACAATTATTATTTACAAAAAAACGAATTTAGAAAATTTTGGATTAAGTATGCAAATACTTTTTAATTGAATGCACTGCAAATAAGTATTTGACTGATTAGAATGAAAACATTTAATTATTTGCAAACCATTAAAAGGGTTTATTTTTACTATCTAACGAAAACGCGGTCAAGGGAACGGATTTGAAATCCTTACTGGGAAAAGAAACTTTCAGCTTGTAGAGTGAGCTCACAATTTTTGATAGTTTGTAAATAAAATTAAATTGAGAAATATTTTGAATAGAATTACAAACAAGTGTCGTGGTTGCAATCTTTAAATTCACTTACCTAAGTTTGGCTGTTTTAGACACTCTGGTGTTAGTTTCTCTGTTGTTCCATTAAAAATAAAAGTATTTAGTGCATTTTTCAGTAATATACCTATTTAGAACCGATTTTTCCATCGTCAGACTATCCACCCAATTAAATTATAAGAATTTTATATCAGTTATTACTATTTAAATACCAGTACTTTTCCAAATGTTTTAAATTAAGTAGTGATAATTAAAAAATTCGAAACTGTGTTAACTGGTGAATAACATTTTGACTAAATCTAACATCTAAAAAATCGGTATTTAATATCAAATACACATACTTTTATAGTTCTTATAAACTTGAAGATATTTTTGGGCTTTTTCATATTGGCGCATTAAGTAAAAAGATATGACCAATAGTCCATGTGTTTCAAATAATTCCTCGTAGGCCTCGGGATCGGAATGCAAATAAAGGAACATTTCAAAGTCATTTGTAGCACACTGCAAATAGAAACATCAAGTTAAAGTATATAAGTACTAAAACATTAACAATCAAAATAGCTCAGTGTATATGCAAATGGAATAATATTTAAAAATATATACATATGTTACATTATTTAATCTATCTATATCTAAAGCAATGATAGTAGGAAAACAACGATTAGTTAGTTACGAAAACAACCACACCTTTATATAGCTGTGACATATTGTTGTGAATTCGATTAGGTGACCAACCAAGCACTATCAAATGTTCAGTAACATAACACGTAATGATGTACATATATTATGACTACTTCATAGCTATTATAAATAGGCTATAATGGACACGTGTAAGCTTAAGAGTAAGTAAATTTAACACTGCTTGTAAAAATCTAAGAAATCTTCATTTTAGAAGTAGATGGAGGTATATATTTTATATATTTAACACCAATATTTACAAGCGCATGTTTCAAACATATGCCCTATATTTAAATCCATTTGGTGGGGATACATTTCTTTTATCTTATAAAAAAATCTATGGTATTTGGTCATCGCCGTTTTTAATTTGTACATATATACACATTTAGACTACATACTTGACAGTTATACAATTTATTTCGTTATTTTTCTAATTAACTTACATATCTGGGTGAACAAACGTTGGAGGTGGAAACGGTGGAGGGATCGCAAATGTACAAATATCCATTTAGAAATTGTTCAAACATTTACTAAATTTTTGCAAATTATACTACAAGAAAATTTATGGCTGCGCTTTAATAAGCTGAAAGCAACCAAGATGTTGACGCATAATTTTATTATATCATATTTTCCATCTCAACTGTTTCGAAGCTTTTGAAACTCAAGCAATATAACATGCATCTCTTACCTCGAAGTGACAACATTGATAATAACAGCTTCCTCGCAGTTTTAAGGCAGTTTGCAAGAACGGAGAATTTTTAGGTGTACACAACACAACTGAGGTAACAATTTGTATTCCCTAAAAGTAAAATTTATATAGTGGATGTTCAATAAAAAATGAGAAATATACCAACTTTCATAATCTCATCGTAGTTATTGGTGGCGAAAAATTGACGAACTTTATTCAACATGTTGGCAGCATCATCATAGTTGTAATTAAAACTAAAATGATCATTCATCTCCTGGTCAAGAATCGCGAAAAATTTCTCTGTTTCTCTTAAGATTATTATTTTTAACGAAAAATTAATTCCTCATTAAAATAATACGAAATTTACTTACTCTATATTACGGGAGTTTAGTGTTTTCTCAAATAAGATGTATTCAGGCTGATAACGATCCCATGTAATGGATGGGCTCGGTAGTTGCAATGGTATGCGATGCATTTCAAAAATTGCACAAAAAGAAGTAAACTCCAACAGAATTTTACAAACGATGATATATATGATGTAATTGTAACGGGAATTTCGAACAAACTTCGTAGTCGCTCTCTATATATTAACGGCGTTGAGGCCAGTTTCATGCCACACATAAAGCGGAATTTATACGATCAATCATTTGGCGATAAACGTTCGTATGTTTGAACCTAGCTCTTATGCTGCATACACACGAAGCAAACGTTGGTGCAACCAAGGCATGTTGATTCGACGGTTGCCTCGTGTGTAGCTTTGTTGCTCGTTGAAATGCGTGTTGCTGCAACCGTTGCCTGAAATATCAAAATATATTGATATTTTGTGATGGTTGCCGCAACGGTTGCATCGTGTGTATCGTTGTGTACTGCTTTTACTGGCATAGTTCGTTGAAATTGTTTTTCTATTCACGGAGTGAAGCAACAAATGAAAACAGTGAATTGCGAAACAAACAAATATGGCAAATTGAAAACAGTGAAAATTGGTTAAATTTCATTTTATCCAACTATTTTCCGAATATTCCTTCGTCGATCGTCTTATTATTTCGGTAGTTTTTTGGATCATGTTGATTTAATTCCTTCAACAACCTATCATTTGAAAATTCTTCTTTCGGTAAAACACAATTTTTTAACTACATTCTTCTTTTCTTTTTTGATTTCATCTGTTCTTCCTCATCGCCATATAGCAGTTCGTCAATAACAATAATTGCACTGCCACGGGCTTGGTCTCCAAAATGCTTCTTTCTATAAAAAAATGTTTTTCTCTTCGAGTCGAAAGCCTCTGTAGCTAGTACTCATTCCCCCAACACCTTACACTCATAATTAATTATGGTGTAAGGTATAATAATAATAATAATAATAATAATAATAATAATAATAATAAAAACAATAATTGCAACTATCTCCCTTACCCCGACGCTACACGCGCCAGGGCAAGTTCGAAAAACTCAATACCTTCAAAGATTTTCACCAATCCTCTCACACATTTGCTACTGGCGGCGCTACTGGCAACGAAATTTCAGAGACAGTAAATTTTTGACACATGCGGCCAGTAAATGTCAAATTCATACTCTGAATCACTGATGCACAAGAGAGAAATAAAAAAGTATTATTGAATTTAAAAAATGCTACAAAAACACCAACTACAAAAATTATTTCACAAAATTTTTTGTTGTAATGTAAGAGTTGGACATTTTGGTACTACAAATAAGAAAAAAGGGTATAATAGTTTGAAAACAATAAAAAAGTACTAATACCAAAATAACTGTGCTTCGTATGCGCCATACAAAAAGGCACCCTAAATGGTACGAAAGAAGAAACTAATAAACTAAAAGTAAATGATGTTTAAATAAAACTCCTATATAATTGCATATATATAGTCATAGACACACCAGCAAAAAGCCCTGATATGAACCCCATTGAAAATGTATGGGCGCACCTTAAAAAAACAGTTGCAAACGGGTTCTAACGTATAAAAACGCTACTGTAGGGAGAACCTTTCCATAGGATGACCGAAAAACAGGTACGAAAAAATAAGGACAATCACATTTGGATAAAATATTTTCTTAAAAAAGAGACAAATTATCAAATGTCAATGTTCTTTATCAGGTGATCGTTTTGGCGAGAGCATGAGAAATTATATATAACATCCGTCTCAACTACCTTGATTACTGTACGTCGTTCGATTTCAATTGAGCCATAAAAGGATCAAAGCTTTTTCTGCTTGTCTTTCTTCTCTGATTCGCGTCAATCAAAAACACAAAGTTTTGATTTTCTATAAATCGGCGTCCATGTGACGCATACTAATCGATCACTAATCATCATGGTTCATCACATGGTTGAAGTCAACTGATTGACCGTCTAAGGTTAACCTGCTTAGAAGTACAGCCAGGGGTTTTTTTTTTGAGAAAACAGTCTTTGGCAGAATCGAGTCAAGGGAGCTCCACCAGTATATATATTGATTATTTATGATTCATTTTTTTGTATGTATATATTTCTAAATTGAGAAATATTTTTTTCTTTGAGTGTATAAATTTATAATTAAAGAAAGAAATTGTAAATTATTTTGTGCGGTAGGATAAATTAAACCGAAATCCCGTAGAGGAGTGAATACTTTTGGGGAAGTAACCCATAAAGTAAGGAAAGCTGGAAAAGGTATCGTTGGAGGATAATGGAAAGAAGAAGAGTGATGGAAACGGTAGAAAGGATTGATAGGGAGGAGAAGAGGCCGTTTGCGACAGTAACAGTTAATGGGAAAAGAATCAGAGGAGTACTAGATACTGGAGCATCTGTGAGTGTAACTGGGAAAAACTGTAGAAAACTGGTGAGTGACTTGGGGCTGAAGGTGCGGAGGTATTTTATTATAGTAAGTACGGCTGGCGGACATAGACAGCTAGTATTGGGGAGAGTAACCGTGCCCATGTAGTTTAACTGGGAAAGTAACTATATAACCTTTTTCCTGTGCCCTACGCTGCACCAAGAGGTTTATTAGGCGTCGGTTTTTTGCAAAAGTTTAGCCTAGCGCGGGGTATAGTTGGGGTAAATGAAGAAGTTGCTGAGTCGGATATGAAAGATAACGGGGGAAAAATTGAGGCGCCCGAGATGCATGATGTGTCACTAAGCCAACAGGAACAGCTGGGTAGTGTAAAACAGGCCTTTTAGTCTTATGAAGTGCATGGCCTGGGGAGGACTCTTATAGAAAAGCATTATATTCGTTTAGTTCAGGAGTCATTGAGGAGAGTGATAGCCCCTGGAACAACCGAGTTACCTTAGTGAGGAAACCGGGTAAAAACAGGCTATATCTAGATGCCAGGAAGTTTAATGAAAGCACTGTGAAAGATGCCTATCTGTTGCCATATATAGAACGAATTCGAAGCCGGATAGAGAACCGTTTTCATTAGTATAATCGATTTGAAGTTTGCTTTCTGGCAGATGGAGCTGGAAGACTAAAGTAAGAGATGTACAGCTTTCATAGTGCCTGGGCGGCCGCTGTACCAGTTTAGGGTATTGCCGTTTGGTCTATGCAATGCGGCTCAGCGATTGTGTAGGATGATGGATAAGGTAATTCCCCAAAGGTTAAAGTTGAATGTGTTTGTGTATTTGGATGACCTCCTAGTAATATCAATAGACTTCCCATCGCATATGCGAATATTAAGTAAGGTAGCCGAGTGCTTGAGGAAGGCCAACTTCTCTATAGGATTCAGAAAGTCAAAGTTCTGCTTTAGATAAATGAGTTACTTAGGATCCAATATTGGAGGAGGAGTATGAAAGACAGATCCGGCGAAAGTACAAGCTATTTGTCAAGTCCCGGTGCCAAGTTCTGTGTGGGAAGTTCGGAGGATTTTAGGAACAGATGGTTAGTATAGGAGGTTCGTGAAAGATTATGCACAAAAAGCGGCCCCGTTGACAAAGACACTCGGACCCTGACGGAGCAAGCAGTTGTTGCTTTTGAAATTTTGAAAAGTGCCCTGACTTCGGCTCAAGTGCTAGCCCCCCGATTTCCTGAAATATTTTTATATCCAGTGCGATGCCTCACAAGTGGGAATACTAGCCGTCCTGCACCAATTGAATGAAGAGGATATGGATCGGCCAATTGCCTTTTACTCGCAAAAATTGAATCAGGCACAACAGAATTATAGCGTAAAAGGAGTGCTGTGAAGCATTTCCGACCGTATGTGGAACTTATGCCTTTTACGGTTATAACTGACCAAGCCAGTTTGAAATGGCTGAGGACGCTGCGCGTCCTAACAGGCCAATTAGCATGGTCGTTACTGTTGCAGTCTTACGATTTCAATATAAAACATCTCTGTCCCGTGCAGTGGAGAAAACTGGGTTTTTGGGGTTAGACACAACCGAGTTCGAGTCAGAAGATTAGTTGAATAGGGTACGGCTTATAGACGTGAAGACAGAGGAAGGGATGGTTTTTAAGTGTATATGGTTCCTATGTGATGAGTATGGCGAATCTAGCTATAAGATATGGGTACCAGAGGCTTTAACCTCAACCTTAATAACCCATGCACATGAAGAAAAAACTGCAGCACATGGTTGAATAACAAAGACCTTGCATCGATTAAGAGCATTCTATTACTGGCCAGGCATGGTGGTGCGAGTGAGGAATCATGTGAGGGGGTGCAGAGTGTAGTAAACAGACCCTGCGACCAGTTATGGGAATGGAAGTGAAAACTGAAAAACCTTTGCAGAAATTGTACATAGATTTTTTAGGGAAGTACCCTCGGTCTAAATCGGGAATGCCTATTTACTAGTGATACTAGACCATTTCTCAAAGTTCGTGTTCCTAAAAGCGATGCAAAGAGCGTAATTATTTTCCTGACGGAAGGAGTATTCCACAAGTTCGGACTGCCTGAGGTTATTTTCTCGGAAAATGGAAGGCAGTTCATGGGGGTCTCCCATTATGGTAGGCACCTTGGCGTGGTGTGGGGGCTTAAGTTGCAAAGATTCGTCGGACTGCTTTAACCCAAGGCCATATACTGCCCCCTGGCAGGGCCGCCAG
Source organism: Clusia tigrina (assembly GCA_920105625.2). Taxonomy (NCBI): domain Eukaryota; kingdom Metazoa; phylum Arthropoda; class Insecta; order Diptera; family Clusiidae; genus Clusia; species Clusia tigrina. The sequence goes on from OV050031.1 coordinate 156,621,176, forward strand.
TGTTTTTAGACAGACCGACCGATGAGTAACGAACAAAGATCTACCACGTGTGCGTTTGTTTTCCCAGGTTAGGGGCGGTAAACAACGACGTCTGTTTTGTCCATGTTAGGAGCGGTCGGTTTTGTTCTGAGTCTTTTGTGCGTGGGGTGGTAGACTGTAAAGAAACCCCACGGGGAGCGGGTGTTTTTTCTGGTCTCAGATGTCGAAAACAAGTAAGGAAGAGTTTACGGTGCAGGGGGTCGGATCCCCAGTACCGGCGGTAGGTGGTTGGCGAGGAGGCCACCTGGCGTCGATATCAAGCAACTCCTCAGGCATCGCCGTGGTACCCCAGGCCGCGAGGTCTGCTAGTGCTACTGGGAGGGTCTCCAAGCCAGCTTTGGGTAGGCAAGGGGCCTGTGAGGTGGAGGCTGAGGGGGATCGCATAGGATCTCTGCTTCTCGGCTTGCGCATAGACCACGCAACCGATGACGACTTGTTGTCACATGTCAGCAATGTTTACGACATAGGCTCGGATGTTGAGATGCAATTGCTCAGTCCTTCTCAGCCCTCCGCTCCACATGCTCCTGAGCCGGGGAAGGAGACAAGGAAGGTGGTAAGCCTCACAAAAGAGCAAAAGGCCAGAAATGGCTATAAGCGCTCGTAAAATAAAGGCGAAAGATCCTTCTTCCTCTACAAAAAGGGAGAAGCATCTCATTACAAAGCATGAAAAGGTCGTAGCAAGGTTTGAGAAAAATAGCGCTGCGGCCAGTTCATGCAATAAAACGGAGCAGGGAAGTGTTGGGGCAGAGTTTGATAATGACAACGCTTCGACCTCCAGGAAATACGGTAAACCGGACAAGGCCACAGGTGACCGCGTAAAGGTGCCGCCAAAGCTAAAGCCGAATTCTTCGAAGGAGCCACATACTCGTAGCTTGGTATCGGGCAAAACTTCAAAAAGAGTTCGGTCTGATGAGCAGGCTCAGAGGGCTTCAAAAAGCCGAAGCCATCGGCCTCCTTCGAATCACCGATGGAGCTACAGGTAGCTATCATCGACAGAGTCGACCCTGATGGGAAGATAACGCTGAAGAATTGGTTGCTAGTAGAGGCGCGCCTGATAGCGGATATGGTCGGGGCTGACGGCGGGGAGCTGCAGTTTGGCGGGGCCCGCTGGCAGGGGGGTGTTAATGGTTATCGTCTCTACATTCCACAAACACAAGGTAAGATCAGAAAGTGTATAGTTGCCAAGAAGGATATTAATATTTTTCTTCTTACTCCCTACAGCACTGGAGACCTTACAACGGTGGTATGTGAGCACAAGTCTAGTTTGTTGCTAGCGACCCCATACTTTCCGTACAACGTGGAAGGGCCGCCACTACAGATCTTCCGGCAACTTATCACCCACGGTCCATTTTTGATTAAATTATCTCCACTAGCCTAACTTTATGTAACCAGGGAAATCAGCAAACGTTTCGTAATAGCGTTAGGGAAGAAGTGATTGACATCACTCTGGCCACTTGATCTAATATCATAAGGGTCGACAACTGGAGAGTATCTGATGCCTGTTCCTTTTCGGATCATAGTCGGATACGCTTCTCAGTCTGCTCCGAGGTAGTGGCCCCACGGCTTTTTAGGAACCCAAAAAAGACTGACTTGTCCAAATTCTCAAGACAGGCGACTCAAAAACTTACTTTGATGAAAGTTAAAGTCGGCGAAAGGAATGCTAACGTTGATAAGGCGGTAGGTTGTCTTACGGGAATACTGAAAAAATCTTTTGAACTATCTGGTTCTTTGACTAGGACGCGTGCTAAACCAAAACCGGTTTGGTGGAACGCTGAGTTAGGACTGTTTAGGAAAAAGCCAAGAGGACTCTTCAATAAGGCCAAAAACAGACGGCTGGAAGAGAATTGGGAAAATTATAGAGTCAGCTTTGATTAATATAAAAGCAAAATTAAGGCTGCAGAAAGGGAGTCCTGGCAGCAGTTTTGCGGAACTCTGGAGTCGGTAAATAAGGCATCGATACTAAGGAAAATACTGTCCAGAACCACGACGGTTCTCGGCAGCGTGAACAGGCGGGATGGCTCATGGACTGGCTTGTGTCAGGAGTCCTGGAGGTTTTGAAGGAAACGCACTTTCCAAGTTGCACGGATTCGTATACCGTCGATACGCACTCGGTAAATCTTGCCCGTGTTGCAAGGACCGACGTGTCGGATATCGTGAGGGAGGCTAAGATAGCGTGAGCAATAGGCTCCTTCGACCCGTACAAGTCAGCGGGTCCTGTTGGGGTTATACCGGCAACATTCTGCTGATTGCGTGATTCCCCATCTAGTTTACATCTTCACAAGGTGTTTCGAGGATGGGTACGTGCCAAAAATTTGGAGAGAAGTCAGGATGGTTTTCATTCTAAAAGCGGGAAAAATAGATCATTCTACTAACAGGGATTACAGAAAAATAAGTCTCTCATCGTTTATTCTTAAAACATTTGAGAGACTTATTGATGAGAATATTAGAAGGGTTACCAATATTGGCACAGTGGATACTGCGCAACACGCATACCGTAAGGGTAGATCCGTGGTTGGTATCATTGAGAGGTCAATGAACTATAAGGAATACACGTTGGTAGGTTTTCTGGACATTGAGGGGGCCTTCAGCAATGTAAATACAGAGGCGATCTGTAAGGCGCTGAGAGATCACGGAGTGAAGGAATTCATAAAGACATGGATTAACACAATGCTAGTAAGCAGGGTCATTAACGCAACTATGGGGACGGCCTCAGTGAGTAGGAGGACTACAAGGGGTACGCCACAGGGGGGAGTGCTATCACCTCTGCTACGGCTTCTAGTAGTAAATGCGATTTTAGGAACCTTAGAAGCAAAGAGAGCAAAGGTTGTAGCCTACGCTGATCCCATACTAATCCCGGGCAAGTTCTTGTCAACGATCAGTGAACTCATGGAATCAGCACTGAGCGAGATTTCCGAATCTGCTGAGCGCAGCGGCTAGTTTTGTTCACCAGGAAAACAAAAATCCATGAGTTCTCTTTGCCAAAGTTAGGTAGGGTAACGTTGAATCTCTCTTCAGAACCAAGATACTTGGGTATCATTCTGGACTCCAAGTTAAATTGGAGGAAGAATATTGAGGAGAGAAGAAAGAAGAGGTTGGCTGCATACTATACCTGTAAAAGGATCTTTGGGAAAAATGGGAACTGTCACCATACATTGAGTATGGGATATACACCACAATCATTAGACCAATTTTAACCTACTGGTCCATCGTCTGGTGGAAGGCGTTGGGAAGGAAATGTAATCAAACCCGTATTGGAAAAGTACAAAGACTTGCTAGCCTGGAAATCTCAGGGGCTGTACGCAGCGCTCCTCAAGAAGGTTTAAACATATTATTTGACCTCTTACCACTACTAGGAGTGTTCATTCAGGGTTGTGCAGCCAAGTGTGCTGTCAGACCAAAGGAGTGCAACACGTGGAAATCTGCCAACTATGGACACTGTACAATTTTGAGCGAAATAAGACGGAAGGGTGGGTCAAAGGTTAGTTACGTCCAATTTAGAAACGGCTACAGATTACATGACTTCTACTATGGATTTTACAGCTAGAATTCCAACTCTCCAGGGAAGAGTGGGAGTCAGGCTCTGTGACGCGTAATTCTGACATTACCATCTACACTGACGGCTCAAAGATGGAGGGTGGAACAGTGCCCGGTGTCTTCTCGGTATGCTTGCAGGCAAGATAGTCATATCAGCTGCCTGACGCATGCAGCATCTTTCATGCCGAAGCCTATGCAATTGAGAAAGCGGCCAAACTGATACAAAGTAGTACAATTCGACCTTTGAATATGACTATCTTTGTGGATAGTCAGGCGGCGCCTAAAGCAATAGAATTCAAGACAGTTAAATCGAAGATGGTAATGAAATGTCGTACCTCACTACTGAACATTGGACCCCACAAAGTCTCACTTTGCTGGGTTCCCGGACATAGCGATATAGAAGGGAATGAATTAGCGGACGAGATGGCCAGAAGGGGCTCTGAAATGAACATTAACGAAGCAGATACCTCAATACAAATCCTGATATGCGAACTGTTTAGGAACGTAGATGAATTCACTATTGCAGTGACAAATAACTTATGACTAATCGTGACGACTGTGAAGTTTCAAGGGCCTTATGGCCTAGGTTGGACATGAAGAGAACAAAGGTTCTGTTACGGCTCAACAAACCTGCAGTAAGGGTGCTTACGGGCGCATTACGGGGCATTGTGCTAACCAATGCTTCAACATTGGCGTATTCCGTCGAGCGAGATAGAGTTGATTCATCACTTTTTATGTCAATGTCCGAGACTACAGTTGAAACGACTTCAATGTTTGGGGTCGCGCTTCTTCACAAGTTTGAACGAGATAACGAAGGCAGATTTATCGGATCTTCTCACTTTCATCTGGATAACCAAATGGTTTAATAGGGATGGAACTTCCAATGTTTATGGAAATCGAGGGTAAGGGCGAGTATGCCTCCTCCTGGGATTTTTGAAGGCAATCACAATGGACATAGATGTCTCCGTGTGGAAGTGCGGATACTTCGTATCCGCACACGCCATCCCAACCTAACCTAACCTCATGGGGGTAGAGTTCCAAAATTGGATTGAAGGGTATAAAATTCGGCATATGAGAACTGCAGTCTATTCACCTCAGGCCAACGCTTCCGAAAGTCCATACTGAACGCTATTAGAGGGTACTTGGAGAACGATCAGAGGGACTGGGAACCTGAAATCGAATGTGTGTTGAGAGGTTCATTCAACTCAGCGACGGGAGTGTCCCCTTACTTTGCCCCATTTTGATAGAATATGTTTACTAGCGGCTATAAGTTGGCGCAGAAGTTAGGAGCGTTAGAAGAAGGAGAAGTAAACGGCCCACCGCGAGAGGACCGCATACGGCTCATTCGCCATAAGTTACAGAAAAGATTGAATTTAGCACACGAAAAGTGTACCAGTTAACGTCCAAAAGGAAAGACACACATATACCACAACATTAATGGCGCAGCCGTTAGGAACCGGCCAACATATGAAGTTACATTTTGAGGATACCCCCAACATTAATGGCGCAGCCGGTAAGATGACCTACCGTCCCAGGGCCATCTAAAAACCATTTCGGAGCAAACCCAGGATTAGTGAAAAAAAAATGCTGAAGCAGGAAAAATAAATCTGCAACAATAACAGCAGCATCATCACCGACAATAGCAGCAGCATCATCAATAACATCAACAAAAAGCTACAAGCATCAGTCATCTGAGCGATGGAGCGAGCAAATGGGAAACTTTAAATATTTTATTATTGTAGCGTAATTTAAGTAGATACTTCTGCGACCCTGAATGGCGCCGTAGCGGTGGTCAAAGTAGTTGCAATATACAGGCGCCATCGCGCTGTTGCACGCAACTATGTATGGGCAAACATAAACCGTCAGTAAAATACGGTCTATAATACGGTAGACGGTCTATGTACGAGTATGTCGTCTTAGTTGTGAGGTTTTTTTTTATAGGAGAATGTGTTTGTGTGTCGGTAGGGAAATTTAGTTTTTTAAGCACAGTTAAATAAAAAGCTTAGGGTATTAGGCAGCAATACATCAAGAGATGCATACAACACGGGCTGTTGATTTAAAGTTTGTGTATATGCTTAATTTGTATTTTGCATATTTTGCAATATTTGGGATAGGAAAAAACTGAAATTTGAGACGTGTTTTAATTTTTAACGGTGTCAATTGTTGTAATCGTTCTTCCTAACTAGTTTTTGAAAATCTTATTCTTCAAGCAGAAATAAAATCAGACATTTTCAGCACTAGTCGGATAGGAAAATGCGGGAGAGTAATTTCGTCAAATTGGTCGCCTTATTCAAAATAGATTCATTGAAAAGCATTAACAAAAAGGATGATATATTTATATAAATAATTTGTATCCACGTTCAGAGATTGCGCAAGTAACTAAGTATCATTTTTATAAATCTATATATTAATACGGAAACAACTCAATAAATAAAAATTTAAGGAGGAATTAACTACTAGTTTTTAAATTTATCTTATTAATATATTGACTTTAATACCAAATATTCTTAATTGTCATAATTGTCAAACAGAGAAATTTTTGATGATATTGAATTTCGTACTTTTTGGAGAGTGAATAGTAGTTAAAATTTACATGAACGATAACATAAAATTTTGATTTTCCCAGAAGCAGTCGGTGTGGTTATCATTAATTGTGGACGGATAATTGGTTTTGCTGATGATTTGCTTGCAAAAAATTGCGTCTATACTACAATTATTTGCATGAATTCAAAGTGTCTATTTTCATCTTCTCTGCTATAAAGAGACTGACATAGAAATCTAGAGGCCAAACTACTTTTTTAAGCAAGCAAAGAAATATGTATGTTATAGCGAGAAACGGAACAAATAGCAAAAATGTCAATTGTTGTTTTTTCAAATTGTTGTTATGAATACAGGTTCATAAATTGCGCAGATCGATGTGCAAAGTTTATCTTTCTGGGGATTACGTCACAGCAGTCCAGTTATAAAGCGGAATGTCAACGATAGGAATTTGGTTTCGCGTCATCTAAACTAAATCGTGCATCATAATTTTGATTGTTCCATCGATATTTTACAATTCGTTATGCCTCGGCAACAATCGCTAAACGGGGGATACGAAGCGGGAGTGAACAGAAAGAGAATGACACCAATTAGAGGTGTAAATAAAAATTTTAATAATGATAATAATGGTGATAATTCCATTTCTTTACTTGTTGTGTTTAAAAGTGGATTAAATGAAATTCAGGGTAATTTCCGTAGCTTTGATCTTGGTGCAATAATTTCAAGATGTAGATTTTGTGGAGCACTGCATTTTGAAGCTGAAATAACTGCGCGAAATAGAACAGAATTCACTCTGTGTTGTGAAAAAGGTAAAGTTCTGTTGCCTTCTCTTACACAAAAAGTATTTCTTAATAGTTTGTTTGAGGGTTTAAGAACAATCATTCCGTTAATTAGGGAAACATAAAATAATTATTTTAGCAACATTCGGAGTCTACATTAGGATTTAGGCAACATTAGGATTTAGCAACATTAGGATTTAGCAACTCCGAATTCATGACGTATTCTATCATCAAACAGCTCCATTGACTGCTCAATATGGTATTGCGCCGTGTTACGCGCAACTATATTTTTATGATGATGACACCGCGATCACATATAACTTACACGAGCAAGTTAATCAGTCATGTAATGCAAATTTAATGAAAGCAATTTCTAATGAATTGCAACATATCAATTCTTTCGTTTGCTCCTTCGTTGCAATAAGAGATCATTATGCGAGGCTGAGAATATTGATCGAGAAATTTGTATGGTATATGTATATGTATGTAATAATCACGATACCGATATTGGATGTTATAATGATACAATTGCTACGGATGTTGCTGTCATTTTTAGTACAGTTTAGTACAGCCCTAGCCATTGTTATTTATAAATGGTGACACTGGGTGGCATGTTAATATTTCTTTAAAGTTACCTTCAACGTCACGTACGTCAAACACATCACGACATAATGTCACTATGCTGAAATATGCATCATATAGACTGGCAATCAGTGACCATTTTTGTACATTGCAAAATTTTTTTTAAAATGGATCGTATGCTCGAATTGAAGGCACACGTCTTCCTTCATAAGAGAAAATCAAGTGTCATTCAAGACAGAAGTTTATAATAACTTGACCGATTATCTTGAATCGCATCCTGATGGCGGTGATCAATTAGGCAGAAAAATGATTCTGCCATCTACTTTCACCCGGTCCTTTCGAAACATGCATCGAAACTACATCGATGCAATGGCCATTGTCCAACATTTTGGTACACCATCGTAATTTGTGACAATGAGTTGCAACCAAATTGGCCTGAAATTTCGAGTAATATACATCAAATGATTCGGCTAATTTTCGATCTGAAATCATTGTACGTAAGGCGAAATTAAAATAATTGATTTATTTAATTGACTAAAAGAAAGTCTTTGGTTGTGTTAAAGCTATTATTTACACTATCGCTTTTCAGAAGCGTGGGTTCATGGCTCATGCTCATATTTTGATTAATTTGAGTGAAAATGATAGAATTGTTTCTCCAAATGACATTGATCAAGTTTGCGCTGAATTTCCAGATAGTATAGTCAACCAAAATTGCATGATTACGTTTCAAGGCCATGATGCACGGACCGTGTGGTTTCTTTAATCCCAATGCAATTTGCATGAGAGATGGTAAATGCTCGAAAAATTTTTCGAAAAATTTTTGTGTTTCTACAATGCAAGCTGTTAATGGCTATCCCGTGTTTAGAAGACGAGATAATTGTAATTCTGTTGCTGTGTGTGGCAGTTCACTTGACAATTCTTAAGTTGTGAGAAACAACTCATATTTGTTGGCAAAATTTAACTGTCACATTAAAGTTGAAGTGTGCACTACTATTAAAAGTGTTAAATATATTTACAAATATGTCTATAAAGGCATAATAGTGCAACTGTTCAACTAGGTACGGAAGGAAGTGCCGAAAATCAAGAACTTCAACTTGATGAAGCGAGGAATATTTTAAATGGTCGATATGTTGGATCAACTAATGTGGCTTGGCGTATTTTTGCTTATCCAATCCATTTTCAATCTCATGCCATAATAAGGCTTGACATTTATTTACCAAGTACACAAAATATTATTTTTAGAGGAGGTCAAGCTGTGCAAAATGTGAGACAAACTAAATTGTTGGCATTTTTTATATTAAATATAAATGATCCTTATGTTAATCAATTGTATTATACTGAAATTCTATTACATTATGTTTGGATGGATGAACAGAAGCGATGGCAGAGGCTTCAACGTGGTGGTGATAAAATTATATCACGCATGTATGTAGTTTCTTCGAAAGATATTGACCTTTTTCATTTCCGGCTGCTTCTATTGCATGTCGTTGGTCCGAGATTTCGAAAACAGTAACCAGGGTCGTACCCGTATTTAATGGTTCTGCTTCGGACGACTTACTGTCAGAAGTCAGTAAGTTTATTCAGGGGTGTGAACTTGCAAGAAGGTGCATAAGGCCAGATGAGTTACAGGATTTCTTTGACTGTGTGAAGCAGAGGTGTGAATTCCAGAAGTGAAGCGAGGATGAGCAACACCGGGGTAGAAATGGTTCTCATGTGGACGAATGTAACATTGAGCAGGGACCCGGTCCCATGTCCGACAGGCCGGAGGAGATGGATATCCCACTTAGCCAGGAGTCGGCTGGGATGTCTATCTCCTCGGAACAAGAGAGAAAATTTTTCTTCAACCTGCTGAAGAGAAAATGACTCCAAAATATAGGATGAAGCTGTCCGGCGTTGGACGTAAAAGGTTTAAGGCTTTGCTTGCCATGGCATATCGCTGGAAACAACAATGTCCTTGGCAGCAAATCCTGCCAACGTATCTGCGCGAACGACCCCTAAAATATCCCGATTGGATGGCTCCACGCCGACATCGAGGGGTCCAGGCCGACAAAGCGGTTTGCACAAGAGGGTAAACAAATATTGATAAATTGTCAATAGTACCCCCGCCGGTTTGTGGTGAGATGAAGGAGGTGGAGACCTTACTTGGGCGCGAACCTGGTAAGAGAAAGAAGGTAGCGATGGTCTCTGCAAGACATGGCATGCAGGGCGCCTCCTTGAGGGTTCCCTGTTCAAAGTCAATCTAGCAGAGACAGTCTGCTCCAAAAATGTCAGGGTTATACCTAGCAATTTCCCGGAGGGCATATGGTCCACTGAAGAAATTGGGAAGGTACAAAGATGTATTCTCGATAAGATATTCGAGACCCGGGGGGCCCAGTGAAGCCTCACTTTGGAGGCTTTAGTTTTAAGCCTGGATGGTTGACGATCAACTGTATGTAGCCTGGGCTGAGGAAATGATACCAATCATAAAGCCATGGGAGGGGGCTGATTTGAGGGTAGTGGACGAGGCAGAAGTGCCAAAGACCAAGATCTTCGTTGGCTACTTTCGCGGCTCGGTGTATTGGCAGAATGACCGAGTTTTGTGGCAATTGGAGTCGCAGAATTCGGGCATTAGTGTCAGTGAGTGGCGGGTGCTCCATCGTCTACAAAAAGGCGACCATGTCCAGCTGCCAATTGCTCTGGACCCCATCTCGTCTGATAGAGTCGAGAAACTGGGTAACAAGATCTACTATGGCTTTGGCAATCCAGCTCAGACTTACACTGAAGGTGAACGGGACAAAACCTGCTGATGTTGGCGAAGAGCAACCAACAACATCTGTAGCAGCGCGGGAAAAACAGAGTAGCCAAAAGCCGAAAACGAGACCCGAAGCAGGCCACAAATGGGCGCATAAATGGTCTACATGGGGTTTTAGATCTCACCCTAACTAGCGCATTTATATCAAACAACATTTCAAATTGGAGGGTGCTTAATGAAGTCTCTTTGTTGGACCATAGGTACATTTGCTTTGATCTGGGGGGGGGGAGATTGGAGGCACCTTCGAAATGAGAAATGTTAGGAAGACCAACTGGTCGATATATAACATTTACTAGATCTTGAAGTTAACAAATTAAGCAATATAATAATTCAGGCTTTTGAAAATAGTTGCAATCTAGTTGTGAAGAAACTCCACCTTGGTGGAGTGGGGAGCTAAACATTTTGCGCAAAAAATCCCGTCAACTATTTAATAGTGCCAAGTCTAATGGTGACTGGGCATCCTATAGAAGAGCCTTAACGACCTATAATAATGAGTTGAAAACATCTAAGAGAGACTCATGGAAAAAGTACTGTGAGGAGATTGAAACGCTCCCAGCAGCTAACCGACTCAACAAATCACATTCAAAACCACAGATATTGATAATGTACAACCGTGGCCACTTCGGCAAGGTGTTGATGTATGGGCACCTGCGTTAACAAACATTTTCAGGATAAACCTGGAATTAGGTATACTGCCTAAACCTTGGACGAAGGCTAGGGTGGCTTTCATAACGAAAGCTATCAAAAAGGCGGACCACACGCCAAAAACCTATCGCCCCATTAGCCTAACTTTATTCCTGCTAAAAGTTATGGACAAAATTCTGGATCAATATATCAGGAAAACTTATCTTAAAGACTCACCTCTTCATATTTAACAATATGCTTACCAATCAGGCAAATCGACTGAGACAGCCATACATAGCTTAACGAGCAAAATTCAAAAGGAGTCGGAAGGTAAAGAAATAGCTCTCCGTACATCGGCTGACATTACGGGGGCTTTTGATAATGCTACTTTCAGATCAATATGCTGAAAAACAGAACAATAATCTTCGAAACAGGGCAGAAAGGTTAATTGTCAGGTCAACCAAAGGATTTCCGAAGGGGGCGTCCTATCGCCATTGGTTATTGGATATTGACGAGCGAAGTTCAGGACTTTGCGGATTATTTGGCAATTATGGTCAGACGCAAGTTTGACTCTACCATAACAGATCGCATGCAACTAGCTCTTGACATTATGCAAAACTGGTGTGAGGAGAAAGGACTATCGATAAATCCGATCAAACGAAATGTGGTACCCTTCACCAGGAGAAGGAAACTGAATCTGGGGACCTTAAGTTTAGGGGGCACGAACGTAATAATATCCAACGAAATGAAATATCTGGGAGTGATCATAGACAAAACTCTAACTTGGAAAAACCATTTATCAGACATAACTTGTAATGCTTTAAGAGTAACCTACGCCAGCCAGAGGCTGTATGGTAAAACATGGGGACTACGACCAAATATGATGGCGTGGTCATATATAACAATAATATTACCTACCACCTATGCTTCTTTGGTATGGTGGCCAAAAGTAAATTTAACAAAGGCTCAGACGAACCTTAACAAGATTCAACGAATAGCCTGTTTGAGTGTGACGAGAGCAATGAGAACGTGCCCCACACTAGCTTTGGAAATGATCACTGGACTGCCACCTCTACACCTTTTAGTTAAGAGGATAGTAGCCAGCGCGGCCTAAGGCTACCTAATCTAGCCCATCTTTAAGAAGGCAACCTAACGGGGCACGCAAAGATTCTGGACACTGTCCGAAATTCTCCGTGCCGCATAGTCTTTGACAAGATGGACAGAAAATTAGACTTCCCCAAGCATGTCAAAGTGGTCATCAGTGACCGTTCAGCGTGGATAAACAATGAAGTAATAATAAAAAAGGACTCACAGTTGTGGTATACAGATGGGTCCAAAATGGAAGATGGCAGTGCAGGAGCTTTAATTGTAGGGCCAAATTTCCAAGTTATTTGCTTTTTTTTTTTTTTTTTTTTTTGCTGAGGAGGGGAAACATTTAAAGACAATGGCCGAAGCCGTAGAGTGGGACTTTAGCCCGAACCAAACCCCCCTTCACCGTTAAGTAGTGCGTCGGGAGGCCGTTATGAGTACACTACTCAATCGTCAGTATTGGTCATTCTGTCATAGTACGATCCAAAGCTCATTTGGGCGTCGCGAGCTCCTTTTCGCGTTCCGTTCTACGCATGTATTCCGTCTGTTGCAGCGTGTTCATAATACTCGCCACCACAGCACACGTGGTATTCCATTTGTCTTCATCCTCGCACATATTTGGTACCAGATTGTACTCCGTCAGAGTTTCGCCGAATGCTCTTTCTAGATCCATTCGTCCATTGATGAATCGCGGACAGTGCAATAACACATGCAGCGCGCTTTCCAGTTCTTCTCGGCATACTGGGCGATAAGGGTCGTCTTCTCGATGGAACCTGTGCAGGTATTCTTTGAAGCACCCATGTCCAGTGAGCATCTGCGTAAGATGGTAGTTAACCTCTCCGTGTCTTCGGTCCATCCACATCGCAATATTTGGGATGAGTTTGAACGTCCAGCGACCTTTTTCGGATTTCTCCCATTGTTGCTGCCATTCCGCAACTGTGCGCAGCCTTTCTTCCTTTTTTGCCGCACTTGACGACCTACGCCCGACACCATAAAGCCGCTCCATTTCGCGAGCGAGCAAGTCGATGGGCACCTTCCTTGCAATGACACAAATAGCATCATCTGAGACGGTGCGGTAGGCACTGTGGTTGCATCCCTGGTTTAAGTAGCAGCACCAGCCTCTGTTGTTTCTAGGATTTTGGGAAAACGCCTTCCTTGAGACATGCGTCGTAGAGTTTAGCGAAAAGCTCCGGCGTCGCCTTAATCGCTGCTTTCACTGCGATGTTTGGAAAGCCGTCCAAACCCGGTGCTTTGTTATCTGCGATGCTTTGCGTGGTAACTTCAGGGATATCATCCATGTGCAATTGCTGTCCCTGGTAAAGTGTGGCTTCTTCTTGGCGAAGAATAGAGTGGATACCACCTCTCGCATGAGTGTCGGGCTTGTGGGCTGTGGTCCTCTTGTGCCTTTGAGCTTCCTCATAACTGTTTTATAACCATTTCCCTAGGGATCAAGGTCTACGTTGTCGCGAAGCTCCCTAAAGCATCGGTTTTTGCTATCTTGTATGGCTTTTTTGAGTACTGCTTTACATATCTTGTAGTCTGCCAATAGCGCGTCTGTCGCTGGCGCAGCGCGAGATCTCTTAAGTTTTCTTCGTGCATGATGGCAATTTCTTGTAGCGATCACGATCTCCTCATTCCACCAGTAGACTGGCTTTCTGTCATGTCTTCCTGATAACCTGGGCATGGTTGTGTTGCATGGTTTACCGAGACAGGCTGTGATGCTCGCCATTATGCTTTCTGCTTTCATCTCTAAATGGCTTTCTTGAGCGGTGCCATATTGCCAAGCCATGTTAAAGATTTCGGCGTCATATGACTGTTTTTTCCAGCCTCTTTGTTGAACTTTCTGCACCCGGTATGCGTTCTGTTGTGTATGTTGCCATATGTCCATGATGATGGCATTATGGTCGCTATGCGTGTAGATGAAGCTTACAGACCACCTTGCTGTGTGAGCTATGTCATTCTGGGCGAAGGTTAGGTCCACGATGGAGCTGTTTCTTCCATTTTCGAAGGTGCATTGGCCAGGCACATTGAGCAGCTCGACATCAAGCAGAGCCATGCTCTCCAGCAGAGCTGTGCCACCTCTCTTGGTACGCGTGCTCCCCCAAGTAGTAGACCACGCGTTAAAGTCACCAGCAATCAAGAGTGGGTGTTTGCCCCGCGCATCTGCTACTAGTGCTGCCAACATTCTTTCGTACTCCTCCGCGTTCATACTGGGTGGAGCGTAGCAACTAAAAAGATAGATGCCTCTCGCTTTGACCCAGGTGAAACCACGTTCTGCTCCCGTCATTTTACTGTGCGAAGTTGAATTGCCCATTGCCCATATCGCCGACTTGTTTGAGACATCAGACGTCCAGGAATATTTGTCGATGCTTTCGTATGGCTCTGATAGTAGCGCAATATCTACGCTGTGCTCCTGCATGGTTTTCCGCAAGAGGTCTTGAGCGGCCGCACAATGATTGAGGTTGAGCTGAATAATTTTCATGCTCGTTTCTTATTTACTGCCTCCTGGTACTGTGGGCACCTTGCACTACCTGCGGCGTGTGCTGCTTTACAAAGTAAAGACATTGCTGGGTTTTTGCATCAGGCTACAATGTGGCCACTTTCGCCACACCTTCTACACATTCCCGTTCGATCCGTCTGCTTGCAAGATGCTGCAACATGACCAAATCCCCAGCACCTGAAGCATCTAGTTGGAGATATGGACTCCGACACTCGGCAGCTAACCCATCCGACTCGTAGGTGCTTCAATTTCATTTCCTTATTAGCGTCATCGGCTGGTAACGGTATATAAGCAGTCTGTGTCCCACCGTATGTGTTCCTCATACTCCTTATTGCGGATTCATCTGGCCTACGAATTCTCGCCTGTTTTTCTAGTGCGTCCAGCAGCTCCTCTTTAGTGCTGATTTCAGTGACCAGACCTTTGCACTGTACTGTGATCATGTGAGGTCTCACTTGCACTCTCGCTGCATCTTTCAGGACTCCCTCGATGGCTGTTTGGAGTGAGACTGTGGTTACCTCCTTCATACGGTTCAGCTCTAGGAGTAACTCTCCTTTCTGCGTCCGTCGTATCGTCCGCACCTCTTTTCCCAGCGCCTCTATTTCCGTACTAGTTTTCACCGCCCGAAGAATGTTTGCATAAGACGTATTTTCTCCTTTTGTGGCAATAATAATTGCATCTGCCCTTGGTTTAATTGAATTAGGCTTCTACCTGCTTTGCTTTCTTACTACCTTTGTCCATGCTTCATTGTCGGCAACAACTTCCGCTGGTTTTGGGATAACCACCGCTTCCACAGCCCTCTGTTTTTTTGCTGCTAGTGACTTGCCTTTTCCGTACTCATTAGAACTACATTTTGTTCTAATCCGTTTAGTAGACGGTGTGGCGGTACTTGCCTGATTCTCGTGTGTTCTTGTTGCAGCTGTGGTCCTTGAAATAACTCCTCAACCTGGCCGCTTCTCCTCCTTATCCAACTGTATCATCGCTTCGGTATGTACACGTTTGATAATACTGCACCGTCTTATAACGTCCTTGTGCATTTTTCTTTGTGAGTTGCAGTATCCCATTAGCTCATCGATTTCTCGCCCAAGTGCCTTCAACGGCCCTGCCATCTTATGTGGGACCTTCCCCAACGATGCCTCTGTTGTGGGTGACCGATTTTCTGCTATCGACGTAACCGGCATCTCTTTGCTGACAGTATCTACTGTCCGCTTCTCCTGTACCTCGGATTCCAACTACCTAGTTGGTGTCTCCGTCAGCACATTGCTGGCTAGTGGGGGGGACCCGTGCATGCTGTCCTGTTGCCTTTCCCAGGCGAGATATTTGCCGACTTCGGGATTCCCGTATCGCGATTTCTCGGGCAGTCAGCCGTATTCAACGGGGAGCGCATGATCCTTGCACTGCCTTGGAAAGGTAAAGGGGTATTCTCATTGTCATTTTTTTCCTTTGCTTCAGTCGTCTTTGATTTTACAGAATTATTCATTTCGATTGGGTCCCCTCTCGAAGCCGCTATCCTTATCCGAATGGGCACGTTAATAACCCAGTGGTTATCTATGCTAATTAAAGCAGGGAGGCCAACGCGAGGGTTAACGCAAGACCTTATGTGTACCTGCGTACAGAGCCAGGTTCGCATGAATAGGGAGCAAGCTCAACCTAACCTGCACCACCAACCCAATGGTGACGGATCAAGAACGTACTTCCAGGCCTGCCAAGGTTTTACCGGGACGGGGGCAACTGTTGCAATATCTGGACCACCGTTTCACGGGGATTTCACTCCACAACTACTTAGAAGCCAGTCACAGCAGCCACCCGCTCAAATCATCATCCCCGAAATATGTTCCAGTGCCATTATCACCAAGATCCTACTGGGCTCAGATCGTGGTTGTGGACAACGTTTGTCCCAGGATGTCTCTCAATAGAGGATGAAGGATGATGTCCCACGTCGGTCCATCGATGATCCCTCGTTGTCCACCTGTGCTCAAACAGCCGCCCCTCCGGTGTCATCGCTGAATGAATCGTCGCTCACTCTGGCTAATATTCGGATGATGCTGGTATACCATTGCCCGGGGTCGCAACGAGGAGGCAGTCTTCTTGGAGAAGTTTTTTGTAAGGATCGCCCTGGCCCCTTCCTAGAGGCAGTCAGCAACTTTACCTTAAGATTATCCTCCCTGACCCCTAGAGTTATGTGCTAGAGAATGTCTAGGCAGGGGTACACGCAGCGCCAAAATATGTATTCTCTCAGATAGCCAGGTAGCTCTGAAATCATTAGTCAAAGCTGGTCTGGGAATGCTCTAAACTCCTCAATACTCCAGCAGCGAGAAACTCTGTTACTCTAATGTGGGTACCGGGACATGAGGGCAACGAAATGGCAGACTCTTTGGCAAAAAGGGGCCCAAGCACTGCCTTCATGAGTCCAGAACCCTTCTGTGGGGTAAACAGTCGCTTCACAAATAACTTGTTGTGCGAACAGGAAAAACAAAGTCTGCTAAACTACTAGAGAGCCCAGAAAGGTATGCGGCAGTCGAGACTACTCATTTATCCTGAACACATCAGGATGCTTCTTTAAACCTCAGCAGAAATGGCATTTAACTCTGTACTGAACTTTTAACAGGACATTATAGACTAAATTACCATCTGAAAAAAATAGGCACTCTGTCAAGAGGGGCAGGAAACAGCAGAACATATTGTATGCACTTGCCCAGCAGTGGCATCACGCAGACATAACTACCTAGGCAGTGGGTTTTTATCTCCAATCACCTAGTTAAAATTAAGCCCACAGCAGTTACGAGATTTATAAATAGTCTAGGACTGTTTTAGTTGGATACGAGGCTGCACAATCGATCTCTTAGGTCGCAGTGTTCTTTTAGCCTGTTAATAATAACTATTAAATATAATTTCTATAAGTTGTGTAGCAATTTAAGTAGCTCATGTATTTCTCCATTCCTCCCAATTTCGTTTATTATGAAGAGTACCTAATCGCACTTTTGCTAGCACTTTTTTCCACACTGGCCATAAACAAACCAATTTTTAATTCCCCATTGTCTATAAGCAAACTGGTGAGTTTTGGAAAAGCACTATTTGGGGTTGTCGTTCGTTATTATTTTAATACTATTTTCGTTCCAAAAATTATCAAATTAAATATCGTCAATAATTTTTCAGATTAATAGTTTTGATCATTACTAATAATAGGTACACAAGTCTATATTATAAGATACATTTTCGTACATCAGGTTATTTGTTTTAATATATTAATAATAACGATTAATTTGTTCAAGAAAACTGATGATTTTGCCACACAGGTGTTATGTTAAATGTTATATATTTTATATTAATTATATTCAAACGCCCTGACTTTGCAACATGCATAATGGGTCGTCCTGAATCTGGATGTATCCTTATGATGGCGTGAATATAACGCCTAGTTATGAGGCTATAGATCGATCTTGGATTTTATTTCACCACAAGGCAAAGCCAATTAAAACAGGACAAATAATAGGTTTTGGTGGTCAGCACAAGTCTGATTTTTTATTTGAATTTTGGTTTACAAGAAACTTCTTATAGCCTATTTCTTATTCACCAATCAATATCAATTCATTCACTCACTCTTGCATAACTTATTTCCATACTTAATATGCAAGTAAATGAAATGTATTAATTGGTTCTTACTAATTCTTAAATATTTACCAGAGGGGAAATCCTATGTAATTTCGCTACGGCACCGACTGTCGATTCTGTGTTGACAGTTATTTCGAGAACATTACCCGTGCGCAATTTGACGCCCTTGCACGTGAAAAACTGCAAGAGCGCCGCACCAGGCAATGAACTGCTTTGGTGATCGCTCTGGCAACACGCTACCGCTTGCATACCCACGCTCAAGTTACGCGCTATGATCAGCATGCATACATACACTACACAGGGCCTTTACGAATTAATTACAAATATATATTATTTGCCGCGCAGGGCTTAGCGATTTGGTTTTATTACCAAATTATTCAACAGAATTGAACGCACTTGCTGTTGCGAAACGAAAAACACAACTGAACACTAGAGCAGTTGACGAAAGAAAGAAAAATAGCTTGGCCGCAGCGGCCGATCGTACCAATATGCATAAGGTAAAGTACCATAAGGCAACGAGAGAAAAATGAGAGTATTAACAAATGACGACAGTTAGAAATATTAAACTATGTTGCTGACGATGTCGGGGGCGCAGGCTGCATAACCAAACATTATCCCCCGTTGGAAGCGATTGAGTCCAGCAGATGTTTTCAGAATGGCAACACGACCAATGCCATCGTCCCAATTACCAATTCGACCACTCTTGCCAGTGGCCATTTCAGAGCTCTCGTCTTTTGCCATTTACGGAGTGTCCAGGCCGAGGAGTGCGCCAGTTGAAGCGATGCTGGAGAAGCGCCAGATACTCCTCTCGGCAACCTGACCAAAATATTTGCTGACAGTACGTCACGCGTTGCCATCTATCCAAGCGGTTGAAGAGAAGTTTGGTGATGTCGAGCTCGAGGTACGACTAGACAATCGCAGGGCACAGAAAATGCGCAGGTGTAAGGAGCTCTAGATCGGCTGGGTCTTCTGAAAGTGGAAATAACGGTCTAGAGTTACTGACTGCCACAATGTGGCAGACTAGCGCTCGCAGCCCATCGAAGCCAAGCAAAGAAGAGCCAGCACAGCGACATAGGTGATGCTTTGATGTTTGTACCGCCGCCTCCCATAGACCGCCGAAATGCGGGGAGGAATGAAACGCCAATCAAAAGAGTCAGCGGGACAAACTTCCTGCACAGCCTTCAGGTGCTCGTCACTCAGGAACAGACACCTTAGCTTAGCCAATTCGTTCTTTACGCCAACGGAATTTGTCGCATTGTCTGACCAAATCCGATAAGGTTTACAACGCGTCATGATGAATATCTTTAACGCGTGGACAATGGCGGCCATAGAGAAATCCTTCACCAGTTCCATGTGTAAAGCTTTCATAGTGAATCATATAAAAATGCTAATGTAGCAGCTCGTAGGCGGCTTGTTGCGCATTCGCTTTTAAACAAAATTGGCCCACAAAAGTCCACGCCCGTAACCAGAAATGCATGCGACGATTTGACCCGACACTCCGGTAGGTCGGCCATAAGATGCTGTACCGAGCGTGGCTTGGCGCGAAAACATATGGAGCATTTGTTCACAGCACTTGAGATAGTCTTACGAACGCTAATGGGACAGTACTGCAGTCGAATGCGAAAGAGAAGCGAGCGAGGTCCGGAATGTAAATTTCGGGGAAATGTGTGCTAATTGCGTGAGTAACAGGATGTCGCCTTGGTGGTATAATCGGATATCGGGCTTCAAAATCGAGTGCGGAATTTTTCAAAAGCCCGTCGACGCGCAGCAGTCCAAAGCCGTCAATAAATGTGGTGCGAACACCCCTAGTCATGATACAGTGTGGTGGCCGCGGCTAGCTCACAGCAATGGTCGTGGTTCTCAACCCGCCACACTGCATCGGGTGGGGCGACACTAAAAGGAGAGAAAAGGCATCAAACTCACCATTTGCTTTTTTTATTCAGCCGAGTATCCTCCTCCTCGAAGTCAAGCGTGCCAGCCTCATCACTTCCGCCTTAGCCTATAATTTTATATATACTCGTATACCTACTACTAAACATTATACATTTTTATTACTAAATTACGTTTTTTTTTTTTATATAAATATCAATATATTTTATGAATATATATATATATATATATATATATATATATATATATATATATATATATATATATATATATATATATATGTATATATATATATATATATATATATATATATATATATATATATATATATATATCGAGCCGAAAGCCCTGGAAGCTAGTGCTCCTTATTTTTCTTCTTAATCATAATAATTTATTATTGTGATTACTGTAATAAATAAAATAAAAAAAAATATATATATATACTCGTATATATATCTTATTAGATGGGTCGGGCAGCACCTTCTCCTTGCTCCTTGATATCACCATAAAAACTGACGAGTAAATTAGGCCACGACAAGAAATTTTCCACCGGATGGACTTCTTCCACTAATACCTTTCGCAGGGTTTTTTTTGGCTGATTTTTAATTTAATATGTTTGGGATTTAACTTCAGTACACCACGATTATACAAAAAAAAAAAATAACGCACACCACGATTATACAAAAAAGATAACGCACACCACGACTATCAACCGACCGACACACGGCTAGATTTCAAATAGACAAGCCCCGTTTTTTGCTCTACACTGCCTTAAATCAGATGCATTTTCCTCTCTAATCTCAGTTTTTTCACAATTTCTTGGATTCCTCCGCTATTCCACTATTGACCGTTTCAGCGGTCAAGCGGGTCAGCAAACTCACTTTCAAATATTTACGAGTCTGAGGCAGAGCCATATCCACCTCAGAACTGTCACTATGCTTTGACTGGCCGCATTCACCAGAAAAGTGGACAAATGGAAACAAGAAACAGAAGGGGAGAAGAAAAACAGAAACTAACAAAAAAAAACCGGTGGCGACAAAAAAATTCGATCGCAACAACACACACGGGTTTCGAGTAGGACTACAAACTCCGCCGCAACACGGGTGGAAGCGTCGACTTACATTTTATGCTCTACCCTGAGCTAGCCGGGCAATGATACATACATATACGAGTATATAAACATATAAACTAACAATATTCCTTTTTCAGAACCACCACACCGATTATGATTACGGATGCCAACACCTACATGCACGGTAATTAGCACATAAAAAAATTGCTTAACCTAACCCAATATTTATTCCAGCCATTCGACTCCAAGAACTAACATCACCAATATACTCAACTTAGATGCTAATCTACACACATATATCGTATCTTATAAACAGGAACACTTTTATTTATCTTATCTTATGAAACACATAGTAATCATTTCCCTTTTCAGATTTTAACTCAGACCACTCTCCTACTGGACATCTACACCAACGAAGCAGATTTGGGAGTAAGTTCTTTTGTATGTATTGTTACAATTCATAAGTTCCCTATAACTAACTTTCCTTCACCTAATTACTAACAATTGCTACCTCATTTCTTACGGGCGCCAACGTGAGCTACACCCACATCCCCGAGATTAAGAGTCGCGTGCTCTTACCGCTTTAAATTTTTCAGCGTGGAATAATTCCAACAACTTCCCACGCGAATCCTTTAGTAGGTATTCGAAGTTCCAATGCCTTCACCATTTTAACCTATGGTTTTAACTCTTTCTAACCACTTCCCCCTATCATACCCAACATTCTGCAACCCAAAAACTCGACCTATTGCTCCTCGCAATCCCTTAATTACTCGAACATAAATTATCTTTTTGCCAGTACAATTGCTTCTGTCGAAGTATGTCGGCTGATCTGTAAGTAGTACAGTTGGATAAACAGTCGCAATCAATTTAGGCTCATTCACTATATTCAAATCATTTTTATATGATATCCCTTCGGAAGGTTTTATCATTGAACCATTCGATGGAATACTGATTTTATCTGCTGCAGCAACACCATTACTGTCTGAAACTAAAGATTTACCAGCTGATTTCATTGAGTCACTTCGACTAGTGGCTCACTATGGTCACTAATGCTCATATTTTGTGAGAGGGGAGCTCCTACTAAATCGTTATCAAATATATCTATTGAGTCCAAAGAAGATTGATTTTCGCCACTTTGACTTAATTTTGCGTTACACGCTTCAGGCATAATACTACCGTCATCAGAATTATCGTCAAACCATCTCTCAAAAATAACTTGATCCATTGAGGACAAGTCCGCATCGTCCTGACTTATTGTCAGAAATTTGCTCTTCGCCACCTGAATTATAATTGAATGTATTCTCCTCTTCAATCCTAACCTGTGAGTTGTCAGTTCCCCTAACTTCTTGTCGGTTTTCATCTACCGTATTTTGGGGCTGCTTCTATAACTCTACAGCTGCTATGCTACTTTCCTGCGCATAGGTCTCATTGCATCACTAATGAGCTTCATCAGCTCTAAATGGTTCACCCAAACCGCCGCCCGATAGCTATTCTCACTCTCTAATATTCATAAATTAACAGCTGACCGGTATTCTGAACAACAACAAAAAAACCAACTAAACTATCACTCTGTTTTTTTTTCGCCTACTTCTCAAGTGCTTCGCCTGACTTCCACTACCTATATATGTCGATGCTCACTCTTTATCTTACAAGTGCCACCATAAGAATAAGATATGTATATCACAAATTACGAGTATCAATATAAATTCTTACAAATGTATTACTAATTTTAAATATATACATACAACAGAAATATATTACTATAACTACTACTAATTATAAATAATAAAAATATAAACATTTACACTCATACCTACATATATACAAACAACAAATATATCATAAATTGTAAATATATATAAACAACAAATATATCATAAATTATAAATATTTACTAACAACAAATATATCATAAATTTAAAATTTATACATTCTTACAGAATATTTCACTATATAGAAATACCTACATACAAAAATATATTTTACTATAAATTATAATTATTTACTAAAACAAAAATTTTCTTTTAAAATTTTTCCTTTGACTTCAATTCTGCTGAAGGACTGTTTTCTCAACAAAAAAACCCCTGGCTGTTCTTCTAACAGGTGAGTTGTCATTCTCTATTCTTCCTTAATTAAAATTTTCCTTACACATATTGAGACTCCGCCTCTCGGCTATTACATCAGTACTACATTGATCTGTTCAACAGACCACGGCCACGATGAGATAGCTGGCTTCGTCTCACATTTCGCCTCTCCCTCTTGTCGTTGCAATTGGCGTTACACATTGGCACGTCAAGCCACCGGCAAGAGTGGAGCACTTTAATACACGGTTACCTACTTTATCCACAAATATACTTAACCACAAAATTATAAAACTACACAACACACAAGGAAAATTTTAATTTAAATTTTTAAATTGTGCGCCATTAATGGCACACCTAATCATGATACAGTGTGGTGGCCGCGGCTTGACATACTATCCGGCTTGCAGAGCTTTGTAGTCGTCCCTAAGATGAGCCCGCTGGAATGAGCTTAACAAAATTTGAATACCGTGATGCAATCTTCACGCAAGCAACAGTGAGTCCAGGAATTCTTTGGTGTTGTATAAACTTGTAGATGCAAGCAAAAACGCGAGTTAGCTTTGCTAATGAATTGACATATTTGCAACCCATCGAGACGTCAACATGTGGCGATGATCCAATAAGCACTCTCTTGCGTGTCTCAGGTGGCATCTGGATGGGCGCGGGCCATTCGCCCTTTCCTTCAGTCAAGAACTTTAGATCAAAACTTCACAATGCTGACTGGACGAGCGGGATCATTGGACCACCATTTTCTGAGTTTTAAATTCCCTTTCGCCAATAGACTCGATCTAGAACGTATCTAGTGCGAGAACGAAGCAATGTGTTGAAAAGTTTGGGTTGTATGGAGGGCCCTGCCATGCACTTCATTCAAAGAATATCCAGTCGATGTAGCTGCCGAGCCGTCAAACACGACCCTGAGCTTGTTCGTTGTGCTGTCCTCTTTCAAAACGCATTGGTGAGGTAGGAAGTATTTGCATTGGCTCAGCGAGTTTGAGTCGACAAGCGACATATGATTTACATCCAAATGCTCCTTGATGAATGCAGCATACTGAACCTTAAGATGCGGATTGCGCTCCAATTGTCGCTCTAGGTTTAAGAAGCGACGATATGCCAACGAATATGATTCGCCGAGTAAATCTAAATTGAGCTTTCCGGGAATACGAACAGCATACTGGCCAGTTGGCAAGCGAATAAAGTTAGCCTAAAAATGCGCCTCGCAATGAATTTCCTCCTTAGTAAATTGGACAGTGCGCTCACCGCAACTTTCAAGCTCCCAGAAGCGACGAACGAGTTCAGCGATTCGAGGATTCGATTCTGCAGCTGGATTTGATAAGGAAGCAGAGAACGACACTGATTTGCGTGGCTGCAAACTGACGACTATTACTACCCATCCAAGTCCAGTTTTCTGGAGCAACGGCAGGCCGGCCGCCAACTTGATCTGACCAACGCACAGCAAATCATAAAATAGTCTAGCTGCAATACGCAGGTCAATCTGCCGCGATTTACAAAATTCAGGATCGGCTAAGCAAACATTGGAGGGTATATTTCAATGAGAACCATTGATATTCAAATTTGGCTGATTCTCCGTGATGGTGAGGGCAAAGAAAGCTGTGATGTTGGCAGATTATTCCGAAGTTTGAGTCCGTATTGTAGTGTTGACAGTGTAACCATCAGAGGCAAAAGTTGAATCACCAATACAAGATAGCGAGTCTGAAGATCTGTTTTTTTTTTTGCTAAGCGAGTCGATATGTGATAATGTGCAACTGCGACCCGGAATCGAGCAGCGCGTCCCATGGAACAAGAGTGCCAGCGCCATTCTTCACATTTATGACTGCTATTGCCAGCAACACAACATTCGAACTGAGATTCTGGGCAGCCAAAGCTGCAGAAGAGGAATGTGCATTTTCAGTCAGAGCGCTATTCGAAGACGATGATTGTATTTGAACAACAGATTGCAGAGCAGAAGCAGCATGCTCTACGAAAGCAGCGGCTTGCGAATTGGAACCGCTTAAATGCAATAAGCTGCGATGCTTGAAACCACATACCCTGTATAAGCTGCATGCCTTTGGCTGGTGGCCTCTTTTGAGGCAGTTCAAACATAACGCCAACTTCTTGGCCTCCTTGAAGCGAGGGTGTCAAGTTGTCAAATCGAGTGCACTTATATTCAACATGGGTTGTGCTGTCGCAAAATACGCAGCCACTAGCGCGGGAATTAGTAGTGACGAACGATTTTCTACTATTAGTAAACTTTCCCACCTGAGAACTAGGCGTGTACGCAGCCGTTGCCTGCTCCACATTTACCAACTTCTGACAGTACCTTTCCAAAAACATAGTAAACTGCTCGCAAGACGGTATAATATTCACCGATGCAGCTTCCTCCCATTTCACCTGCGTTGCACGGTCCACCTTCTGCAGAAGTATATGTACGATTATGAAATTGGCTATTTAGTCTGCAGTACCCATGGTCTGCAGCGCGCGCATGTTGGCGTTTATTTTGTCAGACAGCTCTCGAAGTTTTACAGCTGACGAAGATTCAACCCCCATGAGCTGCAGAGTCTCAGCGATGTGTGCCTTTAAAATAAGACGCTTATTATTAAAACGTTTGTCAAGAAGCTCCAATACAACGATGTAGTTAGCACTGGTAATCTCCAAAGAGCGAACGGCATTTAACGCGGAACCCTGCAGGCAATAGCACAAATGCTGCAGCTTCTCCACTTCCGTCAGCTCGGGATCCTTGTAGATGATGTTGGAGAACATCGAAAAGAAATCGGCGTACTCAGTGTAGCCGCCGCTAAATGTGGACAGATTGTACAACTATGGTAGGCGCATCCATATTCGCGTCATTGTGAAACGTAGATGATGGTGGATCTTCAGTCTGCCGCTTGCGAAGTTCGAACCGCACTCAAGACTTTAAACAAGCGACCATCTCATCAAAGTCGCTGCACAAAACACTGCCAATTTCACTAATATCAAGCGCTTCGAGATTTTCATGCACCGACTCGAAAGTTGCCTGAATTTTTTCGAGAATTTCAGTACGCGCATACAGCTTGTCTTCTTGAAGCCCTCGCAACATATCGCCAGTGATGGTCTGATCAATTCCGCGTACTCTGTCATACATTGCCTGTGCTTTGTTTTTATAAAGCAGCACCCTGTCTTCAAACGGAACAGTTTCGTAAATTCATGGCATGATTTTGCTTTCAAAGCAAGCGGTCACAAGAACAGTTCTATTTACTGCATTTTACAAGAACAAACGAAACGAAAACGAAAGTAGTTTGGTGTAAAAGTAAATAACAAAACCAGCGAGAACAAAGAATACGCGTGACAAGTCTAACGGTTAACGGTTTACTCGTAGACTTATTCACCGTATCATGTCGGGGTCGCCAAAAAATGTAGAGCTGTCGAGACTTTTCGTAGAGAAGGTTATTTCTTTTAATAAACTAATAATAACGATTAATTTGTTCAAGAAACTTGATTTATTTTGATACACAGGGCCTTTACGAATAAATTACAAATTTGTATTATTTGCTGCACAATGCTTTGCGATTTGGTTTTATTATCGAATTATTCAACAGAACTGAACGCAGTTGCTGTTGCGAAACAAAAAACGCAACCGAACACTAGAGCAGTTGTCGAAAGAAGGAAAAAAAGCTTGGCCGCAGCAGCCGATCGTACCAATATGCAGAAGGTAAAGTAGCAGAAGGCAACGAGAGAAAAATGAGAGTATTAAAAAATGACGACAGTTAGAAATATTAAACTATGTTGCTGACGATGTCGGGGGCGCAGTCTGCATAACCAAACATTATCCCCCCCGTTGGAAGACACGGCCTTTCAAAAAGCAAGCGATTGAGTCCAGCGGATGTTTTCAGAATGTCAACACGACCGATGCCATCGTCCCAATAACCAATTCGACCTATGTCGAACTATGTTGTTGACAATCTCCGGGGTGCAGGATGCATAACCAAACAAACACTATAGTTAATTCCTATATTAATTTATAATTGTTTGGTTTTTATATTCTTTTTAGTAAACTGATGCCAACAAACCTTCATGAAGAGCAGTCACCTTGTCGGGATACGAAGGCTTAAATGATTGCAATGACGCAATGTGTTTGGGATGGCGGAGTTTCGGCTCATATGGGATTACCGTAGCCGGACTGACTACTGCGGAGTAATCCAACTAAGAACTGTCTCCCTCCTAATCCAGGGTGTTCTTGGGATGAGGGCCCATTGGATTTTGTTTTGCAGCCAGGAGGTAAATTATACTGTATTTTAATGGAGCTGCCCTTCCTGATACCAGGCCGTCTAAGGTAGGAACGGTAGCCTTGCTGTGGTAAGGCGCACTGCCACAGTTGACGAACCCCTTCCCCTTTCAAATTTTTGGCTGCCTTAGCTTGATCAATCGAGCGGGTGGCGGTACGAATCAGAATGTATAAAAACAAAAAAAAAAACTCACGAGCTATCTTTAAACGCTAATTCGGATAGACATCTAAAATCCCCCGCACAATCTGCGGCGGCTATTGCAGCTAAGGACGACGAGCCTGGCACAAGCAATGCCACGTGCTGAGAACCAAATGTTCTACAAAGAAAAAAGGGCTGCTCTCCGGACGGTGGAACGCTGGTCGCGGATTCCAGAGAAAGAGAGGACGGTGAAGCAGAAAGCTTCCCTCGAGTGGGCGACGAAAGTCGTGAAGCAGTCTCAAGCTCCAAGGCAGACTTCAAAACGTCAACGGTCCCTAGAAGAGACCACCCAGGACCTAAAAAAATTTAAAAATCGCGGTACTGTCACCACGAAGTCTTTCAGCAAAGTGCTGAAAGGACACCAGGTCATAGAGGTCGTATGGCAGTATCTCTTCTGAGTGCTGGGAAAAGTTAGAAGTCAGCCTTTTAAGGCTCTACCTCCAGCTTATGAAGGAATTCCCAGGAGGTTTTCCCTCTTTTCGAGATAGCGGATGGCATCAGGGCCACGTGAAGCTGATTGCCTGCGCGGATCAAATTTCAGTCGACCTATATAGGATTGCGATCTCCAGGATAGGGGAAGCATGGCCAGGCGCAAGGCTCGATGTCGTACCTAGGGAGCTGATCCTTAATAGACCTAGAGCGCGAGCGTGGATCCCCACCGAACCGTCTGAACCTGAGGCTATCTTGCAGATCTTTAGGTTGAGCAACCAGCAGCTCCCGACCAAAAATTGGAAGGTGACTAAGGTAGAGGAACCTAGAGGGGCTCCAATAGGGTCGTGGACTATGGCTTCTCATCCACTATCCTTAAGGTCTATAAAAAGGACGGGCAACCGTCCGACATGGATCAAGTGGTAGTGAATCCTTTAGGGGTAACTGCTGATCCTATTGCAGCTGAGGACTCCGCCATGCACCCGAAACGCAGTGACTCTATGTCAACTGTGGGGGGTTTGGACAGTCTCCTAGGGACAACCACACCGTAAGTGAAGGAAGCCTTGTATCATCATTAGGAATAATGTAAGCTTATTTATTCTCCCCAATTACAGTAACAAGGATTTAACGGCCGTCTATCTTCTAGATAGTTTACCTAGCCCTAAGGCTTTTAGAAATTTCAGGAAAGCAAACTGGGACGTCTGCAAGGTGATTGTAGCTAGACTACCACCTCAGAACCCCACAAGCACAAGCACGTGTGCCGAAATTGAGATGTCTGTGGAGGTTCTAACGGTTGCTCTTAATAATGCTCTATTGGTCTCTTGCCCCCTCAGTAAACCCAGGGGGAAGCAAAAACCCACGTGGTGGGGGGAGGAAATTAGGGGACTCAGAAAAAACTGTAGAAAACTTTTCAACAGCGCAAACAAGTCTAGGGATAGTGCAAACTGGTCTTTATATAAGGCAGCTTAGGAAGGCACAAAGAGAATCGTGGAGAAACCTTTCCGATGACGTAGAAGATATCCCTATGAACCTATGAATGTAGTTGAAGTTAACTCAGACATAGTCACGAAGCCAAAATTGCAATGGGCTATCCATAGCTTCAAACCATTTAAGCATCTGGCCCAGATGGTGCATTTCCAATTGAAATTTAGCAGTCAGATAATCTTATAATAAAGTGGCTGCTAAAGATCTACAATAGTTGTCTTGAATTAGCGTATATTCCAGACTCATGGAAGCATGTGAGGATAATTTGTATACCCAAGGCCGGCAAAAGCTCGCACACAGCTCCAGAGGACTTAAGGCCCATTAGTCTGTCCTCCTTCTGTCTGAAAATCCTGGGAAGGTTGTTAGACATTCATCTGAGGCTCACTATAGACAGACAGAAGCTGTCAGACCCTCAGCATACCTACTTCAAGGGTAAATCGGTTGATACCGCTTTACACTCCTTAGTCTCTAGTACTGAGTGCTCCCTGCATAACAAGGAGTTCTCGCTAGTGGCTTTTCTGGACATTGAGGGAGCTTTCAACAATATCAAATCAGACGCAATAATCGGTTCGATGCGAGACTTCGAGGTGGAACCCGCCATTAGCAGGTGGTTTAAAAGCATGGTTAGTAGCACGATAATCAATCACCACAGCTGGGGGTGGCGTCGGCCAAGAAGTCCGTATGCAGAGGCACACCTGAAGGTGGAATTCTTTCACCCCTACTCTGGAATATTGCGGTAAATCAGCAGCTTTTTCGACTGGAGAGGGAAGGGTGCATGGTGGTTGCGTATGTCGATGATGCTTGTATTAGTACCTCGCGAAAATACATATCTACTTTGAGGGACTTGATGCAACACATAACATTCTCTCTAAATGGACTACTGACTGTGGGTTGGGGGTTAAACACACCAAGACTAAGCTAGTGCTCTTCACTAGGAAGTATAAAATTCCTCAATTTATTGCTCCAAAACTAATGGTTGTATATATTGTCCTTGTCGAGAAGGCTAAATATCTGGGAGTGATCCTAGATAGGAAGCTGAACTGGAAGACTAATATAAGCGAACGCATTAGGAAAGCTCAGGTAGCTCTGTACTCTTGCAAAAGAGTTATAGGCAAAAAATTGGGGTTACAGCCTAAGGTAGCCTATTGGATACACATAGCTGTGGTACGACCAGTCTTTTTCTGTGGCGTGCTTGCTTGGTGGACAGCCCTAAGTAAGTCCACATACAATAGTCTGATAATAAAGGTACAAAGATCGGCAGAGGTATTCATAAGTAGTGCCATTAGAACGACTGCAATGGCAGCATTGGACATTATCCTCAATCTGTTGCCTGTTAGGATTTTTGGCGAAAAAATGGCTGCAAACTCAGCTATCAGGCTAAAAGCTACGCATCAATGGGTTGCCAGAAATGTGGGTCAGCGTCCATTTTAAGACATTTTGAGGGTATTCCTAACTCTTTCGACTACATCACACCAATGTATGCCTTTAGTGATATGTGCAAGATCTTCATTACTTCCTGGGACGAATGGAAGGATCGCATCCCTCTCATGTAGAAGGGGTTCACATTTACACAGATGGATCCAAACTACAGAGTATGGTGGGAGGTGGTGTATTCTCAGAAGTTTTGGACATTTACATGTCCTTAAGGGTACCCGACCATTGCAGTGTTTTTCAAGTAGAGGTCGCGGCTATAGAGTCAGCATTGTCTTGGCTAAGGAAGAAGAAGGTATCTGGACTTGATATTTGCATTCTGTCCGAGAGCCAAGCAGCTTTGCGCTCCCTGGATTCGGTTATTATAACCTCAAAAACTGTCAAGAGCTGCCGCAAATCTTTAGACGAGATAGCTAAGCAGACTCGTCTGCATCTGTGCCAGGTTCCCGGTCACAGAGATATTCCAGGGAACTGCAAGGCGGATGAACTTGCTCGTGAGGGTACTACCATACCGATTGAACCAGATAGGTCGCACTTCGGTATTCCTATTGCCACATGTAAGTTCTTAGTGAATACAATATCCTTATGCACAGCGGTCAGGCGCATACTTCTGCAGGAGTTGCATGGACGAGGAGGAGGAAGAGTCCATTGTTCACCTGTAGTGCACGTGTCCAGCGCTGTCCAGAAGGAGGCGCACTTTCCTGGGTGACCACTTTCTTGACTCTTTGGGAGATACTTCAAATAAAAAGATTAGCTCCATCAACTGCTTCATTAAAAGTTCAATTTGCTGGACCTTTGAAAGGGATGGGACCTGATGTCTCATGCGGTATCACAAAGAGTCAATATTGGCCTAAGTGCGCCCTTCGGGCGGCCGCCTTGCCTACCTACCTACATATGCCAACAAAGGTTTTTTAAAATTAAAGAAAGTGTTTATTTATGAGCATTCAACTATGAAACTTTAATTTAAATGTTTAGTAATATATATAAAAGAAAAAAACGCAACACAATTCTATAGGACTTCTATAGGAAATATAAATATATGCTATATACGTATTTGTTTTTTATTGCAAACAACTATTTTTCAATACAAAATATATTCCAGACTAATTTGCAATGTTATTAGTCAAGTTATAAAATTCCAAAGCAAAAGAAGTTCTTAAATTTATGAATTGTGTGGGATCTTGTGGATGAAAATGCATATATAATGCTCCTATGAAAGCAACATTAGACAAACTAAAACAATGTATTAGGTGTTATTTTAATTACTAATTTGCATCTAAATAGATTTGATGGTTTATATAATTACGTTATTTTATTTATTATAATTACCGATTAATTTCACAAACACCCAAATAGCTAATTATAACCACTACCATGTAGTGTTAAAAATGTTATCTAAATTGCATTACTCAACACTCTGTCAAAATACAATTTAATGAATCGCTCCGTGCCGTGTATGCAAGCAATCCTATAATATAGTGTAATTTTAATACTATAGTCTATAATATAAATATTGTCGCATACAAATTTTTCTTATTATTATTCTGTATTATATTTTTGTTCCCGTTTTCTAATAAGAAATACTATTATGTGATAAACTCTTTTATTCTGTCTGCTCCTTTATTGCTTTTCCTATTCCATTTTCTTACTATAGAATTTTGGGTACAAAGCAGAGTACACAGAGAAAGGAAAGTATTTTTCGCTGCCAGCATCCGTAGCGGACACACCACGATTTTGAGTGGATTCATGTACAACGTCCGGCTGATTTATTTCGCTGCTTTGACGTTTGACTTTTAAGTTTCGTTTCTCTATATTCTCTGATGGTGACTACAAAAACATATCTATTGAATGAATTTTCCCGACGTAGCTGTCAAAATTGAATTTCTAGAAAATGGATCAAAACTAATGTGCAAACTATTCCAAAAAAAGTTTTTTAATTGTTATTTTTGTGAAGGTTGAAAGTTGTGAAGAAATTATGATTCTATGTAACTATTAAATATATTTTATATAAATTGGGTACCACTTTTAGCAACTCTTATGTATTTCTCTATTCCTCTCAATTTCGTTTATTTTGATCGCACGTTGGTATTTGCAATTGCTTGCATATTTGTCTTGATCGCATTTTTCTATAAATTAAATTTTGACAGCTAAGTTGTGAAAATTGGTTCTAAAAAATTTGTTCTTGCAGTCATAATGTACAAAGTAAATTCACCTTAGTTGAGGAAAAGATGTGATTTGGTTGAGAATTGAGGTACATTTTGACAGTGAATAATATTGCAAAACAATTATTTTTTCGAGATTTTTAACCGATACAAAAGATGGCTGGAAATTTCTGGCAAAGCTCTCACTCTCAACAATGGATTTTAGATCGTCAAGATTTGATGCGAGAACGACAATATGATTTACAGGTGCTCACAGAAGACGAGTATCAGAAAGTGTTTATCTTCTTTGCAAACGTAATCCAAGTGCTAGGAGAGCAGCTAAAGCTTCGACAGCAAGTTATTGCTACTGCGACAGTATACTTCAAACGCTTTTATGCACGAAATGCTTTAAAGAATATTGATCCACTTCTCCTAGCTCCCACTTGCATTTTGCTCGCCTCCAAAGTGGAAGAATTCGGGGTTATCTCGAATTCACGTCTTATATCAATCTGCCAATCGGTGATTAAGACTAAGTTCAGTTACGCGTATACTCAAGAGTTTCCCTACCGTACTAATCACATTCTTGAATGTGAATTTTATTTGCTTGAGAATCTAGATTGTTGCCTAATTGTGTACCAGCCCTATAGACCACTTTTGCAACTAGTGCAGGACATGGGCCAGGAGGACCAATTACTGACGCTGAGTTGGCGCATAGTAAATGACTCGCTACGGACAGATGTTTGTTTGTTGTATCCTCCATATCAGGCAAGTCGATATTTAAGTTTTTTTAATATTTAGTATAAAGTCGCTTTTCAGATTGCAATTGCGTGCCTTCAAATAGCCTGCGTTATACTTCAAAAAGACTCGCTAAAACAATGGTTCGCGGAACTTAATGTTGATTTAGACAAAGTTCAAGAAATTGTTCGTGCTATTGTCAACCTCTTTGAACTATGGAAGGATTGGAAAGAAAAAGACGAAATACAAATACTTTTGGCTAAAGTGCCCAAACCAACACCACAACGCTAAAAGTAAATAAATAGCGACCTATTTTAATTTCAAACTAAGCTTAAAGTAATAAAGACAAATTTATTTATAATTTAGAAACTCTCATTACTTTTATATTCAAAGATATTTTGTATTTCCACTTGCAAATTTGCCATGCAATATTTTTGCTTTATCCACTATCTTTTTAGTTTGGTTTTTATCAATTTTATTCAATTTTAGATCAACATCGCGACTAAAGGGACGCCTTTCAGCTTTAGCACCGAATTTCCCGAGTTCTTCCTCCTGTATTGAAAATTATTGATTTATTATATTTAAAGTAACATAATAGATACAAGAATGTTTTATGAAAGTAAATATGTTTATACCCTTTGCTTTTGCTCCTTGCGCAATTTCTTCTGATGAATTTCTATAAGAGACTCCTTGCGCTTATGTTTCTTCTGGTGCTTTTTGGCTATACGTTCTTGCTCTGCATCGCGTTGGCTGTCATAATTGGTTTGAGCAACTCTCTTTAAATCTTTTACGGTCAGTTCCAAGGAAATTGGGTTTTGGGAGTCGTCAACTTTGTGTGGTGTATTTGTCCAAATTGACCTAGGGATGTATATATGAACCAAAAAGTTAAATTTTCAAACAATTCTTACCTATCACTAAAGTCTGGGCGTTCTTTGCCCTGATGAAAATTCCGTTTAATATTTGTGAGTGAAGCCAAACCACTTTTACGGCCCACTTCTGGCAGTTCCAGCATCCATTCTTCGCGAACCACTGCATCCGCTGTGATTGTAGGAATCCCATCTATAGCGGCAAGTTTCAGTTCCAAAGCACGCTGTTCTAATTCAATTTGTTTTGTAGTCATTCCCAACTGTGAATCGTCACATTTAGGTGGCATCGGTCCGTAACTGTTCCCAGTGTCATCTTCGTCACTGGCACTTCGTGCGCTCACTCTTTCTATTATTGTGTTAATCAATGGATCCTTACGTAAATCATTTGGTAGAGTAGGTCCGATTATTGCTTTGTTTACAGGTTGCATTTTCGACAATGACAGCTGTATATGATGGTCTTGCATTAAATGAGGGGGCAATGTAGGCCCAAAAACTACCGTATCTACAGCCTTAACTGCGCTCCCAGGTGAAGACATCTGAACTGAGACCTCTTCTGAATATGATGTATCAACATAATTTCTTTCTTTCTTATGAAACTTTTCCTTCTTTTCTTTTTTGATTTGTTTATGTATTTTCTTTTTATGTTTTTTCCAGATTTTGCTTTTTTTGGACTCGTCGGTGGAAGACGATGATATTGACGAATCTGTATCATTTGACATGATTTTATAATGAATACAGAATATCAAAGAAATTTATCTGCAATAAAAAGAATAAAACTGCATTAGTTTTATCGATACGATGAAATCTTTTATTTCAAATCCAGCAAAATACATACATATGTGATATAATATAGCAAATATATGTAATATATAAATATTACATTCATTTGCAGCATTTTAACTATCTAACTAAATTGAACACTTCTGTAATTTTCACTAAATTGCACAATAATACTTATAGTTAATATATTTTCTTCTCCTAGTTCGAAGAATTTTTGGTAGACATATAATTGCGTATGTACACCAAGTACATTCAATGGTATAAATTGAATGGGTGACAGAATTCTTTGATATATTTTCAACACTTAAACATATTCGGTTATAATTAAAAATTATTATGGATATAGCAAAAAAAACTGAAAATTTTAAACACACATTTTCTTTGGAATCATCATCTTTGACGTTCAGATATAAATAGCTATCGCAACACGAGTAGTTTATTAGAGAAATGTCTTTCGTACTTTACGAAAACTGTATATAATGGATTTGACAAAACCAGCACTGGGTATATTTTTTAACGATTGTAATATACTGCTTCGCCAAACTATGTCATTTACCGATACCTGTACAATGTCGCCCAGATTTTTAGTTCTGGCTAGATGTTCCACAATGTCCATATAGCTACCCCGGAATGCTGCATTGTGTATTAATCGTTTACGTAACTCTGCAGGTACCTGACGCAGAAGAAACTCTATGGCTGCTTGCGATTTGTCTTGTTCGAATTGAATCACAGGATACTTAGTACCAATTTCCCTAGCAGTAGTATCGACAGCGACGTACTGCGAAAGGTTTACCATTGCCGGACGATATAGTTTAAAGAAGTCCTCTTTTTGGGCATTCACGATGTTTCGCACCTTTTCCTTGTTCTCGCCAAATATCATTCGGAAATCTCCCCTGTAGCTAAGGCTACAAATGGTGTGAAATAGTTCGAAAGCGGTAAAGCGTTCAGGGAGCAGCAACAAAGCCACTTGAAACGCACTGAGTAGATTCCTTGAAAGTGCGTCCACAAGTGCGTTGTCATCTGTTGGCACCACAACTTGGACAGGCTTTTGCAATCTACCGGCTAAGTACAAATTACGCCATGTTAATAAATCATCGAGAAGCTGTTCCCGTGTTATCACACCATACTTAATTGTCACACCAATGTCCTCCAAGTTCACTAATGTGTTAAAATAAACTCCAGCACCGAACCCCTCTTGATAACGCATTATAGATCGTGGTCCCAATAATCTTAGCATAGAATAATGATTTGGATTGCGGCTCATGTTTTCTGCATGCCATCCTAGGGGGTCTCGCACGCAGAACGTAAAATCAATAACGTTTTCGTTTTGTAAACTAATTGCTTCATAGCCTTGTTGCTGCTTTACCCCAGATCCGTAAGCATAAACGTACGACAATCCACCGCGTGGGAAATAAGTAAGAATTTGTTTGAAAAGTCCCATTCGTGCAAATTATCAGCAGGAAACTTAACTTATTTATATTAAAAACTGTTTATTTCTTTTATCTCTATTAAATAAGGAAGAATTACCGATGTCAATAAATATGGATGTATGTATGTATGTATGCAGTTCCTATCAGGCACAATTGTAGTATATTGCAAATTTATATTTGAAGAGAGAAATGTTCTGCTTATTGCACGCACAAACTACTAATATACTGTTGAAAACTTTCCATACTAATAACAATAACTAATTTTTAAAACAATATTTAGTTATTGGAATTCATGACATTTGGTATTGTGGTCGTATTTAAGCTTATTTAAGTGGACAAAGATGACCCTATACATTGAAACAATGGCGGAACAACACAAGGTAGAATTACTCCAACATTTATCTTGTTCTTCCTAAAGTAATTATTAAATTGTTGGCAGTCAAGGTGAATTTACTCACATGGTGACTGCAAGGTGAATTTCCTACCTCCAGAATTGTTAAACATAAGCAATATGCGATTAGGTACTTTTCAAAATAAAAGATATTCAGAGGAATGGAGAAATTCATAAGAACTGCTTAAAGTGGTGAAAAATTTCTACAGTTAAATATATTATTATTATTTTTTACTTTTCAGTATGTGAGTGAGAAATTATATATTAATATACACTAACACCACATACATCCACCCACTGTTGTCTGAAATATTCATTTCAGGGAATACGGAAAATGATCCATTTCCTTTGCCCGAGTATTTACTGCACAGCCACTTATTTTCTTCGCAGTATTTATTCTTTAATTTAATAATGTTAAAATTTCACATATATAACAATGGAAAACTGTTGCTCAATAAAATGAAAACTCTATTTGCAATTGTTGCATATTTATTTTTTTTTTTATACATTAACTTATTATTATTATTATATCTTGCACCATAATTTATAATGAGTGCGAGTGTTGAGATTTTCTAACTTATGGTGGCACATGTGGGCACTGGGTAATATATAAAGATGAAAACATTTAGCATATGTTTCAGGATATAATATTATTTTTAAAGTTTTTCAAAGTAATTTTAAAATATTTATGATTTTTTCTGAAATCAAACAGCTGAAAGAGAGAGTTGTATTCATTTAATGTTCGTTATATTTTTAATTGTTCGGCAGATAGGTAGGTATAGCGGTCCTATGTTATTCCGCGTGAAACACAAGTCCCAAACCCATGTCCAGCCATTTGGAGCTTCTTCTGAAGCAGTTGATGGAGTTTATGTTCTTCTTTGGAATATCTCCCAAAGACTCTAGAAAGTAGTCATCCAGGAAAGTAGTCATCCAGGAAAGTGTATCTCCTTCCGGACAGCGCTGTAAATTTACATAATAGGTGTTCAATGGATTCTTGCTGCGCCTCGTTCATGCAGCTTCTGCAGAAGCCATTTCAAACAGTCCCCAGCCCTCTACCATGAGTGCAGCGTCCCTTTAGGATACTTACGGTGGAGCCTATACTTTCTCTATTTATAGACAAAAAAAGTTGTTTGATCGCTTGACGTTTATTTCAGGTCAGGTTAGTGTAGCTATT
Organism: Clusia tigrina; assembly: GCA_920105625.2. Taxonomy (NCBI): domain Eukaryota; kingdom Metazoa; phylum Arthropoda; class Insecta; order Diptera; family Clusiidae; genus Clusia; species Clusia tigrina. The sequence goes on from OV050031.1 coordinate 156,659,122, forward strand.
TTATATCCTGTGCCTTCAGACCACCACTTGCCTGCTCCGCTGGAATATACCTGTGGACGGGAACCCAGCGTAAATGCAGACGAGTCTGATTAGTTATCTCGTCCAAATATTTGCGGCAGCTCTTGAAGGCATTTGATGGGATAATAGCCGAATCAATGGAGCGCAAAGCTGCTTGGCTGTCAGATAGAAAGCAAATATCTTGTCCAGATATTTTCTTCTTCTTAAGCCAAGACAGTGCTGCCTCTATAGCCACGACCTCAGCCTGAAAAACGTTGCAGTGGTCGGGAAAATTCACCTCGTCTGAGAATACACCACCTCCCACCCTTCCCTGTAGCATGGATCCACCTGTTTAGATGTGAATCCCTTTTACATGTGGGGGGTGCCGTCTTTCCATTTGTCTCTAGAGAAAAAGGAGATCCTACACATGCCATTGAAGGAATAACATGGTGTGATGGAATCAAAAGAGTCAGGAATACTCTCAAAGCGTTGTAAGATCCGCGTCCGTGGCATTCTATTGATACAAAGTTTTAGCCCAACAGCTGAAGTTGCAGTCATTTTTTCGCCAAAAAGCCTAACGGGCAGCAGATTACGCATCACGTTCAAGGCTGCCGTTGGAGTCGTTCTGATGCCACCACTTATGAATAACTCTGCCGTTTTTTGTACCTTTGTTACCAGCGAACGTTTGGAATACACTCACTTATATTAGGCTTCCAGTTTAGCTTCGAATCCAGGATAAAGCCCAGATACTTATCTTCTTCAACATGATTAATATCTACACCCATTAGTTTGGGAGCGATAAATTGAATAATTTTATACCTCCTAGTGAAGAGCACCAGCTTAGACTTGGTTGGATTAACCTACAACACGCAGTATGTAGCCCCTTTGGAGAGAATATTGAGCATACGTTGCATCAAGTCTCTCAATATTGATACATACTTTTCCGAGAAGCCAATAGTAACATCATCCGCATACGCAACCACCCTGCACCCCTCCCTCTCCAGCACAAGATTCCATAGTAGGGGTGAAAAAAATCCAACCTTGAGGTGTACCTCTTAACATGAACGTTGTCCTCATCCGTGAATTGACTATCCTGCCATAAGAATATTTTCAATCCACCTGCTAATGGCGGGGTCCAGCTCCAAGTCTTGCAGTGCATTGATTTTTTTTTCTTTGTGGTGTAAGGGGTAACAAAATGCCTACCGCATTGTCAAAGGGATCGTCACTCCGATGGTATGTGGAGTTTGCATAAACTAAAAATCTTCCTCCTCCTTGGATTTTCTCCTACCGTCAGGGTGGTATCCCTCTCGAAAGCAGTGAAAGGTTACCGGCTAGACCGTTTTTTGGCATTTAAAATATGCTTGACAAAGGTGGCAACAATTGCCAGGTTTCTGGACTCTCCATCATTTTGTCCACGTTGGTATCGGCGTTAAGATGTCCTATCCTGCCTTCGATAACTTTGCGATTCTCTTACCATCTTTCGCAAACGAAGAAAGTGTGGTTTGCGTCATCAATAGGTGATGTCGCATCTAAATTCCTCCCATTTTTCTTTTTTGCTGTTGTAAATAGCCGTTTTGAGTTCCCTTCTCGCGGACTTGTATTTGGCGTGCGCAGCCACTACTAGACCCTTTTTCCTCGCTCTGGTATACTTCCTTCTTTTTTGGAAGCATCTTTGCTTTAGGTCACGAATTTGGTCTGTCCACCAATACGCTGCTTTCTTTGGGTGTGTGCTTTTTATATTGGGTATAGCGGCCCCACAGTCCCGTCTTATGCTTTTTAAAGTCTACTCCACTCTGACCTTGGCTGTGCTGTCGGCGTAATACATTGGGAGGTTTGCATCTATTTCAGCCAGTAGCTTTTCCATGTCTAGTTTCGAGGAATTCCATTTCCGAATTCTCTTGTTTTCTTTCGCTGTTGTTGAGTTTGTGGCCTCTCCGACACCGTAGATTATGCATTGATGGTCGCTCTCTGTGTAGCCTTCAAGTACAGACTACTGGCATATATTGTTTGCGTAACCTTCAGACACTAGGGTTGTATCAGATATAGTGCCCTCGCCTCATGGCCTTCGAAAAGTCGCCTTAGTTCCCACGCTTGCAACAATGAGTCCCAGCTTTGCGGTCATGTCGATTATTGGCTGCCCTCTCGTTTTTCTCGTCGTGTGCCCCATTTCATGGCTTTAGAATTAAAGTCTCATGCCATACTCAGGTTGCCAGCTATTTCTCGGGCCGTGTCTTCGATTTTATTAATTTTAGCTTGAAATTCGGCCATAGTGTCGCTCGGTGTTAAATAGCAGCTCATTATTGTGAGTTTATGACTCGTTATCCAGACGAAGCCATTTCCTAATCCATTTTCCTATTTCTTAATTGAAACCCTCCATTTTTCGCCAGCCATATCGCTGCCATCGAGGAGAGTCTTCGATTCATGTCCCGTTGTTTGAAGCAATATATATTTCGCTTATGACCGCCGCATCCGCTTCGTGTTCCAGCATGAGCTGGGGTAGGAGAGAATCTGCGGTCTTGCTTCTGGCATTGTTGCATTGTTGTATCTTCATTTCTTCCCTGTCTGGTCTCTATAGGAAGCACACTTTGCTGAGCCTAAACGCACAAACCTTGGACCTTTCTGTCGGGTCGTTTGCATTCCAATTGCAAGTGTCCGAAGCCGAAGCATCGGTAGCATTTTTTTATATATGTGCTGAGCCTCATTCTACAATTTATCCATCCAATTTTTAAGTGCCTCTTTTGGAGAGTTTCACTTGCGCTTTTCGTTGATAGCGTCACGTACGCTCGTATTTTTTCACAGCTATTTGGTGTAGAGGTTCTCACGGTGATTTCTTCAGCGCTCTCCTTCAGCAGGATTTTGACGGAGGCTGCCGTCGTAAGTGAGTCGATATCTCGGTTCTCTATTGTATTCTTCGGCTTCAGCTATCTTACTGAAGCGATTTTTTGTAGCTTCCCTTTCAGCGCTTCTCGGAGCTATGGATTGGCTTTTACTCCTTTATCCATTTCGAGGAGTACTGCACCTGTTTCGGTCTTTCGGATCGCCCGTACTTCCACCTTGTTCTCGTCCATAGCTACGGCCTTCCGCTGGTTTGATCAGTACTGCCTCGGGTCGTACTCTAGGTTTTTCTCTCTTCTAGGCTTTTGTGGTATTTCGTCTGCTACATTCTGTGCCTTGCTCTTAGCTTTTGTCGCGTTTGGTTTCCAGATCTTTTTTTCATTTACCGTTTTCCAGTCTGCATTTTTGTCCTCGCACCCTTTTTCCGACTGTTTGCTCTGCTAGGCTGGATGCCAGACGTTTCGATGGGGCTATTGTTGGTGTCGATATGTCACCGGGGTTAGTTTGGCCTTCTGCTGACAGCCGCCTTAGTACGTTTGGTGTCTTTTCTGCCATGAGCCAGATTCGGCGAAGGCTTTCGATGATGTCGAAGAGTTCATCTAGCTCAGAGACCCCGCTTTTTACATCGGTATGTATGTTTTTATGCTTAATCACCGAGAGTTTAATGTTTGTGAGAGTAAAGCTGCATTTCGTGGGTGCCTCGAGCTCTCCTGCATTCAACTTCGCTATGAACTCCTGCTTTGGGGAACTGCTTTTGTTCTGCGCGTTTTGCTCAGTACCGCCAGCTCTTTTTGCTAGCATCTTGCTATCCCCTGTCATCGAGAAAGGAAAACATCTGCCTCCTCAGTAGGCCTGTCTTTTTCGCCGATGATTTCCTGTGGTGAACGCTAAATCCTGTTGCTTCTTATGAAGAGATTTGCATTTGTTATGGTGTTTGTTGTTCTTTCTTTGTATGTTTTTCTGTGTTCGAATTCAGGTTTTAAAGGGTCCCCGCTTCGAGCCGCTTTATCCGCTTGGTTTAACGATCCTTTCGGTTATCTTTGCATTGCAGGGAGTCCGCATAAGGGTTGACACACGGTCTTATTGAATTTTGTGTTCAGAGATAGGACCATAGAATTAGTCAGGTTTAACTCAACCGAGCCTGTACCGCCAACATAATGGGGACATAGCATTGAACGTGTTCGAAGGTTTCGTCGGTTTTATATCATGTAGTCAATAACGGTGCCAGTTTCATTGCAAGGATCGTCGCCTTAACTAGTGTCCGCAGTACCGTTACCCCCTCATCTTTCCACAGGAGATTCCCTTGCAGCGCACCGACTATTACGTCTGATTTGTTAAGCTCCCTCCTGCCAAGCTACAGTTTGGGGCTCTCGGCTTATAAACCCAAAAGGAAGGTAGCTGTATTCTGCTATAATCAATACGAAAAATAAACTGGATATTATATCTACTGGCAAACCCACCTACTGGCCATCTGATTCTAGTAAAATTCCGGACCTAATTGATTTTGGCGTCACTAGAAACATTGACCGGCACTTCATCTCAGCGGAAGGATACGTCGACTTATCGTCAGATCATTCCCCTATTATAATTACCTTACAGAAACATCCCATGCGTAATGCACAGCCAATGAAAATAACAAACCGCAAAGCCAGTTGGCTAAAATATCGTCAATACATTAGCAGCCATCTAAAGGCTGTTCCACTGTTAAAAACAGCAGAGGATATAGACTTCCTTGTTGACGAACTTAGCGTACTACTGGTCACGGCAGCTGTGCATGCAACTCCTGCAAATAAATCATCCTCATACTCTAAAACAACCCGGCTCTGGCGGCAGCAAGAAATAGAACACTAGGAAACTATTTCCTAGCGAGTTTATCCGATCTCTCGGGTGTAAAACCGAAAGACCTTTTAAGATACCTAAACTCCACAAAGTGGATTTAGTGAACAATCCATCGTTTTCTCCGGCGTTAGGAGAGGTTTTGGTATCAAAACGTCGCTAAGGCGATAATTGTAATCCATGTGAGGACCAACTTGGATCAGCCACTGAAACCAACCAACCAACCAACCTAAAACAACTGTCACCTCCGGAGATATTGACGCGTTGGTAAGAGAGATAAGACATATCAGAAAAGAGTGGCAGAGGGCTCGATCACCCATGTTGAAGCAAAAACTAGCTGAATCTGATGAAAGTCTAAGAGAAGCCCTTCGAAATCATAGGGATATATGTTTAAACGAGTTCACTAGATAACTTACTCCAGGCAAGGACATAAACTACTCTTTGTGGAAAACGTGAAAATTCGCCAAAAGTCCTCAAGAACACAATTCACCCTTTAGAATTGAAAATGGGAAATTGGCTTGAAGCGATGCTGAAAAAGCAAATATATTTGCAAACCACCTCAAAGATGTGTTTAAGATAAATCCACCTTCAAACAACTTCGCAATTCCAAATATTGAAGTTCCTAAAACTCACCATCAGCTAAAGTTCAGTTTTATAGAAATGGCTCTTGCTATAAAAACGAACTGTAAAGCGAGCAAGGCTCCTGGCTACGCCATGATAACGTCAGAGATGATAGCTCAATTACCATAATGCGCAATTAGGTTAATTATAAACTTGTTCAATGCAGGTCTTCTAGTAGGATACTTCCCAAATATTTGGAAATTGTCAGTAATAAAAATGATCTGCAAGCTGGGTAAAAAATCGACCTATATATTTTCATACAGACATATCAGCCTATTATCTATAGTTTCCAAGCTGTTTGAAAGGATATTTTTGAACAAGATGCAGCCGTTTGTTGACAACTTGATCCCAAGTCACCAATTTGGCTTTCGGAGAAAACATGGAACAATTGAGGAAGTGCACCGAATGACCAAAGAAATACGCAATGCCTTTGAGTCTAAGCAGTTCAGTTCTGCTATATTCTTAGACGTAGCTCAGGCATTCGATAAGGTTTGGCAGGACGGACTTATGTACAAGTTGAAACAAATGCTTCCTGCGGAATTTCACACTATCCTTGAATCGTACATTAGAGTGAGAAAATTTTTAGTGAAGTGCAACGAATCCACATCGAACATCTACAGCATCGAATCTGGTGTACTCCAAGGTAGTGTTCTCGGGCCTGTCCTGTATGTTTTGTTTACGGCTGATATACCGACAGATGAAAAAACAGAAATCTGTACTTTTGCTGACGACACTGCGATACTATGCTCTCACTCAGTAGCAGACGCTACATCAGCTAGCCTAAATCGACATTTGCGAAATATTGAAACTTATCTCTGTAACTGGTGCATAAGAGTAAACGAAACGAAAAGCAAACATATCACGTTTACACTACGTCAAGGGAGACCCGCGGTTCTGAAACTCAACAACGTCACCATTACTATATCCAGTGAAGATACCTATCTTGGAATACATCTCGACAGAAGGCTGACTTGGCGCAAACATATAGAAGCCAAGCAAAAGCAGATAAAGATAGCAGCCCTAAAATTTAATTTTTTGCTACACAAAAATTCTCGCCATCCGATAGAACACAAAGTTATTTTGTACAAAGCCGCAATCAAACCGATTTGGTCATATGGCGCTCAGTTATGGTCAACTGTTAGTTCTTCTAATATAGAGAAAATTCAACAAGCTCAGTCCAGAATACTAAGAATCATCGTGAACGCACCATGGTACATGAGAAATGTGAATATTCATCGCGATCTAGACATTGCACCCGTTAAAGAAGAACTAGTCGTTCTGACTGAAAAATACCATGCAAGGCTTCTGCATCATCCGAACACGCTAGCCCAGGTCCTACAACACACTCGAACAACACACGGCTGAAAATACGAGATCTTCCATCATTATAATATATTTTATGAAGTCAATTAATAATTCGCACACTGGTGCAGAATTATAATAAATATTTAATTATTAATGTTAAGATTTGAATACAATTGTCAAACTCTTGAGAATATACAATAAAAACTGAATTAAAAAAAATAAATAAATAAATTAGTGAAAAAATTAAAATACTTGTAGCAGAAAAATCACTACTATCCATTGAAGAAAAAATATTGAAGGGAACTGAATGGTAAAACAAATCTGTACACTCTCTTCTAGGAACTTGCCCTATAGATATTGTAGAAGGTAGAATAAAACGAAGTTATATAATAAAGTCAAGCAACAAAAAGTACATAAGTTAAATAAATTAAATGAAATCAAGGAATTATATCAAGAAAATCGTGAGGAATATTTTTTTTTTAATTACAAAGCTTAAGCATAAAAACGAGCCTAAATTAAATAAATTAAAATTACAAAATATACAACACATAAATATAAAATCGACAAAAAAATGTTCAGCTGCTGTGGATACCAATAATTATTCTGGCAATATTCCTACCAATAAACTCGGGAATATTGAACATACAACAAGTGGCGAATAAATACGTAGAGATTAGACTCGCAGTCATACAAATAGTTATGGAATATGACATCATCTTACATATCATTAAACTTCCAGATATAACGAATATCATTAATTCCACGAATATCATTAATCAAAGAGGAAAGATTAGCAGAAAATAAATCAATAGTTACTCACGAACTAAATACATTAAAAACAAAATTATATACTATTTTGCCACATAGACACAAAAGAGGACTAATAAATATATTAGGAACAGAAATGAAATGGTTATACGGTACAATAGAAGACAATGATAGACAAAATATCGAGGAACATCTGACAATAGTTGACGAAAATAATCATAAGGCAATTTAAAATTTAAACAGAAATATTAAAATTAATGAACACTTCAATAACACTTTTACTCAACTTAAAACTGCAATAGCATCAGAATAGCATACAATCAGAATATGAAACATTTATTTTCCAAAAATTTATGTATTTAGATGCTTTGTTCAAAATAAAAATACAAGCAGATACTATAGAATACATTCAAAATTATTTAGCTTCAACAAGACTCAACATTATGACTAGTAATATTTTAACAAATGTAGAAATAGCAGAGTATAAAATTGATCATTTCAAACTTGAAAATATAAAACTAGGAAATGCAAAGCATAAAGATAACAATATAATTTCCACAATTAAAATCCCAAAGGAGACTATTCTAGCGAAAAGATCACTATTTGTGCCAATGTCAAGTGAAAACTTAGAAGAATTAATATTAATGAAATAACAAGCTATTAATGTTAATAATATATATTATGATTATTATGAAAATTTATACCTAAACGATCTGCAAATATCCAAACTTGTATATTTAATCGACACTGTAAGAAGATAACAAATAATAAAGAAGATATCATAGAATTAGAAAAAGAAATGTTACTGATAAAGAACAAAATAAAAACCTATATTAACAGTACTTGAGATGATAGAAAAATACATGTAAGAAAAAATTGTCTTTTGCAATTTGGTAATTGTGAAGTATACATAAATAATATGACTTATAAGAATATGAATGAAACATTTGAACAAAGATATTCAATACCAAATTCTAATGTAAACATAAATAAAACGAACAAAGAGCTTTCATTTGATGAAATTGTTTTAACACAAATAGAGAACATTAAAAAAATTAAAGAATTGAATATTCATAAAAAAAATCAATACTACATACAATTGGCTCATATTAATTTTCATTGTTACGATATTCATAACGGTTATTGTTCTATATCTCAAATTATATATAATAAAAAAGCACAACGAAATTTAAATAAATATTATTGCCTGCTGTGAGACAGTTAGTCCTAAGACGGATCCCGAATAAAGAATTTCTATTTTTGGTTTTTTTTAAATTAATTTTTTTTATTTGAACTCTCTCGAAAACCCATAAGTCGCGCCTTCTGCAATTAGTCACACCAAGCGTGGTTAGTGCTTCCTCAGTTTTGTCTATTCACTGGAGGCACGGTCGAACGTCGTCGAACTTCGGCTCTTGCCTCAAATGCCTTTTTTGCCAGAGCTTCTTCGCCAACTTTTGTCTCGAACACCCCCAGAATCGACTGCGTCTGTTTGCGGTACCTTCCATGCCTCAGCGCCATTAAGAAGCCCATGTAGAATGAGCGCCTGGTAGAGCGTCAGTTTCATCGATCGAGAGAGGGCTCGGCAACCCAATTGCTTACTGAGCCCATAGTAGCACATATCAATTGTGATTCTTCCCTTTATCTCCAGATTGACATCATTATTGGTGTTAGCGGCGGTGTCAAGGTACGGTGTATGCTGAATTAAATTCCTTGACTACCTCAAAGTTGTAGTTGCCCGCTGAAACCTGGGAGCCTAGACGCCGCGCTACCCTGTTTACAGACAGCATATACAATACAATCTTATATAATATAAATTATAACCGGTTGTCCGGTTATTCATTTCACTCTGGATGTACTGATAGGGGAATTGCTTGCGGATTTCAAACAGGCCAGTGAGCAGTAAATTGTTCCCAATTATCAATCGTCACTGGGTTCCAGATACCATTGTAAAACTATTTCACAAGGTGATAGTTTGAGGCGTGGTCATTGTCCAAATCGGCCCATAAAGCAATCTGGTTCTGTGTACTATACTTTTGCAAAATTTCATTAAGATAGCTCTAACGGTGTAGAAAAAAAGTGGATGCAGACGAACAGACCGACAGACGGACGAAGAAAATAAAAATTTCTTAGAAAGTTAGTATACCTACAAAATTAGTATACCGACGTTGTGAAGTATATCTGTTATAGCCAAACCGAACAGTAATAAAAGTGGCAAATATTTGCAGACAATAAGTAAGAAAAAAATAGAATAAGGTTACACTCAGCTTTAGCAGGGAGCAGCGAAGCAAAGATGGCAGAATGAATCCAGTTCGGCGAACCTACCCCAACCATATTAAAAAAAAAAAAAAATTTCGACTCGGCAAATTACAAATGAATTTAGAATAAATTAGTGGATATTAAGGAATATTAAAAATACAGTGTTAAAAAAAAATAAATTCGCTAAATATGATGTATCATTAAATGATAAGGCTTTTTCTCAAATAGAGAGGAGATTAGCCAAAATACAATTACTAAACTTTTCTCATACTTAACGCAGTAAACCAGGCAATTGTCATTAAAACGGAACGTTAGATGTGAGTGAGATATAATGTGTATGTAAATATGTTCGAAATGGAGCTATGTTTAATTTCATAAAGTGAAAACTTCCAAAAATTTTCCAAGTTTATAATATTTAAGAACAAAAAGTAATTTTCTTAGGAATCTAGTAGAGAAGCGAGAGGTGAAAGTGAATAAGCACATATAGAAGATAATAGATGGAGAAACCAAATCCGAAAGCGGGGAAGCCTAGGAAGGGGCAGTAGGAATTCTTACGAGATATGTCGACAATGCTGATTTGGACTAGGGGAATTGAATTAGCAATGGGTCCAAATCCGTCGGGAGAGGCGAAAGAAAAGATGTTGCCGCCGTACGAACGAATGAGGTGAACCGGTCAGCGGGGATAGAATAGGGACGACTTCAGAAGAGGCCGATGCTCGGAAAATAGGTTTAGATGAAGATACCCGAATATCAATAAATGAAATAGTGGGGGAAACGGCAGGAAAAGAAAGGAGTCTCAAGATGGTGGAAGTAAAAGTGCCTATAAGGGATATCATGAGGGAAATGAGTGGAAACGGGGGACCACAGGAGCCCTCAAGTGAGTCGTCTGCGTCTGCACGGAACAGCAGGGCCACATTTGAAAGGGTGCAGTAGCCGCTTCCATCTTGGTTAGGCAATGAAGGGAGAGTTGCAGGGGCAAAAAGACAAATAACCCTGCAGACCTTTAAAATAGAAAGATAGGGGTGACTTTTACCGGCAAGAGAGGGCTAGTCACTGTAGAGAACTTCGTGTTCTACCTTCAGAGGCATTATGGTGTCCTTAGACCTGAAGTGATACGGAGCTTCCATCTCTTTGTGTAACGGCAAGTCAAAGCCAATTCCAAAGTAAAATGAAATATAAATTAGAAAATAAATTGATTTATATAAATAAAATTATAAAGTACCAAAATTATAAAATTATAGAAGTGGTTGATTTATACAATTCAAATTAAAATTAAAATATACAACAAAACAATAAACAATAAGATAATTACATATCACAATTTATGAACAAAGCAATACAGATTGTCCAGAAATTCAATGCACCCGAAAGTAGCCCGTTCATTCCTGAACTGTACAGTGTTGCCAATACTTCGCAGCCGTACAGGAAGTGAGTTCCAGAGTCTTACTGCATACACGAAAAACTGACGATCAGACATAACAGACGAGTGTTTGCATGGGACAAGTTCGTTACAATGACAGGAACGTGTGAACCAGAGACATCTAAACAAATAAGGAGGTTCCCGGATGTAAATAATCTTGTGAAGAAAGATGATAGTCTTAGACTCCAAGAGTTGATCAAATGTGATCCCAAAAACTTGTCTTGATAAAGTGGATACATGATCTGTTCTACTCAAGCCATAAATATACCTTGTTATATAATAAAATAGGACATTAAGCTTTCGTTTGCTAGCTGCATCACAATCAACAAGAATTTCATAACCATACAGCAATGTTGGGAGAAGGTAGGCCTTAGCCAACAGCAATCTGATTCCTTGTGGGGTGAAATATTGCGTTGACCACAGTGAACGCAGCATACCGTACATTTTGCCAACTGTGACTGCAACGTGGTTACTCCATGTTAGAGTATCATCAAATATAACTCCCAGGTTTTTAGCCCTGTTTACACACTGAATCACAGACCCATTCATTATAATAATGGGTAGTATTGTGGTATCAAAGTGTTTCTTGTAAGTCACAAAATACTTCGACTTAGCAGGATTAAGGCAAAGGCCGTTTTTCTTTGCTCAGTTATAAACATTAGATAAGTCATTATTAATTTGAATGACACAATTAATAATTTCGTCCCTTTTACAGCTTACGTAAAGTTGGACGTCATCAGCATGCAAATGAATGTCACAATCGTGCAATGCAGTCGGTAGATTATTTATATATATACAAAAAACAAGAGGCCCCAATATGGACACCTGAGGTACACCTCGTACTACCGACAAGAAATCCTCGTCATTACACTGACTCGGTTTGTAAACCGCTTGGGTTCTTTCTGTAAGGTATGATTCTATCAACTTCAACGCACCGGATGAGAAATTGTACATTCTCAGAAGCTTCGTACATAAAATATTGTGGTCAACACAGTAAAATGCCTTTGAATAGCCCAATAATACCAAGAAAGATACCCTACTTAAATCAAGTGATGCGCGAATGCTCTCCACTACATCAGCCGTTATGCAGCTCCTCCTTGGCATGAATCCAGACTGTCGTTCCGGTATAATGTTATTGTCTGCTAAATACTTTTTTAGTTGTTTCGCCATTACTAGTTCAAATACCTTGGACAGGTATGGTAAAATTGCTATTGGTCTATAATCGTTATCAGCCTTTGGGGTTGGAATAATTTTGCCTAACTTCCAACAATTAGGAAAAGTTGATGTCATTATAATAGTATTAAAAATATGACTGGCAGCAGTTTAGGATGTACAGCCCTGACAAAGACAGGGTGAATCTCATCAGTACCACAAGCATTTGACTTTACACCCAGAAAACACTCCAACACATCTGACTCGTCAACACCACAAAACCACCAAACATAATTTCAGAGGTCACAGAACTACAACAGTTTGAATAAGGATTCTTTTGCACTGCTTCAATTGGAAGATTGACAAATTTCCTGTTTAAATCATTTAGGTCCATGTCAATATTCCCAAAAGTACCAATATTCCCTATACCTATGCTCCGAATATGTCTCGATGTTTGTTTACTGGTTACTGCACTGCTAAATGTTTTTTCGAAGTGGGAGTATTTAGCGGCTTTGACATCTTTAGTAACCTGCCTTTTAAGATTTCTGTAAGTTTCATACAGAAGAGGTAGCTTATATCGCCTCCATCGTCAGTATGCAGCGTCACGTATGTTAATTAAATTCTTGATTTTATTAGTAAACGAAGGCTGCTCTTTATGCTCAACGGTGCGCACTTTTCTTGGAACGAATTCATCAAAAAGACATTTAAGATTAGAATGTAGATATTCCACTTTCTCATTTACTGAGGACATAAAATATATCAAGTTCCATTGTACAGTGTCGAGTTTAGAACACAAATGTTCGTAGTCAATATTTTTAAAGTCACAGTATCTCAAAACTTTGGTTGTCATATTAAGTGTAAAATCACACGTCAGAAAAATAAGGTTATGTTTTGAAAAACAGAGAGTCGGGAGTTGTACGTAAATTTTAATCTTCTTCAAATCATTAATAACATACACGTCCAACAGCGAACTGTTTGCCGCCGTAAAATGTGTCGGTGATGTTGTATTAGCGGCAACCAAGCCCAATGCCAACGTTTCTGTGACCAGTCCGCTCTCAACTAGAATATTGCTATTGAACTCTCCTGCAATAATAATATTTTGAAAGTCCAAAGAAATTGCCGAATGTAATCTATCAGTGATTGTATGTCAATTGTACGGTTAGGTCTGTAGACATAGCCCACAAGAAGTCTTTCAACTCCATTGTCAACCCCTAAAAATAAATACTCAATCTGACCTTCACAAACTGATTTGCTATGGAATTTGCAAGCAATACCTTCCCTCATAAAAATTGCCACCCCGCCGGCATGAGTCACTCTATCCACACGAAACAATCGGTATCCACTGACACTAAATAAACTACTCTGCATTGATGGCATGAACCACGTTTCAGACACACAAACAAAATCAACGCCAGAACCCTAAAATATATATTTAAACTGATCCATCTTATTCATTAAGCTTTGTGCATTTAAATGACAAATTTTCATTCCCATTTGTAATCTACCAAGAATACGAATAAGGTTATAATTACTATATCTGGAACCCACTGTTAATTTGAATCCTTCATTTCTGCAACCAATGCTTTATTTCATTCAGTGAATGTTGTTTTTTTTACTATGAACTTTCTATCAGTAAGGTAGCTTTTGAGTATAGCATGGGTTTTTTGTGGAAGTAGTAATTGTATTTTGTACAATAGCCCTTCATGCAATACTTGTCAAATGCTTGGGCTATGTCTAGAAATACTTCAGTGCAGTATTTTTTTTTCATCGAATGCTTTTCTTATTTCAGAAACAATTATATGGACCTGCTCTATGGTGCCGTGTTTAGTTCTGAATCCAAATTAATGCATGGGCTGTATTCTTTTAATATTGACTTCTGATTGTATCTGATGAAAGAGAAGTTTTTCTAAGATTTTCGAGAAAATTGATAATAAGCTTATTGGTCTATAGGAGGATAAAATTGTAGGATCCTTGGCAGGTTTCAATATCATAATTAATTCAGATACCTTCCAAATGCGTGAAAAGTAATTTAATCGCATTATTCCATTCATGATATCCATTAATTGCTTGATTGCCATCTAGGGTAATTGCGCTATAATTTTTGGTGTGATTTTGTCTCGTCCAGGTGATTTTTTTGTATTTAGTGTATCAATTATTTTATTTAACAGTTTTAATGTAAATCAAATAGAGTTGTGTGATACTGTAGCTGGTGGGTTGCATTGTTTACAACTATTACTGTTTATTATGGGTTATTAGGTGTAAACACATTTTTTAAATGTTGCGCAAACGCATCAGCTTTCTCCGAGTCTCTTCGAGCCCACGTACCGTTTGCTAATCTTTTTGACACTTCTCCATTAATAGGGCGCTTTAACTTTTTTACTGCCTTCGAAAGGGAGTAATCACCTTGCTTTGTTGCTGTAGATAGGTTTGTAAGCACTTTTCTTTATAGTTAGCTAGAGTATTTTTTAACCTTTTTGAACAATCGTTAAGCTGTTTTTTAAGCTGGGTGATCTGCACATTTGCCAATCCTCCTTATCTTTCTCTTTTCTTTGATAAGTTTTTCTATCATTAAAGGTATTATTGATTTATTCCTTTTAATGCTGGTATCAGGGGTTAAAATTTTTGCAGCTTCAGTTATTACGCTCACGAGATTTTCAATTGCTATGTCGATTTATTTCTCAGTTTTCAGCGGAGTACTTAGCTCAGTGTGTGAGCTTATATATTTTTTGTACCTCAGCCAATTTTAATTTGTGAGGTGTTCTGGTGATTCCACCATATCTGCTGCCATATTAAGGAATGCTATTGAAGGAGAGTGATCTGAAGATAAATCAAATGAACCTACACATTTTATTTGAGCTCTTTTTATGTTTTTAGTTACTCCAAAATCAATCAAGTCTGGAATTTTGTTAATATCTGTAGGCCAATAAGTTTGTTGACCGGATAATATAACGTCAAGGTTTGCGTTGAATATTGTAGATAGCAAGTTTCTGCCCCTTGGCGTTATAAGTCTAGAGCCCCAATGTGTATGTTTGGCATTGTAGCCACCTGCCGCAATAAACCGGTTTCCAAGGGTATTGAAAAAGTGTGCGAATTGTTCTTTTGTTATGTTGAACATTGGGGGACAGTCATCATCATCATCATTATAATTGGCGTACAACCATTTCTGGTCATTGCCGCGTTATCAGCCTTCGCCAGTCGTCTCTGCTTCGCGCACGCTGGCGCCAATTGGAAACACCAAGTGCAGCCAGGTCCTCCTGAACCTGGTCCTTCCAACGTAGTGGTGGTCCCCCCTCCTGCGTCCGCCACCCGGCGGCATCGATTCAAATACTTTTTTCGCCGGAGCACTTTCATCCATTCGCACAACATGTCCCAGCCAGCGCAGCCGCTGTGTTTTAATGCGCTGAACTATATCAATGTCGGCGTACAGCTCATACAGCTCGTTGTTCCATCTGATTCGATACTCTCCGCAGACGCATATAGGACCATAGATCCTTCGAAGAATTTTTCTTTCGAACGCCCCCAAAGCTCGCTCATCGTTGTTTGTTATCGTCCAGGTTTCGGCACCATACAGCAGGACGGGAAGGATGAGGGCTTTGTAGAGCGTAATTTTTGTTCGTCGAGAGAGGGCTCTGCTTCTCAATTGCCTACTGAGCCCAAAGTAACACCTGTTGGCAAGAGTGATTCTTCGCTTGATATCCCTGCTGACATCATTAGTGGTGTTGATGCTGGTTCCCAGATAAACGAAATCCTTCACAACTTCAAAATTGTAGTCGCCAACAGTGACGTGGTGTCCAATACGCTGAGACTCTGTGTGTGTTGACACCAAGTACTTCGTTTTGTCCTCGTTCACCGCTAAACCCACTCGCCTCGCTTCTCTCTCCAAGCCGGAAAATGCAGCACTCACGGCGCGGCTGTTATGGCCAATGATGTCAATATCATCAGCATACGCCAGTAACATGACACTCTTGTGGAAGATAGTGCCTGTGCGATTTAGACATGCTGCACGTACGATTTTTCCAACATTAGATTGAAGAAAACACACGATAAGGAGTCACCTTGTCTGAATCCTCGCTCAGTAACAAACGCCTCGGACAAGTCATTACCGATTTTAACTGAGCCAGTGGTGGTGCTTAGCTTCATTTTGCACAGCCGAATTAGCTTAGCAGGGACGCCAAATTCAGACATAGCAGCGTATAGTTGACTCTTTACGGTGCTGTCGAATGCGGCTTTGAAATCGACGAAAAGGTGGTGTATGTCAATCTGCTTCTCTAGGGTTTTCTCCAGGATTTGGCGTAGTGTGAACATTTGGTCAATGGTGCCTTTACCAGGTCTGAAGCCACACTGATAAGGCCCAATCAGTTCATTGGCGATGGGCTTCAGCCTTTCACAGAGTACGCTCGACAGGACCTTATATGCGATGTTCAGAAGGCTGATCCCGCGATAGTTGGCACAGATTGCCGGATCACCCTTCTTGTGGATTGAGCAGAGCACACTTAAGTTCCAGTTGCTAGGCATGCATTCCTCCGACCATATTTTGCAGATGAGCTGGTGCATGCGTTTCGTGAGCTCATCGCCGCCAGCCTTGAATAGCTCCGCTAGTATACCATCAGCTCCGGCGGCTTTATTGTTTTTGAGCCGCCTAATAACCAGCAAGACCTCGTCATAGTCGGGGGGCGCTACTTCATGTTCGTCGTCAGCAACTGTGGGGTCGGGTTCATCTTCATTGCTATCATTAGCGCTGTCGCCATTCAGCAGCTTCGAGAAGTGTTCCCTCCATAACGTGAGTACGCTCTGGACATCCGTCACTAAATTTCCGTTTTCGTCTTTGCAGGAATTGGAATTGGCTCCGGTCTTAAAACCTTCCGTTTGGCGCCTCACACGTTCGTAGAATTTTCGAGCCATATTCCTTCTGCCAAACATCTCGATTTCCTCGCATTCTCTCTTTTCGGCTTCTCGTTTCTTGCGCCTAAAAAGACGCTTCTCTTCCCTTCTCTTCTCTCGATATCGCTCCTTAGCAGCTCGCGGTGCAGCCGATCGCAGGATGAGTTGGTATGCTGCGTCTTTCTCTGCAGCTGCGTTGCGACACTCTTCGTCATACCAGCTGTTTTTCTTCGGGCGGTGATAGCCAATCACCTCTTCAGCGGCCGTGCGCATGGAGTGGGATATAAGCGACCACTGCGCGCAAATATCGAGATCAGGGGGAGAATCCATCAGCATATTCGAGAGCCGAGAAGCAAATGCGGTAGCTGTCTGTAGCGATTGTAGCTTTCCGACGTCAAGCTTCCTCTGCGAATTAGAGCGAACGTTTTTTGCCGCACTGAGGCGAGTGCGAACCTTAGCTACAACAAGGTAGTGGTCCGAGTCAATGTTGGCACCTCGAATTGTACGTACGTCTAACACGCTGGATGCATGCCTGCCGTCGATCACAACGTGATCAATTTGGTTCCTGGTTTTATGATCAGGGGACAGCCAGGTGGCTTTATGAATATCGGGATGCTGGAATCTAGTACTACTAACTACCATGTTCCGCGCTGCGGCGAAGTCGATCAGCCTCAAACCGTTTTCTGATGACTGCTCGTGGAGGCTGAACTTACCGACGGTTGGTTCAAAAATGCCCTCTTTGCCCACCTTGGCGTTGAAGTCACCTAGCACAATTTTTACATCGTGGCGGGGGCATCGATCGAAGGTTTTTTCTAGTTGATCGTAGAAGGCATCCTTGGTGTTTTCGTCTTTCTCATCCGTCGGAGCATTGGGGGACAGTATACTGCTGAAATAGTTATTATTTGTGGGTTTTCAATAACGATAGATGTAGCGTGCATATATTGTTCTGTGTATTTATGTAATGCATAGTGCTTAATTATAGTTTTTACCATGTGGGATGTTTAGTGTCGCATATGTCGTAGCCTTTTATTCTAAAATGATTAAATTGCGTAAGATGCGTCTCAGCAATTAACATTTGTCTATTTGGTTGTTTATAATTAAGGATTCTAGTTCGTATTTATGTTTGCATACTCCGTTCGCATTTCAGTAACATGGCATTTTTATTTGCTAATATAGTCTGTAGGAACATGTTTGGTTTATCATGAGGTCCTGCAACATTGGTTGCATAGTATTCATGAATTGGGTTATTGCTTGCATAAGGTTGTTTAATGTGTGCTCTATGGAATTACTAGTTTTTTTCTTGACTATTAGTGCCATGACATTGGGTTGTTTTTAACCACATTTACGTACGTAAATCGTTGAGTGTTACAGCTGTCATTACTATGCTGTAAATTTGTATTTTCCCGCTGAATAGGGGTTCTGAAGCGGAAAATTTGTCTCAGTAGTAGTTGGGGACACTTCTAAGTTGTTAACATTTCGGATCGTAGCCGATTTAAGTTTTTGTTTTAAATTGAGTACACTTGGGACCCTCTGTAATTAGCTGTATGCTTCTCTCCACAGTTGCTACATTTTTTAGCATTTGGGTCTGATTTGTTGGCGGAGCAGTTAGCTGTGGCATGAAAATCTCCACATATAACGCATACTGATCGCAATGTGTATTATTTTTTTTGTATGGCCATACTTTTGGCAGTTGGCACATTGGACTGGACCTACTCGCTTGTGCGGCTCCTCAACAGTGATTCTTCTACGTAACAGATAGCGCAAGTCATAAATGGGGTGTGTTCCTCTTCTTTTTTTATTTTTTTGCATCAGGTTCAAGTTCAAAACGAAATAATGGTTGAGCAGTTTTTCTCTATTTTTAATATTGTAAAGGGATTTTACATTAAACCCCTCCTCCGAGAGCGCATATTTTATTTCGCACGTGCTAAAATCTGGTTTAATACCTTTAATGACTAGCCTTTTTCTGCTTTTGAGCTGGTATGTGTGGTAAGACTTTTGATTGTTATCAAAGGAATTTCTAACTTTGCGATAGCTGGCTTCATTATAAGCTTGAATTTTAGTTTCTCGAATGTTGCCTTTTACCAGCGGGGTGACGTGGAAATTTTTTAAACCTATGAGATTTGTAATATCTTTAAATAATATGTTAGATTAACGCTCTCTTAGATACGAGTATAGTAATATATATAGTATTATGTATAGTATTATTATTATAGTATTAGTATATTGGGGGTGGTTTTTGCTTAGACACAGTTATTTCAGGTTCATCCTTTTCTTTCAGTAAAGCATATCTATTATAAGTGTTTATTACCTCA
The DNA here is from genome assembly GCA_920105625.2 of Clusia tigrina. Taxonomy (NCBI): domain Eukaryota; kingdom Metazoa; phylum Arthropoda; class Insecta; order Diptera; family Clusiidae; genus Clusia; species Clusia tigrina. The sequence goes on from OV050031.1 coordinate 156,678,505, forward strand.
TTTGGTTTTAGTATTTTTGAAGCAGTATTTGTAACAGATTTTGGTGGACTGCGCTTACGCTTTATTATTTGTACATACCTATCTAGCCCTGTTTGAGTCTTAAGATTACTTGCCTTAAGATTTTTTGTCACCTTCCTTGTTTCAGGATCATTCAAATGTTGAGCAGCTGCAGCGTTATTGTGCTGATTTTGCTTACACAAGTTTTCAGCAGCATTTTTGTTATTAGTAAGCTCCGAGGCGAGAGGTTGAATTCATTAAATGCTCGGCCGAGTTTAATCGAGTGGGATGCATTTTTAAATTTTACTTTGACGGAGAGCTCTTTTGCATTTGCGCGTTTGTTATGCTTGTTGGTGTGAGCGCGTTTAAGATAGGAGCGCCAGTGTGATCAGTGCTTACCGCCAAGACAATATACTACAAAGATACTACATCGTTCTCTTCACTCAGCGAAATGAGTTAAAATTGCGTGGCTGCCTATGGAGATAGTATTAACTCAACTCCCGAAGTTGCTTGGCAATGCAAAACATAACAAAAACAAAAATGGTCAAAAAATATGCTGTCAAGAAAGTGTTTTTACAATTCGCTTTGGAACTAATTTAGCTGCTCAATGTATTTACCGTTATGAGATTGATGCTTCACTATGCTTTGTGTGCATTTTAGACGCAAATTAATCAAACATTGTTCTTCTTTACTCATCGAATGCAGCATTTTTAGCTAAATTATTGTGAATTTAAGATGCCTGGTAAAAGAACGTCATTTGATATGACTGAATTGCTTTACTATAGCCACCGCATCCGAAAAAGTGTCCAAAAATTGTCCGAGATGTTTTCTTTGGCCAGACAAGCTAAAATCTATTGCCAAAATATTCGAACTTCTGCGCGCACAAAATATCAGATAGAACAGAACGGATTTTGGTAACGAAAGTAGTCGAAAATTTGCAGATTTCTACGAGAACCCTTTCAAGTCAACTCAAAGAATAATGTGATGTGTCAAAACAGTATGGCAGCTCCTGATAAAGTACAAGTATATGTCAAAAGTTGCACGGAAAAAACCAATACTTCCAACACAATACATTGAAAAGTGATTGTCTTTCGATAGGATATACTTTGTCAAACCGAATGACTATTGGGATGACGCTTTATTTTGCGATGATACCAAAATCATGCTTTACGATAATGGTGGGCCTAATAGATTGTGGCGACAACCGTTAAACGCATTGGAAAATCGAAATATTATATTATATTCCAATATTTAAATTCGGCAAACTTTCTGTCATGGTATCGGGGTGCATATCCATGGAGTAGGAGAACTAGATTCCATAGATAATAAAATGAATGCAAAACAATATTTGGATATTTTTAAATGCTATTTGATAAAAAGCGCATATTATTTTGGGTTCAATATTGATAACAATCCTCAATTAAAATTTTATCAAGATAATGACCCCAAACATAAGTCACATATGGTATGGATGTGGGTTCTTTATAATTAAAAAGAAGTGTTAGATACGGCAGCACAGAGTCCACACTTGAACCCCATTGAAAATTTGTGGGAACTTTTAAGAAAAAAAGCTGCCGAGAGGAGCAGAGCTCAAAACTCCACTACTAGAGGAATGAAATAAAATAACAAGCGAATACGATGTGCAGAAGTTGATTTATTCCATGAGGAGAATACTACAAGTCGTTATAGATGCTAAAGGAGGCTAAACAAAATATTAAAACTATTAATAGTATTAATTTTCTTTTCTTTCTTTCATATTTATAAATAAGTTCTGATTTGTAAAAACACTTTCTTGACAGCAAATATTTTGACTACTTTTTATTTTTGTTATATTTTTTGTTTCTTAATTTTAATATTAGTTTTTTTGTTCTTACTGTCGATTAGTAAATACATTAATTAAATTAAATGAATTAAAAAAATCACTCAAAACAATAAAGAAGTACTATCAAAGACAATATACTACAAAGATACTAATTACATCGTTCTCTTCACTCAGCGAAATGAGTTGAAATTGCGTGGTTGACTATGCCAGAATTATTTAACCAACTCCCGAAGTTGCTCAGCAATGCAAGTAGACATATGTACATTCTTGTTTTGCTACGAGTTCTATATGTGCATGTGCGTTTACTACTATGTGCGAATGTTTGTATGCTTGCTTACAGATTTACGGCATGCATATGTGTTGTTTTTTTTTTTTTTGCTTTAGGTGGAAAGCATCATGCCGAGATGTAGGACTCTAACCCAACTAAAACCACCTTTGCTTCGATCCCGTGGTACATTCAGTTAAGGTATTCCTTCACGGGGCGGGCTGAGAGTTTTTCTTCACTCTCGTATCTTGGTCATTTTAACGGCTTTAGCTCACTAAACCTCTAGCGCTTTGCTCGTCGTATCTTACTTGTTTCATGATACCGACCATGCATGCATATGTGTGCATGTATATGAATGTGGGTATGTTATACTTTTATTTCTGAATTTGAAATGAAAACGAATTTTAATCATAGCAATTGGAGACAATATATTTACAGCGGACCGGTTGTAGTGTGTACTGGTGTGTACTTGCATTTTGAGTGGCTGTAGGAAAATAAACAATCAGCCAAGTCAACTGTGTTAACCCCTGCACAAATGTAATTCAGATGCGGCAGTGTAATTCTTATACGGCAGTGTATAATATTAAATTTATTCAGGAACCGTAGATTGTATTTGAATGTATTTAATTTATTTCATTTTTTAAATGTACTCGTATATTTGTAAATTATTAATAATTATTATTATTATCTATGAAAATCGTTACACAGTCATTCTTATTGAATACTAACTGCAACTATGCTCATGATACTAATCTGGACTGGAACTTCTGCCTGACATCGGATGCTAATATTGTATCGTATGACCAAATTATTAAAAAGTTATGCATACTTTCGGAAAATTTTGACACAATGGCACTGAAAATGGAGGTGGGGATGAACAAAATGCAGAAGGTGCTGGTTCGCGATACTTTGCGGGTTACAGTTTGCAGGCTAGACTTAAAAATTAAATTAAACTGCAACCTGACTTTGGCGAAGGGGGCTTTTTGCATTTGGAGACATATTTCCATCCAATTGTTGCACAAGTCATTTGAAACAACAAATAGTGGTCTCTTGTGTAACCGAAACTAATAAAAAATAACCATATTGGTTTTCGCATGGAATATGCGGCACACATAAAATGGAGGTCCTGAAATTTCCAATAGTGGTGTTACTTACAAAGGACTTCCGATGGATGCTTCAAGACCATTTGACCAAGATCAGATATCAAACTATCAAAAAATGGGGCAACCAAATAATAAATTTGCCAAATTTGGGGTCTAGTCATATTGTGGTCCATGTCAGAAGTCTGAAGCCATCTGCCAGCTTAAATTTGGTTTGAGTATATTATGTTTACTTAGAATTTAATTCCTTGTGCTCATTTTAATTTTAATGGTGCTGTTGGCTATTGCTTTGGAACTTGATTTTTTTTATAATATTAGGGATGTATCAGGCTAAAACTTTTGTACTTTGCGTAAATAGAATGAGGAGTTAGTCATTGTATATTAGAGTCTTATTGGTATTTAGTTTTTGACCTCCGTATTTCTTATCATAAATTAGATATCATTCTTGTTAGTGTGGTAATGTATGTTATACTTACTACAAGTTATTTAGTACACTTATTTTCCTAACTCTTTACAATTATTTGTAGGGCTCCACAAGTTTATTGTTACTGTACAGGTCAAAGTGAGTTACTGTACAGTTTCAATGAGTGACGCTATAAATCGTGTTTTGTTGGATATACATATATGCTTGTTAGACTGGCTCCTGTTATGGCTTCAGCTAGTTTGTTTCTTCAGCACCTCTTCCATATTTAAATTTTATTAAATTTTCTGTTGTTTTTATTTTAATTTAATATAAACTATAAAATTCGGACAATTAATTCTCCCTTACAGTATAATATAGTTATGCTATAAAGTACTAATTAAAAGTTACTCCAAATGAAAAATTACCGAACCTAAATTGAATTATTTTTGTGAAAATTTTGCTACAATTTAGATAGCCACTTCCATATGGGTACACTATTCCCCAATCGGACATTTCTAGCTCGAGATATGATTTGTCACGTGAAAAAAGGTCGAAAAAATACAAAAATTACAATATCTCAAAAACTATTCCATGAAAAAAATTTAACCTTGATTTTCGAATTCAGCAGATGAAAATACATAAGAAAAGTCACCTCTCATCAAATGTACATTTTCGGTGTAAACTAGTGTAATTAATGCTTGATTTTGTAATTATTTCGGTTATCTATATACTTTGTATCAAATATTTCAAATCTTTTAAACATTAAATTACATTGTTCTTGGAGGTGTTTTTTTCATGGCAAAACGGTTATTGATGTTGGTTTATTAAATTATTTCCTGGATTCATGGAACCAAATTTATTGATGGCGATTAAGGGAGATTTCCAAAGTCACATGCAATGGACACACATTTGGATTAGGCCTATAGGGGGAGACAACATAAAAAAACGCGCCACTTACAAATTTTGGTTATGCAACTATAATTTAAACAATGCATTAATTGCACTTTATTAATATATCAACTAAAGAATAATAAAAATATACTATATGGCTGGAGCAAATATGACACTACTATTTTATAAATGTATAAAATATCCAAAAGCAAAATATTTCCTATGCATGGATATTTATTTTACGTTGTCAAGTGTTCTAATATACATTACGCTTTCTCATCACATGGCAAAACTTTTTTATACGCAAAATAACAAATGCCTTGTTTTAAGCCCCACTTTCGGTATGAAAAGGCTTTGCCATATAGGAAATTTATTCTTGTATATTTTACCCCAAGCCACACAAATCAGAAAACAAAAATTTGTTTTCAAATCATTCTGCAGTGAGCACACACAAACTAATATTATTCATACGAAGGTGCAAACAACAATAGCCATGTGTGTGGCTGACGATTGATACATATTCACGGCTGCTTCGTGAAATTGCCGATGATTTTTCCAATTTGGTTGCCATACACTTGAATATGTTGATTCTCACTCAAGAGAGCAGTAAAAGGTCTTTAAGAAAATTATCTTTGGTGATACATCGATTTCGAATAAATAAAAAAAATCAAATAATTATGTTTAATAATAATGAAATAATATATTTATTTAAAATTAAATAGTTAAAAATATATCAATGGAAGAAGTTTGTTTAATTATTCATTAGGTTGTAGAAATTCTAAATTTCATATTAGAAAATAAAAAATTAAGGAACTATAACCCGAGAATTTATTAACTCCACTAAAACTGATTCCAACGAGTGTTATTTTGTAATTGTTGAATTGATGAATCAGGTTCGATTGGATTGTCCTCCTGTATTCTAGCTCCACCTGCTTAAAAAAAATTTTCATTATTCCGTAGACAACTAATATTATGTAAAATGCATCCGCATATAATTATTATAATTATATATATAGTTGGTTATTCTAAATGCACTTGTTCTGAGAAATGCAAAAGCCTTCTGAACCTTGATTTTAAAAGCCCAAATGCATTTTCATCAACAATCCTTGTTGACGAATGTATATAATTAAATTTCCTTTGAACTGCAATAAGAGATCCGTTATCTCTAAATGGACATATTAGCCAGGTTGATATTGGATATGCGGAGTCACCTAATATAAAATATTTATTTGGTAATAGTTCTTCATAATTTTCAGATGCTCGTTGATATGAACTAGATCTTCTTAATACTCTACTATCGTGTAAAATGTCAATAAACTACTATCAAAAATGTCAATAAACATCTTATTGGGATCGACAACAGCTTGCAAGTGCAAGCTATAATAATGTTTTCTATTAAAATATACCTCATCACTTTCCCGAGGAGCTTTAATTTTAATATGTATACATTCAGTACATCCAATTAGGTTCGGAATTTTTTTTATATTTTTAAACTGCTTCATATATTGGTATTTGGCCAAAAAACAAATTCATGTCCACAACTCTATTTATTACTCTCCAAGCCGTGGATTGAGAGACATCACACAAATTGTTTATTTCGCGAAAAGTACCATAAAAACATGTAAATTTCTTTGTTCGCGCGAACTCTCTGCAAACCGCCATGATCAACTCCTTCATAGTTTGTAACTTTGTATTGATCTAAAGAGGAGAAATAGTAACTTTTTTAAAATAGAAAAATAATTTTATGCCATACCAATAAGATAAGATGTAGTTCTGCAGTTTAAACGAAACTGCCTCTTAAAATCCTCAATACTGTACGATTCGATAACGTTCAAGAAATGTTCGATTCTGCTAATTCACTTCCGAAACTAGAAGTTGTTGAGGTCGAAACCTTTAAGAAGTCTTCACTATTTTCTTCGGAACTACTATTGGCCGATGATTCACTTAAAAACAAGTAGAATAAAAAAAATTCATTTTTCCAACTTACCATTGCTAGGTCATTAGTATTCATATTTGTTGATTAAGATCAAATAATAACAAATAAAATATTACTTTTAATTATAAATAATAATACTATTTTAGTTGTTTTCAATTTTTATTTTTATTTCATTAATTCAAAAATGTCTCAAAACTCTAAACACAGATATTTTTATATTTTTCATCTGCTTCTTTTGACAACTAACCAAAAGTGCAGCCAATGTGGAACCATAATTTGGATCGAAACCATTCCAATGAGATTGGATCCGATCCAGTACCTTTCGAATACAGCTAATGGCAAATTTTTTTACAGTATATAAAGTATGTAACTCTCCCTTCTATTGTTATTGTGAAAATTTCTGATAATAATTTGGAGTTAAACGATTCTGTAAAAAGTAAAAAATTAATAAACAGAAAAAATGTTTTGCGTAATTTGTAAATCGCAATGCACTAACGTTAGTATTTTCTTCAATCCACCATGGTAATCCAACAACATAAAAAAAAAATTAGGAAAGTAAATATATGCCAAGAATTATATAGAAACACTATTTTTATTTGGCTATAAGAGTATAGTCGCCACTCTTATAGCCAAACAAAAATATGCATTTCATACGATTCTTAAATTGCTATCAATCTATTGGAATATTTGCTCGCCTATATGCAATTTAATATTATTGATTTTTACTTTAATCAAGTGTTTACATTTTCCGATTTAAGCGATTGATTGCTACTTTAAAAATATAATTTATAAAACTTATAAAATAATATAATTTTGAAATAATAAAAAATAAATTAATAAATTCAAATGTTCAGTTCACAATTGCAAATTTTATTGTCACTTATAATAATTAACTTTGCTTATATTGATTGAATATAAATATTATAGATGAAATGTAAGTTAGACTCGGACCACCATAAAAAAAACAGACAACGTTCGGGTGTCGGTCCCCCTAGAAACTTGGACTAAGAAATCTATCGGACAGTTTGTGGAACTTAATCTATTGGAAGCTTATTTACTAGATTGGACGCTGATGCCCCCATTTGAGTGGACGGGTTTGACAGAATAAAGTCATGGGCAGACGGACAACTAAACGCCCCTTGTTTCCGAGCTCGAAATTTTCCTCTACAAGCACAATGACGAAACCTGGTCCGAGTACAACCAGTGCGGGTACTAGAGATAAGTCTATGGAATATCTCTAGTACAGTGGTGCCTTCCGAGGCCTCCGGCACAAGCAAACATTTCGAAAGCCAAGCTCTCGAAGTTCAGGCCAAAGAGAGCACTCTTGGTAGCAAATGGCCAAAAGTTGGCATCTCGAGCCCAGCAAAATCGGGTTATCACGAGAGACGTAGTCCCGGAAGGATTTTAAAGAAGGCAAATGAAAAGATACCGACAGTCGAAGAACTCACAACCAAGATCCTTCGAGGAAACAAAGTCGGTAAAAGGGGTGAAAACGCAAGATGTCACCGGAGGGAAAATAATAATAATAAATAATAATAAGAATAAACGTACTCGATGTGGGAGACCCTGAAGGAAAAATTTTGTGGTATCAATGGAAATGGATACAAGCTGCCTTATATACAATTTTCCTGAAGATAGAAATTCCGTTCCTCCACCGACATGCTAAGATGCAGGCTGGCATCAGGGCCAGAATGGTAGCTTGCGATGATGGCAGATGGGCAGAGCTGTACAAGGTTGCTATCTCGGAAGGGAGGAGAGGTGCTTCCAGACGCAGAATTAGTAGCGGTCGATAAAGAAGGAATTCCCTCACAACCGAGATTTTGGATCCCGGCTACACATGATAACCACGAAGTAATAATGCAAATCTTCAGGGCTACAAACCCGGAAGTCCCGACGAATGAGTGGAAATTTATTAAAATTGAAGGTGGTAGTGAAAGCAGTGAAGATGAAACGTGCCACAATGCAGGTGTTGCTTCTGTTAACAAAGGAAACTATCGAGCAGTTAACGAAGTGCGACGGCGGAATAAGGTATAAATACGGCAAGGTGAAGATGAAAACATACAAAACTAACACCGAAGTCGTTGATTTTCTCGCTTCAACATCAGAAACAGAAATAAATGACAAGACAGATAACGAGTAATGTTTATAGCGAGATGAGCGTCGATGGGTACATATTTTCCGGTTCTGAGCTAAGCAAGGCCCGGAAGAGAATATACTCAGAGAATGAGCTGCTTAACGATTCGCAAGGAGATGAAGACGTGACGCTAGTAGCAGATGTACCTCCTGCAAATAAACCTCCACCACAGAAAGACAGCTTCGGCTGCACTTCTGAATAGTCTGGCAGAACACCAGCCAGACTTTGTGCTCTTTCAGGAGCCGTGGGTGTATTGAGGAAGACTGTATGGAACGAGGGCTCGAGGCTGGTAAGGTATACAAGTAAGATTAGGATTAAGGTATACAAGTAAGATTTTGATCCATAATTTCAGTAACGAAAACGTTGGAACGGTCAGTTGAGAAGCTAGGGGAAGTATCTACCAACTGGCTTCAATATACTTCGCCCATGATGACTCAGGGCCATTACCAACGCAACTGATAAGGGAGTGGATAGCGAACAGCGAAGCTTCCGGTGAGTTGAAAAGGTGCAAATGCCCACCATACGAGTATATTATGGAATATCAATGAACGGGGGTGAGTTACTTTTCAAATATATTTTTAGTAGGGAATTAGTATTTTGTAATAGGGGAAATGAACACACCTTTTTCATAAGCAATCGTCAGGAGGTTCTTGATAATACGATAGTCTCCAACATCTTATTCGAAAATTACTGATAAGGTGTTTCAATGGAGGGTTGCTATCGAATCACTAATTCTCTGACCATCGTTAGATCATATTTCACGAATAAATGACCCTATCCATTGCATATAGGAATCACAAAAATATCAACTGGCAGAAATATACTAATGAGCTACAGAAGAATCTTCCTATGTATCCACCTTAAATTCCTGACAATGCTGAGTCCTTAGATAATCTTGTCAGGTCGTTTAATGCATGCATGAAAGCACTAAATAAAGCATGTCCTAATAGCTATGATAGAGTTAAGAGGCAACCACACTTAATAAACTAAGAATGAACTATAGATACCAGTTCAATAAAGCGAATTCCCCTCGTGACGAAAGCGACTGGAATTGTTATTGTGACAAGTAAAAATTATAAAAAAGGAATTTAGAAAAACGAAAATAACCTCTTGGAGGTCCTTCAATGGTGATATTGAGGGTACCACAAAGGTGTCTCGATTACATCCGACATTATAAATATCATTTCGGAGTCAGTATCACGTGGGCAGTAACACTTTTAAACCCTTTAAGGCGCCGGGACCAGACGGGACATTCTCAGCTCAACTTAGTAGTATGTATTCAATTAACTACATTATGGAATGGTAAGTAATCATTTTCAAAAGTGCTTTGTATGTAAATCATATCCCTTCACTATGGAAGGAAGTAAAGAGGAAGTGGTGTTTATCCCAAAGTCCAAAAGATGTCAGGCGTATCAGTTTATCTTCATTGCTATTGAAAATTCCAGAAAGATAAATAGAAACGCATATTAGGGATAAAATAATCCCATCTCAAATGGCGGTTTCACAACACGCGTATGGTAAGAGTAAATCTACAGAGACAGCTCTAAATTCGCTTGTGACAGAAATTGAGATATCGATAAAGGACAAAGAATATACGTTGGTAGCTTTCGTAGATATTGAGGGTGCTTTTAATAACATAATACGCAGGGCAATAACGAGTCCGCTCACAGGATAGGACATACCCGGGTCGCTTGTGGATTTCATCAAACAATTGCTCTTATGCAGGTTTGTGAATTCAACAATAGGTGCCTCGAAGATGCGAAGACCTGTCAGCAGAGATACTCCTCAGGGGGCGTACAATGGACCGCAGGATTCAAATAAGTTATTGCCCCCCGAATAGTACATTGACTAGTGGTTAGAACGATTTTGATGTACGGCAAAATAATATGGTGGCAGGCACTTGATAAAAGCTATGTTGTAAAAACTTTTTAGAACGTATTCAGAGAGCAGCTAGTTTATATATAAACGGAGCACTCAAAATGACTCCAAAAATGGTAGACCTACTGCCAATTGACTTGTAAAATCAGCTCTTAAACGTAGGCAACTCTCCATTTTAGCGGGAAACAGTGGTCATTCGAACATATTAGAAAAATGTTCTATTAATCCCGCTACTACAGATTATTACAACCCAGTTAAGTAACCCCTTTACCACTATATTTCCCTCATAGGAGGATTGGAATAGTGGCATCATGAACTGTAATAATCAAGTTAGCATTTATACTGACGGTTTAAGACTCATTGATCAAGTTGGTGAGGGTGTATATTCTGAAGAGCTAAGCGTCTGTTTATCCTTACCGGATCATTGTAGTGTATTCTAAGCGTAAGCGAGGATATGCTGCTTATATCTACCCGAACAGCCAAGCGGCCTTAAAATCGTTAGAGTCAGCAAGGCACTCGTCAAAAATGGTAGTAGAATGCCATAAAATATTAGGCGAATTATCGCATTACTTTAAAATAAACATGGTTTGATGCCGGGTAATAGAAGCATAGAAGGAAATTGCAAAGCTGATGAGCTTGTTAGGGGAGGTACAACATTAACTATCCAACCGGATAAAGTGCCTGAACCAATGCCTCTAGCTACATGCAAATTACTAATAGATGGGCCCACCCTCGAAGTTGGAAACGACCGATGAAGACAGTTGCACTATTGCCTAAGAAGTAGGCAAACCTGGCCAGAGTGGAACCGAGACCGTACAAAACTGCTGTTGAAATTAAATAGGCTGGACGTAAAAAATGTCACGGGTCATTGTTTAATTAGTAGACACGCTAGTAGACTAGGGGTACCTCAATATGACTTTTGTAGGAGACGTCAAGATATTGAAGAAATGGAAAAACCTCCTCGATTTTCCGCGCTTGGAGGCGCTTTTCTTGAAAGTATTGAGAGGGTTTCCCGGATGAAGCTAACGAAAATATGAACTATTATCAAATCTACAAGGATGTCTAAGGAGAATCCGGAGTTGTGAGGGAGAAGCTCCAATGGTGCCACAATGGGCATTAAACAGGCCATTGTGAGTCAAAGGACAGCCACTTAACCTACCTAATATTATATAATTAAAAGTATTTTCATAACAGCAAATATGTGCGAAGAGCCCACATATATTGCTCCCCCCACCTCGAGGAACGTGTTAGTCATTACTCTCCATACTATTGGAAGCACCCTGATGGCAGAATGGAGAGTACTTAATATACGCTCATTTCCTGATCATAAATTCATAACCTCAAGGTTACCTTCTACCCAAAATAAATTAACCAAGTTCTTATGAATCCTAAGAACACAAACTGGCCGTATAGAACTGTGCTTGAAGCCAGGATGGCTAGATCCAATGTAATCACACTACACAAGGATCTCGAGGAGAATGTCAAGATTGACGGAAACTCTTAACAAAGCTTATACAATCTCATGTCTTCCAGAACTGCAAAGTGGATGAAATCGGAAGAGAGGGAACTATAATAACGCTTCAGCCAGCTAGGTCAAACTTGATATTCCCACTCCCACATGTAAGCTACATATAAATATAATATCCTTAGAGACATCGAGCAGGTGCTGGTTTGAAGGAGCAGGATGCAAAATAACTAGACAAACCTGGCTTGAATTAAATATTAAGACCTCAAAAGTTCTAATGTACCTAAATCGAAAGAATATAGGTTCCATCTGATATGTTCGTGTCCAGTGATCTCGAGGAAAGTGTCAATATATTTACGGAAACTTTTAGACAGAGCTTTTAAGATATCATGCCCTCCGTACAAAGCCCAGACCCAGGTAACCATAGTGGAACAAGGAACTTGATGCACAATGGCGCTACGTACTTGAAATCTACAAGCTGGGCAGAGAGGTAGGTTGCGAAAGGCAATTTACTCTCAGATCCTATTAGCAAAGCTCTGTAGAAAGTAGTCTCTTAACAGACACTGACTAATGTGACCTCACTCCTCTCCTTTGGGAATGCGATATGCGCCACTAATAGAGATGAACGTTGTCACACAGGTATAACAGCCAGATGCAGAGCTTTCAATATATCTACTGACTGGTATAAAATGGCAAAATGTATGATTGCAGAGGTCTACTGTCCTGTAGCTCGTTTCTCTAGCTCAGTGGAGAACTTCTCTACTGCTGATGACGTAGTTCTCAACCGCCAAGTTTTTGACAATCGTTGAGACTGTAGTGCTTCTATAACTCAAAAAACTCACGAATTGAGAAATTCGTGTGAAGTTGAGAATGAACAGTGAATCTGACAGTTTTGACATTTATTTTTGCGATGTGTGTAAAGCAGCAAATAATAAATAATCAAAAAAACAATAAGGTTTAAAGACATATAACCAGACAATTGAACATAAATTGTGAAAAATGAGTGAAATATGTGTGATCATTTATGCTATAACGTACGATAACCGAAATATGCATAACGTTCAATGTCGGCGGTTGCGAGATTCATGTGATCCATTATATCCCTGAGGCGCGATTCATAGAACTTTTTCGGCTCGAACTCTTGCATTAATCTTTTAGAAGAAATAAGTCCTTTTATGAAGAAAGGAGTTAGAAATACCTTCATTCCAAAAAATTCAAGGGTAGTAGCTGTAATAAATTTTTATGCAACTGCGTCATTTCTTCGGGATATTGGGCAGGATTTCGTTTGTCCTTTAAGCAAAACAATGATATCACGCATAATACACGAGGTAACGGATTTCATTGTATGAATATAACTGATTTTTAACTAAAAACATTACTTACCGCATTCATTATCGACTGGTTGTGCCAATTCTCACTTGCTAAAGAGCAGTCTCTACTAATAGAGAATTAAAACTTCTAAATGCTTTTTTAAAACAACACCTAGTTTTGCACAGTATAACTAGAGAATACAGAGAAATTACTCTAGTTTTGCGCACACTTACACATGTGGAAAACTGTAGTAGTATGGCTGATTTTCTTCAGAATTCTGGTTAACCAATGATAAACACACCAATCCATATAGATAACTAATGATAAAAAAAGACAGTTTTTTTAAATGTCAGCAAATTTGCCGTTTAAGTGTCCCGTCTCTATAGTCTCTGGTATAACTTCCAAGTATATGTGTCAGCTAATTCCTATGAACTGTCAAAACAAAATTGTAGCTCAATTAACACCAGTTAACAATTTATATATAAATTTATTCCTCTGCTTTCATTATTTTGTAGAATTGTACTATGCTGGATAGTTCAGTGGGCAGTTGTGAAGCTAATGGAAGGTGCGCCTTAATGGTGCTGATCTGAGCTTGTAGTTGTTGCGGTGTGAGTAATGTTTGACTGATTCTACCATGGTATGTATCTGTGAGCACATCGATGAAGTCTACCTGTATTCGTTGAAGGTTGGCTGACATTAATGACAATTAGGTTGGTGCTAAAATCAATAGCTGCGCAATCTTAATTTGATTTGTGTTGCCGATCACGCTGTTATTTACTGCGTCTATGTCCTTCTGTAGCTCAGAAATGGTAGAGTCAATGATGGAGGTATGATTTTGAAGTAAACGTTGCAGATGATTTTCGTTGTTTTTTACTTAATTAATTGTGAGACATTTCTTCCGCGTCGTCTAAGTCGAGAACACCGAACAGAGTGCGAGCGACGTTTCCAACTATATTGAGTGCCGCTCCTCTTTTACGCAAAATGGATAGCATATCTTGGTCCTGCTGTAGCTCATCCTGTGTCTGATTTTGGTTGCTGCTTAGGGCGTAACACGTGGTGTTTTGTTCTGCTCTTGTACATAAGTTCTGGTGTGCTAATATGCCGGAAGAGAAGGTATCAATTTCTGCCCAAAATGAGGCCAAGTCATAGTACACCACCATTTAGTGGCCAGCGAAGGGGTGGTAAGTTGTCTTCTTTGACTATTACCATCATACCTGGTCTTGCATTATCCATCTGCTCTTTCCTTTTGTACCTGTATTGAAGTTCATTCAGATAATCTCGAGACCACCGGTTCCAGAATTCATGCTTCAGATGCGATACTAGCTTCCATTGCGTTAACAATGAAGCTTTGGTCTATGTGGCAGCCGTGTCAATTGGTGCTGTTAGAGGTTCGCCACTTAGCAAGTGTCCTGGCGTTAATGTGTCTAGATCCTGTGGGTCGGTTGACATGGGTGTTAATGGCCCAGAGTTTAAGATGGCTTCTATTTCCACCATCACTGTTTCCAATTCTTCATACGTTAATGAAGCTATGCCCTCACTTCTTACAAAATGAGTTTTAGCAGATTTGACTGCTGATTCCCATAGTCCGCCAAAATGTGGTGCTCTTGGTGGAATGAAATTGAATTTGATGCCCTTGTGCTGTATGTCCTAATTACAGCTTCTTGTGCCTGTTCCCCATGGACTGCTTCTTTTAATTCTGAAAGCTTTTTTTTGGCGCCGAGGAAGTTTGTTGCGTTGTCGAAGTACAAATTTTGACAGTGCACTCGTCGGCCTATGAAGCTTTAGGCATCCAATGAATGCTTCTGTGGTTAAATCGCTGATTACTTCAAGATGCACCGCATTGGTGGCAAAGCAGCACTGCTATATAAGCTTTGTGTGGTCTTTTCCCTCGCGCCTTGAAATGAATCCAGAAAGGGCCGCAGAAGTCGACTCCTGAATTGATGAATGGTCATGCTGGCTGGACTCGTTCTGCAGGGAACCTCCTCATTATTTGTTGAAAAAGTTTAGGCTTCGTTTTGGTGCAGCGAACGCAATGCTGTACAATTGACCGTGCCATGGATTTGCCTTTTATAGGCCCGAACCGCTGACGAAGGTGTGCTAGTAGAGTCTGTGGCCCACAGTGCAAGTGTTCCTTGTGATACTCTGTTCCGAGAAGTTTTGACAGGGGGTCGTTGTATGGAATGATTATTCGATGCTTGGCATTATATGAAATGGTGGCTGCTTCAAAGCGTCCTTCCACACGCATTATCCCTTCGGCGTCCACAAATGGGTTGAGGTTGGCTAACTGACTGTTTTTGCCCAGATTTGTGTTTTTATCGAGGGCCTTGATATCTTCTTTGAACTCAGATACTTGCATGGCGTGGATGATGACTGTTAGAGCTTTGCTTTATTCTTGAGGAGTTAGCGCAGTGTGACTTCTTCGTTCCTTCTTGGAATGAATTATAAATCTCAATACATATGGTACAATGTATGTCGACCGAGTTTTTGTGGTTGATTTTGTAGATCAAATCCTCTAAGTCGTTTGCAGCCGTAATAGTTGCTGTTACCGCGGTTCGTCTCCTTTCGATCGTAGTCTCGATGGCGTGTTCTCTTGAGTATGGTTTTCGCCAATCGTCCATTTTTCTGTGAAGGAAGATAGGTTCATAAAACCAAATATTACAGGTGCTTTGCTCTGACGGTGCTAATCCTCTGAATAGTATATCTGCTGGGTTTTCCTGAGAACGGACGTGTCGCCATTGGGAGGCAATAGAGAGCTCTTGAATTCTTGCAATTCTGTTAGCGACCAAAGTTTGGAATGACGTTGACTGTGCGTTGATCGATGAGAGAACAATTTGTGAATCAGTCCATAAATACGTTGCGACATCGATTAAGCTCAAGTCCTCCTTTACTCGTGCTGCTAACTGGGCACTGAGTAATGATGAGCAGGGCTCCAGCCGTGGTATTGTTTGTGCTTTCAGTGGTGCTACGCGAGATTTTGCGCAAAGAAGCCGTACGACAATTGTTCCGTCAGGGCAGATTGATCGAGAGTAAATTGCCGCACCGTATGCCTTCTCTGAGGCATCAGCGAATGCATGTAATTGAAGTGATCTCTTAGTACCTTCTTGAAATATGTGTGTGGCTACTACGGAAAGTGTATGTAGTACAGTCGTCAATTCGTCATCCCATGACAGCTTTGTCTGCCACAATTCCTGTATGAGAATTTTAGCTATTACTACTATTGGTGCCAGCACACCCAATGGATTGAATATTCTGGCTATGGCCGAGACGATGGTTCTTTTGCTGATTCGATAATGTGTGGTGAGATTCACTTTGACGCAGAATTCATCAGTCTTCGGTAACCAGGTGAGACCTAGGGTTTTGATTGTGTTGTTGGTGTCATTGTTGAAGTCGAGATTGACTTCCTTGTCTTCGTTTGGAACAGATTGAAGTAATTTTGGATGGTTGGTGCACCATTTCCGCAATTGAAAGCCGCCTTTGAGTAGAATGTTCGTGAGCTGTTTTTGCGTTTCAATTGCTATGATTAAACTGTCGGATCCAGTTAAAAAGTCATCCACGTAGAAGTTGTTTCGGAGACCTTCAGCCCCAAGTAGATATTGAGAACTGTGCACATTTCCTAATTGTTGAAGACACGTGATTGTCAAGTATGGTGCTGACCGAGTTCCGTAAATCACCGTGTTTAGTTGGTAATATTGCAGGTTTTCGGTGGGATCTTTCCTCCAAACGATTAGCTGGTACTTTCGATCGTCCGCATGAACCAAAATTTGTGTTAAATTTTTTGTATATCAGACGTAAAGACAAATCGTGGACATCGGAATCGTAGTAAAATCGTAAAGAGTTCGCTTTGAATCGTTGGCCCTGTGTGGTCGTTGAGAGCTAAACCTGTTGACGTCTTCGCTGCAGCGTCAAACACGACTCTTAACTTCGTGGTGCTGCTTTCTGGCCGCTTGATGCAATGATGCGGGATGAAATAACGTTGTGATGTTATGCTGTCGAGATTTGTTTTAATCACGTGCCCCAATGATTCGTATTCGTCCATGAATGCGGTATACTGAACCCTCAAGTCCTTATCTGCTGCCAGGAGTCTCTCCAGCTGATAGAATCGATTGGTTGCGATTTTCTTTGAGTCGCCTAGAGCGGATGTATGTTCTGCGAATGGAATCCTGACTATGTATAGACCTTGGTTTCGAGTGGAGTTCAGTGCGAAATGAGTTTCACATAGTTTTTCTGGGCAGACATTGTTAATTTTGTGTCTTCCTTTCCTTCAAGGTTCCAAAATTTTTCGATTGACTCATCTTACAGCTTATCCTCATTTGTCAGTACCCCGCATGTTGTGGTTTTGGAATCTTGAGTACTGATATTTCCAGCTTTTTTTCCTCCGTTGGGAGACGTAAAATCCTCATGGAGACCAGCAGGCTCCTGCCGCGCTGGTACTGTGGGACTCCTCCGAAGAGGCATACGCCTCTAAAATCGTCTCTTTCCACACACATCCCCTCTGATAACGCTCTCTAGAGCAGGCGTCGAGGTCAGGGTGCTATGCTGCGAAAAGCTGCCTCTACTATTCTGCCGCATCCATGCGACTTTCTTAAGTTTTAATTGCGTCGATTCTTTCCAGTCGACGTAGCTCTTTTAGTACTTCTTCTGCATATCTTTGGAACGCCTTCCAATTGCTAGCTGATGAAGTAACTGCTAAGGTTAGTGGTTGTGAGATGGGTCGCAGTCACTACCTCCAATATCCACCGAGTGGCATCGAACCTTGGACAGGCATAGATGATGTGTTCTGCTTCTTCAGTGCCGCGGCACGTTGGACACAGCGAATCTTCCACAATATTGAATCTATTCAAGCGACCCATGTCTGAAATGAATTGCGTGGTGTAGAAGTGTGGGCACGCAAAGTCATTCTTGTACCACAATTTGATATCTGGGATGAGTTTATGGGTACATCTACCATTGTCCGTCTCATCCCATTGTCTTTGCCACTTTCGCTTCATCTGCTCTGTGGACTCTTCTATTTTCGCCGTCGTTTGGATGACCGCACAGTATCTCCGAGTATTTATACTGCCCTCCGTGGTGTGTGATGCGATCGTTATAACTCGTTTTATGGCGTCTATCGTTGATCTGCTGCGTCGGAAACCAAATTGATCCTTTGATAGCTTTGGATCGACTATGTTTTGTAAGCGGGCGCAGAGTATGCGTTCGAATATTTTGCCTACAGTGTACAGCATACATACAGGGCCTGTACGCTGATGGCTCATCTGGCTTCTTCCAGCGCTTGAGCAAGAGAACCAATCGTTGCTTTTCCAGTCCCTTGGAAAACACCCTTCTCTTAAGCACTCGGTATACATGCTTGCAAAGATTTGCGGACGCTCGTAGATTGCAAGCTTCAGAGCAATATTCGGCATACCGTCTGGCCCTGGCGCCTTCTTGTCTCCCATTCTAGCTGCCGCATCTAGTACTTCGTCTGGGATTTCTTCCTGATTTGGGAATAATGTCACCACTATACCCCTTAACAGTACTGGGCATGTTGGTTGCAGCGCCCTCGGACCGTGGACCTGCCGCATAATCACCTTATATGCCTTACCCCATGTATCGTCATTTGCGGAGTCGATGAGCTCACAACAATTTCCATTCGGAGCTTTTTCCGTAGCTTTCCGAACTCATCATGAAGTTATTGGAAGCCGGGTTTGCGCCATGCTCTTTGACTTTTCCTCCTAGTCTTGTTGCAGTTTGCTCTGATGTCTGCGATCTCTTCACTCTATCAGGCCTTCTTGGCATTGTGCCCTTTCTGGCCGGCATTGCTGCGTCACACGATTTCGTAACTGCTGCCATTGTGTTTGTTACTGCTGATGTGGCTGTGGCATTACTTATGGTCTGCGTAAAATTTTTCCAGATATATACGAAAAATTCTTTAGCAAGCTTTAGCGACACCCATCCCTTAGGTGTCGTGGCTTTGGGTTCCGTTCGGATACTGCGACTTGTCTGTATATTCATTGGTAGCGCCCTGTGATCGCTCTGTGTGTGCTTTTACTCCAGCGAATTTTCTTTGCCATGTTACTGCTGGACAAGTTTCTGCCATTCTCAAATTTAGTCACGCCAGGAGTGTTCAGCAGCAATCGGTTTAGGGCTCCGACGAACTCCTCCAGTGCAGCTCCTCTTTTATTTGTGCTCTTGCAGCCCCAGGTGGTTGACCAGGCATTGAAATCGCCTAGTATTAGTATATTTCTTTTCCCCTGTGCCTCCATTTGTACTGCGGTAAGCAGAGTTTCGAATTCGCGGATATTGAGACGTGGAGGACCGTAAATCCTAAAAATGTACACACCTTTCACACGGACCCATGTATGGAATCGGCCGCTGATGCCATCACTGCGCTGGTAGCCGATTGGCCTATGACCCATATTGCCGCTGTTCCCGTTAGGTCCGCAATTCCACGAGTCCACATTTTCTGCCTTGAATGGTTCTGCTATAATAATGACATCCGCATCCACATCAGTCGCGTTCTGCCAAAGGAGACCTTGTGCTGCGATTCAATGATTTAGATTTATTTGCAGTAATCTCATGATGATGCCTTTGTGCCTGCCTTACATCTGCTGCTGCCAGTTGGGCGCGGACCGCTGCAGTGTACACATTTCGGAGTATTTGTGCACTCCGCCACCTTGTATCCCGGTTCTGCACAGTTTCTGCAAAGGTTTGATCTGACCGATTTTTCCAGCTGCCACCCAACCAAGCACTGTGTTTTGTAGGATTGGGAGATTTTCTCCTAACCTTATTTGCCCGGTTAGGAGTAGCTGATGGTGAAATTCAGCGCCAAGCAAAACGTCTATTTTGCCAGGGCGTGTGAAGTGAGGATCGGCTAGTAGCACTTCTTTCGGTATTGTGCATTGGGACAATATCTGGCAATACAAATGCCTCTAACCTTGTAGAAAAACTGCTTGTTCGTGACTGGAGTTGGATGTTGAAGCGCTGGTTTGCCGTTTTTCTGCTGTGACCAATGCCTTCAATGCGGAGCGTTGCGTTGCTTGGAGTAATTGCTAGCCGCTTGATGAGCAGTTCGGTCACTAAGTTGACCTGTGAGCCGGAATCTAAGATGGCTCTGAACTCATTAGATTGTCCGTTGCTTGCCGTGATCGTTACTCTGGCTGTTGCTAACAAAACATGGCCTTGGGATGCCGACAATGTATTGTCTGCTGCTGATGTAACTGATGAATTGGCCGCTTTGGTTTCTATCGTATGTTTTGTTGATGGGAGGTTGGTTCGCAAATGCAGCAGCCAATTGTGTTTTCTGTTACATTTAGAACAGCCGCGTGCAGTGCATGTTTTTGACGTATGGTCGCCGGTAAGGCAATTAACGCATAGTTGTTGCCTTTGAGCCCAGTTTAGTCTAGCTACTGCTGATAATTGTAGAAATGATTTATAATAATACAGCGGATGGTTTGTGCCTTTGCAAAAGTTGCATTTCGTAGTCGCAGTTGCAACTGTTGACACTGCCCTTGATGAATGTGGTCCTTCTCGTCCACCGAGGGTTTCCAGAGATTGGAAACGATGCTCGAGGAAGTGCAGAAAGTCTTCCAATCTCCTTTGGATTCTTTAATGGCTGCTCGTACAGCAAGTGACTCTGGCGGTCTAACTTCTTCACGAGGATATGCAGCAATATTGGGCCCCACGAGGCTGCGTCGACTCCTCTATTGTTGATGGCCAAGATGCTTTCTCTTACAACATCATGGAGGTTTTTTATTGCTCCTGAGGATGTGTTTTCTGGTGATAGGCTTGAATTTCCTATGATTTGTTGGAGTAGTGTGGAGGCCAGCACTCGTTTATTGTGGTACCGGTCTTGGAGAAGGTTCCACGCTGCCTCAAAATTCACCTGGATTAAGGGTAAATGCCTGATTAGTCTTTCAGCTTCTCCAGTGATATTCGACTTCAAGTACCACTTTTTTCGTGTTGGGGCAATTGAAGTCTTCTGCACTATTTCTGAGAACATATTAAAGAATTGCTGCCATTTGAGGTAGTTGCCGTGAAATTTTGGGCAAACGATATACAAGCGATTCAGGCTGCAGTGTGGAAGTCGGAGCCCTTGCTTTGGTGGACAAAACAATCAACTTCTGATGAACCTGATCTTCCATGTCCAGGTATGCTGAATGGTCATACCCTGCGTCTTCTCGTGTTGATATTTCCTCATATATCTGGTAATTTATGGTCTCGATCTCGTCCCATAATTTGTGGATGCATTTAATGTCACCCTCGTAGTACTCCTGTGGTTCCTCGGTTATGATGTTCGACAATCCAGAAAGTAGCCGGCCAAGAGACATTAATAAAGTTGGTATTTTGCGCATAATGCTGCTTATTTTGGGTGTGGCACCATTCACTTGCCTCTCTGTAGGCGTTGGAATCCTTGCGGCAGGGCGGGGTTCTATTTCCTTTGAATGGGTGCTAGTTCTTGCCATCAATGCGATTTCAAACTCTTCTCCGTATTGAGTGACAAGGTCTGATTTTTCATGGTAGTACTCATTCGTGAAATACCGATGGTCCATTGATATATTTTCCAGCTGCCTTATTGTATTGTCGGTTGTTTCTAATTGTGCCCAAGCCTAGACATCGACAGCGTTCTTCAAAATAGGAAGTGGACTGTTTTCGTTCCACCGAATCCTGTTTGTAGTTCCGGATTATTCTCTGTATTACTTCTCCAGTTTCCTGCTGCGATGCAACTAAATCGCTAAATTTGTCCATATTCTTGCTTCCTTGCGCACACTGATGTGAATTCTGCTTGTTGGTTCGCAACGTTGGACTTTGTCGGTTTGCTAAATGATAAAACTGGTACTTGCACCAGGATATCGCAAATGTTACGTGTTTGAGTCACGTCGGGGTCACCAATTTTTCGTTCCTAACTTTGATTTCTATACTGGCACTTTAACCTGGATAGGATGTAGGAAATTGAAAAAGTTGTTTCAAGCACTTGAACTTTATCAACTTGCTGGGATGAAATAAACTTCTCTTGTTGTAAGCTTGGTTATAATTCCGATTTTTTTGCCAGTTATGGCCTTAAATACACTTCTAACTACAATTAATTACAATAACAAAAACTTAAGTGGTATGCTAAAAATGAATACACAACAAAATATTAAAGAATGCAAATGCAGCAAAGTAAGGCTATTGGCTTATGGGTAACGAACTGACGTTGACTCAAGGCCAATGCAACGTTATATTTGTTGTCAATATGCATGATTGTTTCTGCTGACTCAACATCATACGGGTGTTTCACCTACTGTTACCAAAGGTAATTGACTTGGCGACAGATATTGTTGTGCCTACGAAAATTACTTTTCGTACATTTCCCCGCGTTGAGCAATTTTGGTCAACTCGCTTCTAAGTTGACGATGAATGGTGGTGGGTGTTGTCGCGGCGTAGGTTTTGGCTGAAATTTCTTGGACCTTTTGATTTTCCATATGAAGCATATGATGAGAACTGTTGCGGATACCAAAAGGGCGGTGTGGATATGACTTTATGTATATATGCAATTATATAGGAGTTTTATTTAAACATTTTTTACTGTTAGTTTATTAGTTTCTTCTTTCTAGAAAAGCTTCTAATAAGATTTATAAGGGAGGAAGATCATGTTCCAAATAAGCTCTCTGAAACGATATAAATTAATGATTTTTAACTTTTTCTCTATTTATTTTCTTTAACTTTTGTTCTATTTATTTTCCATTGCGAAAATAAACGACAATTATTTAGTATGAGTTTGGCATTTACTTGCCGCATGTGTCAAAAATTTACTGTCTCTGAAATTTCGTTGTCAGTAGCGCTGTCAGTAGCAAATGTGTTAGAGGATTGGTAAAAAGTTGTGAATGAATTGCGATTTTCGAACTTGCGCTGGCACGTGTATGCCCGGGGTTTACGAACGAAGGCAAAAATTTCTCCAAATTGGTGAATTTTCTGAAGGCGTTCGTAAATGTTCGGAAGACATTTGACACTTTTGAACGCTTTTTAATACTTCTTTGTGATACACGATGACCAGTCGAGTAGTGGGTAGAGGGAGGATGACGGATGTGTTTTTAATATTTTTCTTTTATTTAATTTAAAAAGAATGAATGTCTTTCTTTTTATATTTATTAATATAATATATATATATATATATATATATATATATATATATATATATATATATATATATATATATATATATATATATATATGCTCGCGTGCTCAACGTAGCGTTGCCAATAAAAAACAGTAATATTTGTTATATCGTATATATAATATATGATAAAACACGTTTCTGCAAATTTCTAGGAATTGTGTTAAGTCCAGTAATTAATATAACTTTTAATTGCACAAAACGCTCTATAACACTTCACCACAGCTTCAGAACAAAAAAAAAAGAAGAGTTGAATGAAAGGCCGGAAACACGAAGTGTGTTGTTCATCAGCCAACACAGGCTAGTTCCGCTTGTCCATAAACACGCTGTGCGACAGCGACAGCGTGTTAATAGATGGCGCGCGAAACTAGTACCTGCTTACGTTGGCGTACCCGACAACTGGGTGGGGGTCGTGGTGTCGCCATAGGTACTCCTCCGCCAGTGCTCGGCGCAGGAGGCGCGGAGAACGATACCCGTTTCGTCGTTCGACTCCACGGCTGGGGTGAGGGTTGGTCCCCTGAGCGGGGCGTTGGTTGACTCCTCAGATGACTCCTTGGATGGGTCGCTGGCGGGTCATTTGTCGCTGACGATGACGACGATTGCTGCGATGGATCGGGTTGGCGATGTTGATCGGGGTGCCAGCAGCGATGGCGACGATGTTTAGTCACTCTCCTCGAGGTAGGCCGACTTCAAGCAGTCCGTAGAGAGTGCTTTCTCGACGCCGTTCAAGTCGATGATGAAACTCTTGTCGTTGACCCGGCGAATTACCTTATGGGGGCCCGTATATGGCGGCTCGAGTGGCCTCCGGATTTTGTCCAGCTTGCAGAATACGTGCGTGCAGGTGCGCAATTCTTTGAAGACGAAAAGCTTCTGTCTCGAGTGTTTGGACGCTAGTACTGGCCTGATCGCTTTTCGCAGCTTGCGCAACTGCTCGACAAAAACCGGTTGGGTGGTAGGGTCGTTCTGTTGTCCGAAGAATTCCCCCGGCAGGGGGAGTTGGGTGCCGAAGAGCATCTCGGCTGGAGTTGCTTTGAGGTCCTCTTTGTACGCCGTCCGAATCCCCAATAGCACGGTTGGCAAGGCGTCTGGCCATGGTATGTCTGGACTGCACATCAAGGCCGCTTTTAGTGTGCGGTGTAGTCTCTCCACCATGCCGTTTGACTGAGGGTGGTAAGGCGTTGTGTGAACATGGTTAGCACCAGTCATTTTCGCGAAAGCCGTGAATAACTCCCCCTCGAATTGATCCCCCTGGTCGGAGGTGATGGTGAGTGGCGTGCCGAAAGTGCAGACCCAACTGTGGAAGAACGCTCGTGCGACGGTCACAGCTCGAATGTCCGGGAGTGGGACAGACACCGGCCATCGGGAAAAGCGATCACTGTTGGTCAGGCAGTGCGACAGTCCTCTCACCAGCGGTAGCTTGATCAGGTCAACATGAATGACAGAACCTGTCATCTGTCTACCCGAAGTTTTGCAACTCGGCGCGATTGTGGCGATGGACCTTCGCGCGTTGGCATGGTTGGCATTCACGGGCCCAGCGGAGCGCGTCTTTGCGCATGCTTGGCCAGAAGTATTTCGCCACCAGACGTTTCGGCGTTGCTCGACCACTCGATTGGGATGATCCGTGTACGATGCCAAACGCTCGACGCAGGTTGGGTGGCAAATAGGGTCGTGTCGCCCCATCGGTAACCAAACAGTAGATCTCGCTGTCGTTGAAAGCGAGACGATCCAGTTGGATACGCGGGTTCTCCAGCAGGTGAGGCAGCTCTACGCCAGAGGCTTGCTCCAGGCTGATAGTGGCTTCGTCGAGGATGTAAGGCATCGAGACCGTACAGGTTCGCGAAAGTGCGTCTGCCACAACGTTTTCTCCCCCGGGAACGTACACAAATCGTCCGTTGAACTGGAGGCCGTAGTCCAGGTGCCGGCTCTGCCTCGGCGTTGCCTTGTCCGAGCGTTGGTGTGCGGCGAAGCCGAGCGTTGGTGTGCGGCGAAGCCGAGCGGCTTGTGGTCCGTGTGGATTGTGAAGACGTGTGCCTCCAAGATCATCCTGAAGTGTCTGACTGCGGCATACACCGCTAGCAACTCCCTATCGTAGGCGCTGTAGTGAGTTTCTGGGGAATTGAGCTTCCTAGAGAAGAACCCCAGAGGCTTCCAGGTCCCATCGGGTTGCTCTTGGTTGAGTGCCGCTCCCATGGCGGTGCTCGATGCGTCGGTGTAGAGAGCGATTGGCGCGGTAGGCGAGAGGAAAGCTGAATCTGCAGCTGCTGCGATACTCGCCTTGCACTGCTGTAATGCCTGCTCCGTTTGAGTCGTCCAGCTAATCACCGCCTTCTTCATCGTGAGGTTCCTCAGAAGTTCGTTAAGCGTAGTTCCGCGGCGTGCGGTATACACCTGCGGTAATAATTAAGCATACCCAGGAAACGTCTCAGCTGGGTAGAGTCTGTCGGGCATGGAATGGCGTCGATCGCCTCGATCTTTGAGCGCGGGGCCTATACCCCTCTTTCGAGACCCGATACCCAGCGAATGTAACCTCCTGAGCACCGAGTTGGCATTTGTCAAAGTAGATGCGTAGGTTCCACTCTTTCAGCGTCTCCAACAATTGGCTCAAATGGTGCAGGTGTTTGTCATGCATCTCGGATGCGATGAGCAGGTCGTCTACGTAGCCCCTCACGAAGGGGAGTTTCCTCAGTAGATGATTAATTACCCGCTGAAGCGTTTGCGCGGAATTACGCAGGCCTAATGGAATACCCACGAACTCGAAGAGGCCGAAAGGTGTTGTGACTGCCATTTTCGGGATGTCAGCTTTGGCAACCGGGATTTGGTAGAAGGCTTTCTGCAGATCGATTACAGAGAAGACTTTTCCCCGGCTCTCCTGGATCAGGTTCTCGATGATCGGTAGAGGATATCGGTCTGGCAAGGTGCACGCGTTGAGGCAGCGGAACTCGCCAGCTTTCATTCGGCTTTGGTACCATGTGTAGCGGACTAGCCCATGGGCTCGATGATGGGCGTACCACCCCGTTATCGAGGAGGTCAGCGAACTCTTCTTTGGCAGCAGCGAGTCGTTCACTGACGAGTCTACGGGGGCGGTCGAAAACGGGAGGGCCCTCCGTGACAATGAAGTGTTGTACCAGCAAGTCTGGTACAGTGGCCATGACCCCTGCTGGTGAAGCGAGTAGCAGGAAGTGCTGGACGAGCTCTCTATACCGGTCGCCGTGGTGTCCCACAGGTGCATCAATGCGAGCCACTGTGGAGATGCCGTAGATTAGAGCCGAGTCCATGCGGCCCGTTGCCGCGATATTGGTAAGGGGGTCTACGATGCGTCGTCCCCTCAGGTCTACCAGGAGCCCATATTATGCCAGAAAGTCCGCCGCGAGAATGACTTGGTTTGAATGGTTTGCACATCGGCCACAGTGAACGCCCAAGTAAAATCTCGCCGCAGGGCGAGGTTCAGCTTCAGCGTGAGCTGCCCGTATGTAGCCACATATCGGTGACGAGTTGGCGGCGTACAGCGTGAGGCTGTTTCGCTGTAGTTTGCGGGCGACCGTTCCCCTCGGCAGTAAGGAGACCACTGAACCAGAGTCCACGAAAAAGCGAGTGGATGTCGTTCGATCCGTTACGTGTAGGCGTTTTTCGGTTGGTGGACGGCCGGCGTCGTTCGCCCAAGTCGGCGTCGGCAGCGCTAATTTCCCGACGGCGTCGAGGCGGCGGCCACGGTGGCGGCAAAGATACACGGTGGTCGGCACTGCTGTGCTGTCACCCCGTATTTCTGATGGTACCAACATTGGCTAGGCGATGTAGAGCGATCTCGGTGCCGGCTGGGGCTGCGGATATCAGAGCGACCCCTCTGAAGTGGGGGCGTTATCTTACGCAGCAGCTCCTGATTCTCCCGCGTTAGTGCCACGAGCTGTGCCACTGACTGGCGCAGCGCGGCAAGCTCTGCGTGCACGGAGTTACCCGTTGAATCGTGCGACGATCTGCTCGCGAATGGAGAGCGGGGTCTCGGAGACGAGAGTGGAGGTGACGTAGCCGCCATTGTACGTCCATTGTCGACCAGCTCGTCAGCTGCCTCTGCGAGCTCCTCCAGACTGGTACCTTTCAGAATCTTGAGAAGCCGTCGCGTTGACAGCGGCATCAAAGTGAGCCACTTCACTCGGATGACGTCATCCGTGGCCCTGTCACCTGCCAAGGCGCGCATCTACCGCAGGAGTTGAGGCGGCTTCCTGTCACCCAGCTCGAGTTGGGTGAGTCGCTTTTGGAGCTGTCGAATCGGTGAGGCGATTCAGTATGGCCGCCTTCATACTTCCCCGCGGGCGGTACTGTGCGGAGTACATCCGCAACCTCGGAGATGGTCTCTGGGTCGAGCGCTGCAACTACCCAATTGTAACGGTTGTTATCGTTGCGGACGTGGTGGACCTGGAACGCGGCCTCGATCTGAAAAACCACAGATCGTGGTTACTCCTCCAGAAAGGTGGGAGACAGCAGCTGTTCACCGCCTCGATCGCGGGCGGCGACGAAAAGAAGGTGTGTCCCCCAGGTTCCCCTGCAGGTGTGGCGGCGGGTGTGTCGGTAGCAGCAATGGCGTTGGCATAGCCAGCTGTGCGTGCGCATGCACGTGCGGTGCTTGTAGCTATTGGTGCGGAGCGTACGTTGCTTTAGTCGGCGGCTGCTCCGGTGGTGCCGGCGGCGCCGGTCCTGAGGCCGTTGGCGAGTGGAGCATCATGTGTGTCGTGTTCTGCTTATATAATATACCCCTCTGGGTGGGGCGAATACGTGTATCACGTCGGAGTCACCAATTTGGCTGTTCGAGCGCTCAACGTAGCGTTGCCAATAAAAAACAGTAATATTTAATATATCGTATATATAATATATGATAAAATACGTTCCTGCAAATTTATTTGTTATATCGTATATATAATATATGATAAAATACGTTTCTGCAAATTTCTAGGAATTGTGTTATGTTCAGTAATCAATATAACTTTTAATTGCACAAAACGCTCTATAACAATTCACCACAGCTTCAGCACAGAAAAAGAAAGAAGAGTTGAATGAAAGGCCGGAAACACGAAGTGTGTTGTTCAGCAGCCAACACAGCCTAGTTCCGCTTGCCCATAAACACGCTGTGCGAAAGCGACCGCGTGTCAATAGATGGCGCGCGGAACTAGTGGGGGTAGTGGTATCGCCACATATATATATATATATATATATATATATATATATATATATATATATATATATATATATATATATATATATATATATATATATATATATATATATATATATATATATATATATATATATACATATATATATATATATATATATATATATATATATATATATATATCCATATCTTTTCAATTTATTAATTTCTCAAAGAAAATTAGAGCAGGCGCTAATTTTTGTTGTGAAAGATGGACTTCTTCTTTTTTTGCACGTCAAAACTATTCTCTACACACGCAATATTTATAAAGCCACGTTCGATTCGTTTTGTCTATTTCCGTCCTTAAAGGAAAAAAAATTCAAAAATATTAATTAATTTTCAAAACAACATGATCTGAGTTGCACTAGAAAAATTATAGTGAACAGAAGGTTAACATTCTGCAACAAGAACAGGAATGTCCCAATTAACTTGTCTCGCGAATACAGTTCAGTGCAGATAGTACAGAAATTGCTACCAATTTTGGCCTAGTGAACAGACTTATAACTTAAAGGGAATGCCAGTTCTCAAGGAATTCGGAATTTTATTACAATGGTATACAAACACTATCAATACACGTCTAATTAACTTCTTTCAAAAATTTTTATATATTGTGTTAACCTACTATGATTGTGTATACAGGGCTTAAGTATTTAATTGTGAATGCCGATTTATCGTGAACAGTGAACAAGCGCATTGCAAAACTGGCAAAACAATCCACGCATTTTGTTTTTATATATAATATTAAAAAAACGTGAAATTTTGCTTAACCTTAATATTCACATTTCGTGTTGACGTTTTTTTTGCTCCTTTGCTTTAGTAGCAAAATTAGAATGACACCGACGGATGTAAATGATCCGGCTTCTAGTTGTACAAATAAAAATAAAAAAGAAACACCTATAGGAGATTTCATCACCATCAATGATTTCGTAAAAGTAAATAAAATTAAAAATATGATTTCATTATGGGGAAATGTTTGTTTCTGTTTTATTAAAAATTATTTCCTCCTAGAATGGTTTTCAGGAAATTGTGGAGGCAACAAAATCTGTAAATGCATTTCCACACGGTAATGCTCGCGATTTATACTGTTCATATCCAGCTTTTGGCAGAGTTATTGACGGAGTTTCGGATAACATTTTAGGACTCATTTCGAAAGTACTGAAATGGCAGAATATAAAGGGGAATATACAGAGGTAAATATTAAATAAAAGAACATATAAATGAAAAGTATGAATTCCATAAATTTAATTTTAAAGAAGGCAGCAGGACGAACAGTTTGAGATGTTACTCGAGTGCAACGATGCTGTCCTGGAACGTTTGAACTCAAATTTGGATGAAATGGCAGGCATTAAAAAAATACCAACCACAATTCTCATAGAGTCTCGTATTTGTGCAATATCTTCAGCAGATACCATTGGGAAAGGAGCTGGGAGTTGGAATCTAAAAAATAATGATAGAAATTCCTATGGACCACGTCTGCTCACTGCAAAAAACATCGCACGTTCACAGTTAAGATTTAAGACACCTGTAGATAACAGCGCCGTTGTTCCTTTTATTCCCAAACTGAAAGATAAACCTAATTCGCTTAAACCGCTAGCTATACTGCCGGAGTACGATGAAGTTGGAAATATTGTCAGGTGAGCTATTATACATATAAAAATAAGTGTTTGAAAGAAGAAATATTTGGTGCGAGAAATGGTGTTTTCGTATTCCTATATTTCAGTTATTTGCATCCGTATGAATTTGAATTGATGAAGTTTGAAGTACCTGAGTCACAAATTAAGCGAAAAATCGTTAAAAAGCCCATGGAAATGAACGAAACACAGTTGATGTATGTCGATACTATTTCAAAATTGAAGCAAGCGGTGGAAGAACTTTCTCAACACAAGGAAATAGCCATTGATGTTGAGCACCACTCATATCGGTCGTTCCTCGGATTTACTTGTCTCGTGCAGATTTCTACACGGATAAAAGATTATATTTTTGATGCTGTAGAGCTACGGGATGATATGCATATATTGAATACAGTACTCACAAACTCCAAAATAGTAAAGATATTTCACGGGGCCGATTTAGATATTGAGTGGCTACAGCGCGATTTATCTCTATATGTCGTCAATATGTTTGATACTCACCAAGGGGCTAAAGCATTAAACTTCCCCCGCCTCTCTTTGGCATATTTGCTAAAACATTATTGTGACATTGAAGCTGATAAAACATTTCAGCTGGCTGACTGGCGTATTCGACCTTTACCAGCAGAGCTTGTGGCATATGCACGTCAGGACACTCATTTTTTGATTTATATTTTTGAGCGTATTACCAACGACTTGCTTGATGCGTCCAACCATCAGTCGAATTTGTTGCGCATGATATACCAACTAAGCACTGAGATCTGTAAGAAGCGATTTGCGAAGCCAGTGTGGGATCCAGATTCACACATGGACTTATTTCGCAAATCGAAGCGCAATTTCGACAATCGTCAATTGTTTGCACTACGGGAGATTTACCAGTGGCGCGATATTACGGCTCGTCAGGAAGATGAGAGTTACGGCTATGTGCTGCCCAATCATATGATGTTGCAAATTGCCGAGACTTTGCCCCGAGAAATGCAGGGCGTTTTAGCGTGCTGCAATCCAATACCGCCGTTAGTTCGTCAAAATTTGCATATTATCCACCAAAGCATTCTTCGTGCTCGTGAGCAACCGCTCGTGAAGGTGAGTTCAATAGAGATATTTGTTTTTCGAATTTATTCAATGTATACTCCATAATAGCCCATACTCGATGGTAGTACCACTCATCGCGTTAATGCTCACGTTAAAGATTATAATAGCAAATTACATTGCGCGCACGATTTATCGCACTGCGAGGAGTTTCGAGATGATTTGCCAACGTTGATTAATAACAATATCAACCAGTCACCAAATAAACCGAAATACGGAAATATCACAGAATTGTGTAAACCAATCTTGAATATATTTGAAAAGTTGGCAGAGCATTCGGACGTAAGTCAGGTTGATTCCGAGAATTTAGAAAAACAAAGCGTATTAAAAGAGAAAATGCAATTTATAAGCCCCTATCAACGTTATCTAGCTGTTTTACCATTGGTAGAGAAAGAGAAGCGCGCTGAAGAAGCACGTGTTGAGGCTGAGAATAAAAAGCGCAAATTATGTCCATCCACACAGACACCATCAATTAAACGGGAGGAGGAGGTATGCCTACAATTTTAACGTGAATTTTAATTTGATATAAGTTCTGTATTTTCTAGGCTGATATACATACCATCAAAGGAGAAGTTCAGGAGGATGATTTACCTATCAGGGATTTGTTAAAACGCAAATATGAAGAGTCTATTGCAAAGAAAATAAAGGCATGCAATGATGTACCTAATGCTAAACGCGCTAAAACTAACACACAAGGAGAGGAAAATAACAGTGAAATATGTCAAAGTACCAAAGCAAGCGGCATCGACCTTTCTAGTGATCCATCTGCGGAAGGACCAGCCACATCCCAAGCAAATTCTTTACCGCAAAAGAGGAACAAATTTAGAAATAAATTGAAACCAAAAAAAAGTCATCAATCTTCAGATAAACCTGTTGAAAACAATTTTAATTACTGCAAGGTGAACTTCAAGAAATTTCGGGGTGGTGCACAACGTGCTAAGGGCATTGAAATGAAACCTCAATTCCATGGAAAGGTAAATGGCTTACAAAATAGTTTAATTGCTAGAAATTAACTTGTTTTCCCATTTCAGAGCAACGCAAATAAGACCAATAACAAAAAATTCAATAAACTGTTTACATTTAGTAATGTAAAAAGTAAGGATAAATGAACCCGTACTTTTTGGATGCATTAGACTTAAATTAAAAGTGTGCATTGATTATATTATGATAATACGATAATTTTATTATACTTTCTTACATACTTTATTCACACTTTACAAACTTAAAAGTAAAAACTACACATTTGTGAAGCTTAATAATTTACACGTGTAAACATTTTTCTTTAAACTGTAGACATTATTGATATAACGTAGCAATTTCTAAAAAAAAAAAAACTAAAATTTTTGTTTCTAAACTATAATGTCTTAAACAATTTGTCACCCTCTTTGTCTATACAGTATTCCACCACAGCATAAACTACCAACAAACGCCTTTCAACTCCCCGTTTATGCTTTTCTGTGATCAAGGGATATAAGTCATCGGTTTTTGAGAGGCGGTCAATAAGTTCTGTTAGGACACCTCCTGAAAATACCTGTAGGCGATCCCAGGTAGATTTACGAAGCCTATTTAATAGAATAAATATATATATTTTTCCAATGACAAGATGGTTGCAGTTGAAAATTGTTATATACGTACATGCAGCATTGATATAAAGGCGCCAATATATCCAAATGATCTTTATTTGAATTCCCAAAGGATTTACCATTATCGATTAAAAGAACACGCTCCTCTCTAGTCTCATAATGATGTCGATCGCCGTTTTGCAATAAATAATCGAAAATCGCTACATCAATGAGATCTAATAATCTTATTGTCTCTAGTTTACTCTTCAATGGTCTATAATATTTAACAATGAGGGAAATGGGAAGGTAGAACATGTGTAAATAAACAGTAAACGTACTTGCAATAATTCATATCATCCTCCCAAGGTGCCTTTTTATCTTCTTTGTACGTTCTTTGCCATGGTGAACGCCGTTTTGTCAAACTTCCCGGTATAATATAAATTAAAACTCCTTCTATGTTACCAAGCTCGTCTCCGCAAACTGTTTCTTCTTCATTGCAGTAATGACACTTTCCGAAAAGGCAATATTCTTTAGTTCCATTTGCATCCTCGGCGATCGTCATGCTGTTCTGCAATTCGTTGTCTCCATTATCAAAAATTTCACCCTTCAAATTGACAATGCGACCCACAACTATGGGTGTCCATCTAAAATCCAAAACTGCACCTAAATAGAACGCGTAAATTTCAGCTGTATGGCGGTCTTTGCCGCCATAAACTGGACCCTCAATAACCGCATCCCGATTATACCATTGCGGTTTAAAGATGACCTTTTGCTGATTTGCTAATCTCATTAATAACTTGAGTTGTGTGCCTCTAGCGAGATTGGTCACCCTGGTAATAGGTTCTTTACGTAATGTTTGCAGCAACTGCCCCATAGATGAGTCATAAAGAGGATAGATTTCATTTTCATTGGGCCACTATAAATTTGAATTGATTCGTAAGAGCAATTTGTCAATAAGTTTATTTTCATAGCCATACCCAATTTGCTATATCCCACAATACCGATGCGTTTTCATATTGTGCTGGTTTATAATTTTTTATAATTTTGTTACGATATATAAAAAACCGTGGATTTCTATTCAAGTACATCGGTTTCAATTGACGTATTTTCTGTCGAATGATGTTTTCCAAAGCGCGAGTACTCGCTAGTTGACCATCCTCTACATTGAGGTAATACATAAAATAGAAATTAGCGCCAATGACTAGGCAAATGAGACACACTAGTCCAATGACTATGACCGCGCTGCGTTTATTCGTCATCTGTTCCACGCCAAATTCAAATTAACGTTCTGCGTCAGCGTGTAAATTAAAATGAACTTTCGTTGATGTTGGGCGATCCCAACGCTAACGGCTGTTGTTGATATTGCTATTGTTTTCTTTTTCTTCATTTGAAATGTTTTCTACAGTGTGTGCAACAAATTGTAGTTGGCAGCGTACTGCGCTATTTTTTTTTTTGTTGACTTGACAACTCAAGACATCACCATGAAACTTGTAACAGCTGTTGTGTCCCTCCCTTCTCTCTCAGATATACCAACAAGATGCATTTGGCAAGTCGGGTACAGACAGAATCCCTTTCCCTTAGCTTACATGTTTTGGGGAATTATTATGCGGATATACGCTAAATACAATGGATTCGTTTTATCG
The DNA here is from genome assembly GCA_920105625.2 of Clusia tigrina. Taxonomy (NCBI): domain Eukaryota; kingdom Metazoa; phylum Arthropoda; class Insecta; order Diptera; family Clusiidae; genus Clusia; species Clusia tigrina. The sequence continues at coordinate 156,712,961 of OV050031.1, forward strand.
AGTAGTGTGCCACAAGGTCCTTCTTAACCGCACACATAAGTTATTATAACTTGTGATTGTTTTTTGGCAAGGGCCCTTTTATTTTTATAATTGCTAATTCTGTACTTTGTCTACCGATTGCTTAATTTTAGAAAGTGTGCAAATATGTGTCATATACAGCATTCCTTTCTTATTATATTTTCATATTATATTTTTAAATTAATAAGCTTGTTACACTAAAAGGAATTTTTGGGGATCATTGAAATGATTTATGTTTTTACAAATATATAATCGTTTATTACTCCAATTTTCAACATTTTGGTACATTTAGATTACTTCAGTTTGTTCAACTAATATACATACATATGTATGTACATATTTATACAACCATTATTAATTTTATTTTTAGCAGGGGTATTAGTTTCCGATGGAAAGTTTGAGTTAGATATTTTTCAAATGGATCCGGAACTCTAGATAACAAACTTCGTGGCTTTCAATATCAAATGTAGCTTAATATATGTAAATAGTGTCAAAATATACTTACATTACATTGTGTATACAAATATATAACATTTACAAACCATTTACAGTTAGTTAAAACGAAGTATCAGGGAACTACTATTATTTGACCTTAAATTAAAACCAATGCAAATATAAAGACAATGTATACCTTTATACCTAAGTAAATGGAATAATGCATGAATTATGTTCGTACTTAATTAAATGTTATTGCAAAAAATGTTCGCCGGATACCTTGGACAGTGCGAAAATATATTTCGTAAACACCCTTTCACAAAACAAAAGGGGCATTCGTGATATTTGAAGACTAAATCTTACATTAATAGATACAATAATTTGACTTTAGAAAACAAATTTTAAAAATAAATATTTATTTATAAGAAATTATACGGATGTTAAATTATTTGAAGACTCTTCATTGTGACACTTGTTTATCGTTCTCGATATTTATTTAATTTATTTCATTAATTCGTTTCTTTTCCATTGATTACTGTTCTTAAACTTATTGACTTATTATTAAAACCACAATTTATAATTTTATTGTGCAAATATTAAACACACGAAAGTAATCAATTGTTTTTAGTTTAGATGTAACACCCCAAGCATAATAACAACAAGCGCAAGGCAGATTATGGAGGTAGTATTATAAAAAGTCTTTTCTGAATATTGGTCGCATTTGCCAACATTTGTCTTGAAGTGCATTCGCGCCGCATGAACCGGCTGCACTTTCTGCATTGAACTGTGTTCGCGTTGCGAGTTCATTTTCACTTTCCTGTTCGCGTCGCAGAGAGTTCACTTTCAGTTCATGAACTGGCTGCACTGAAAGTTTAAAAATTAACGAATATTTCTGAATTTGTCATTTACTCCCATAATTCTAAATTGAATTAAATATAAAATATGTACATTCTGAATTTAAAATAATTATCATTTCCATTGTAAAAACGTAATTTCTCTCCTTCTTCGACAGATCTACTTAATAATAATAATATATCAATTATTTATTATTTTCTTCTATTTTACTAATTAAAATGTACAATTACCGAATTCACTTAAACTTTACAGCGTTTAATTGCAAACGAAACTTGTTATTATGAACTGGTACTGCATTTTCCTGTTCGTGTCGCAAAACGTCAAATTAATGAACTGAAGTCTGCTCGCACTGCACGAGTTTATGCAACGCGAACAGACCTATGAAAAACCAATATTACTTTTTTGTATTTATTGGCATTGTAGTGTATCATGAAAGTCATGCATACCATACGTATGCCTGCGATCACTAAGAGAACTAAATGCACCAAAGAAATATGTAGTGCACGCGCAGCATGATCACACACACACTCACTCCACACGTTCAAACCTTTCCTCTATCCCAAACCAATGCACTCAAAATAGGTCATGTGCAATTCGAACCTCAAAGGTCTGTCGTAGGCAAGAATTGCACATTCATATTTTATTGAAAGGCTTGAGGATTTAAGCGTAAGCTATTTAGAAATAAAAACCAGAGTTATTTCCTTAAGATAAATTAATTTATTATAAAATATTATTTTATTAATACAGAGATAAGTTTTACGATGTATAGTGCTTAAGGCAAACAAAAAGAAGAAGGTAAAAACGGAAGTTACAAAAGGAAGAGACAAATCAAGTTGACATAAGTGACATATTGCATATGTAACAAAAGAAACAAAAAACAATTATCGATATCAATAAAGATGAGCAATTGTAAATTATAATAATCTAACATTTATTGCTTGCATATGTTGCATATGTGAATTTGATGTCACATGGGATATTGGAAATATGGAATGAAAATTGAACTTGGTTGAAACAAAATTGAATAGTTGAAATAAGTATAAAAGAGCGTAGTTTTAAGAATAAAGATTCAGTTCTAAAACATAACACAAATTAGTCGCTTTATACTAAAACATTTGGCTGCCTTAAGGCGCCGATAACTAAGTGCGCAAGCTCTCGCGCAATACAAAACATTAAATTCATCTTCGTAGGAAAACTATACTGATATACCACTTATATAATATAAGCAGTATTCCATTGGGCCTGGGGAATTACTCCTGAATAGATGCTACTGCCAGCAACTGCATATGTCCCGTGTAGTCAAGGGCTTCATATAACAATTTTATTACAGTTTCAAGATACCAATAGATAGAAATTAGATTTTTTAAGGTTATCTTCACCACTTTTTCTTTTGTTTGCACCCATATAAGAAGTTCTTCTCAGCAAAAACACAACTGAGTTGGCTTTACTGCAAATTATCCAGCATGGCAGAGGAAAAGAAATGTAGCAACAACTCGACAGAATTTACTGTTCGGCTGGTAGCTGAATTTGAAATGCAGGCAAATGCAACATTGACAGACAGACATATTTCTTTGAATTTAACAAATTTCAGCGCAGCGCTGCTCCTTTTTTGCTGCTAATGACTGTGAATGTAGCGCATGAAAACATTTGTTTTACCTGTTACAATGAATAAACAGCAGCAATTTGAAGTGAACAAAATACAAATAGTGTGAGAGTATTTTAAGTGAAATAAAGTGTTCATTTGTTTTTGTTATCACCCACCAAGCGATGCAATATATTTGGGACTGCCGCCAGAAGTGGAAACAGTGGTTATTTTTGAATTTTCAAATTAATTGTAATGTCAAAAATTGAAATTTCATTATTTGTTAATTAATAAAAAATCACGGTTATTTCATAGTTTCAAGTTTTCACTTTTGAAGACAGTCCCCATGACTGCCTATTTTATTAATAATAATTTTGAAATGCTTTACGGTACTTACGTTTTGTTATTGTTTTGTTTTAGCATCAAAAATGAAAAGAGCAAAAGAAAGTGGGTCAGCTTACAGTAATAAAAGAAGTACTAAGTTACACAATATTAAAAAAAATTAAGGGGCATTACTCAAATATGGTATAATCTTGTTCCTGACACGCCAGATTCCACTTTGGGGTTAAATTCGTCAAAGACAACTGGGCCTTCAGGCCTGGAACAAACTACAAAAATACAAGAGCTTGACATTGTTGATCTGGTACCTGTTTGGAATGCTGACATCGGTCCTGAAGATCAAATTCCAACAACATCTACTCAGTCAGAGTTTGCATCTGTTAGTCTAGATATGGATCTCGATAGCTTTGAGACAGCGATGGATACAGTAACAGTTGTAATAAGTTCTTCTTATTAAATAAAACATAATTAAACCGACCGCGATCTTTAATTGAATCCTTGTATTAATGTGTACAGACGTCTAGCTTATTTTATGGTTGAAGCCCAACTAACTTACACAAGTGTGAGCTATCAACAGCGCAGTTATCTCAACTTATTTGTAACTTATCTCAAGTTATCTCAACTGTCAGAACGCACTCATTACACGCTTTTCTTTTTTTAATTTAAATTTTAACTTAATCAAAACCATATAATTTTCGCGGGTTCACCGCTCGTCCACCTCGTGTGGTATAAAAGGGTTGTGGCGCCACAGGTATGTTAGCAATAAGAGGGGCGTCACTATTTGATTCAGATTTAGATCCTGAACCATTGCTACCAGCAGTTTCAAATTCATCCGATGATGATATTTTAGAATCAATGTCGACTGCTGATAGTTCGGTTTCATTTACTTCACATTGGTCTGAATTATCATTTACATTAGGTACTTGAATCGATGGTGATTCTATTTGAATTTCTTTTAACTGATCGTTACTTGCATTTTGACTTGTTTTAACATTTTCATCAAATAATAATTCACTCGCATTAAATCCAGTATTTGTTGATTTTGCAATGGATTGCGTCTAAAATGATTGTCGAAACTATCCCTAATGATATATGATTTTCCATTGACATCTCCTATGATTATGCCATAATTCCATTCCTTACAATTTTTCTTAAAAATAACTGTATCGCCAATTCCCAATGTGGGTAACGATTTTGCATTTTTGTCGTAATAATATTTTTGCTTTCCTTTTTTGTTTTAGATTTTTTGTTTGATTTCTTCTTCCGGTATATTGTTTCTAGTCAATTTTGAATTTACTACTGGTAGTTATGTTTTAATTAATCTTCCAAAAAAAAATTCCGATGGTGTTAGCTTCATGCCAGCCACCGGTGTTTATTGTATTCGAGTATTCGGTATTGAAATTGATTGACCTCATCCGATTCATAGCATCGCTTTAAGATATTTTTTGCGATTGCCACGCCCTTTTCAGCCAATCCATTGCTTTCAGGATAACGTGGACTTGAAAATTTGAATTGAATATTAAATTCTGATGCAAATCGATCAAATTCAGCCGAACTAAATGGACTATTATCACATCTTATCACTGATGGGTAACCGATTTTATCAAAAATTTCCTGGATTTTCTCAATAATATGTCTGGAGGTCTCATTGTTCAGTCTGCATGCAGCCAAGTAGTTTGAGTAAGAGTCAATCATCGCGATAAAATCATGTCCAGCGTATTCGAAAAGATCCATTGCTGCGATTGCATATGGATACATTGGATTTTCCTCCTGTTTTAGTGGCTCTTTTTGATTATTTCTCTTGCATTTTTCGCAAATTACACAAGCTTCAACAATCCCCCTGATTTGACTGTCCATTCCCGGCCAATAGTATAACATACGAGCCCGCGAAAGCGTTTTTTCAATTCCCAAATGCGATTCATGAAGCCATCTAGCAATTCTTTCTTGTAATTCCTTTGGAATTACTAACCTATGATTATAAAATAGCAACTCATTTTCAACATGCAGCTCCGATTTGAGTTTGTGGAAATGCCGGCTGAATTCATCAAGTTGATGATATCCAGGCCATTGGTTCTCCACAAACTGGCAAATGCGTTTGTACTGTTCATCCGATTCCATTATTTTCCGATATAAATTGTAATTACATTCCGACATGCAAACCGATTTTGTAACTGAGTGAATCACGCATGACAATTCATCAATTTCTTCTATTTCCATTAATTGTGCTTGAGAAAGGCAATCCGCGATTAATATGTGCTTACCCGGTTTATACATGACGGTCATGCTTGGGAATTTAAGTAAAAACATAAACATTCGTTGAAGTCTAGTCGTGACGTCATCAATATCTCTCTTAACTAGCGTTTTAAGTGGCTTATGGTCACTTTCAACCGTGAACGAACGTCCGTACAGAAAAAAATGAAATCGATGACAAGCAAACACTATGGCCAACAACTCCTTTTCTATTTGGGCCTATTTTTGCTCACTTTTACTCAATGTTCTTGATGCGACTAATACTGGACGTCCATCCTGAATTAGGACACAGCCCAATCCATCCCTTGATGCATCGGTTTGGACAATGACCAGTTTACCCGGGTCATAAATCGCTAATGTTTGTTCCTAAGTCACAATGTTCAACTAATTTGTAAATTCCATTTCATGTTCATTAGTCCATTCAAATTGTACATCATTCCGCGTTAAATTACGTAGTCCGGCGGTTAATTTGGATAAATTTGGTATAAATCGCGCGATGTATTTTAAAAGTCCCAAAAATAGTAGCACTGCCGATTTATCGTTTGGTTTTTTCATTCCGAGAATTGCATCACTATATTTTGCATCCGGTTTAACAGTACCCTGCGATAATATGTATCCCATAAATTTTACCCTCCCTTGTCTGTATTGAATTTTCTCTTTGTTAAACTTGACATTATTTTTCCGCGCCCGATCGATCACCTCTTTCATTATCTTATCATGTTCCGTTTCATCATCCGCATATACGATAATATCATCAAAATATACCATGACCCCCTTTAAATCCCCAAATAGTTTAATCATTTTTCCTTGAAACATTTCCGGCGCGCAATTAAGTCCAAATGGTACTCTATTAAATTTAAAACGTCCAAATGGGGTCATAAATGTCGTTAGATTGAAACTTTCTTTGTCCAGTTCCATATGCCAAAACCCACTGCTGAGATCAAGTACAGAAAAAACCTTTTTATTTGCTAATTTTGACGTTAAGACATCAATTGTTGGTATTAAGAAGTGCTCGCGTTTAATGCATGTGTTCAGTGGTTTTGGATCAAGGCAGATCCGCAAATCTTTATTATTTGGTTTCTCCACTATTTTCAAATTATTAACCCAGTCAGTAGGATAGTCTACAGGTGAAATGATTTCATCCTGTACCATCTGGTCCAGTTTGGTTTTAAGTTTATCAATCAATGCTATCGGTATTCGTTTTTTGTAGTATAAAATTGGTTTCGAATTTTCATGTAATTTGATTGCGAAAGTTCCAGGAAATTTTCCGAGTCCGCTAAATATATCTTTATTTCGTTCCACGAATTCCGTTTTTTGTTCCGGTAAACAGGCAATAACGCCAACATCCAATCGTTTAACTAATCCAAATTTAATGCATGTATCTAATCCCAGTATTGGTTCAAATTGATTATTCACAATAACAAATTCAGCTGTTTTTGATTTATTTGTTTTGGTTTCAAAACATTCTAATTCTGTTTTTCCAAAGATTTCAATTTTATTATTACTATAATCAAATAACGGAAGGTTACATTTTTTATTACAAAATTTACTACTAATCTTATTAATAGTTTTGATTGGAATGCAGTTCACATCTGCCCCAGAGTCCATTTTAAATTCCACTGTTTGATTTCCTATCCGATAATCTTTGGTCCATTTTGATATTTCAGCTGAATTTATTCTGTAAACAAAATTATACCTAAGAGTGCGTTCCGATTTATAACTAACATTTGTACTACCTTGATTCCAACTAAGTGTTGAGACTTTTCGGGTGTTTGGTTTGCTGTCCGATGAATTTCGTGAATTTTCCGATGAAATGTTGTTTCTTTCCGTTGATTTTCTTTTGGAGCGCCGGGACACTCGCTGGAAGTGCCCCTTTTTACCACACCCCTTGCAATTGATGTCCTTTCCCTTGCATGATTCCAAGTGTTTTGGGCTCCATTGTTCACCGCAATTGAAACGATTTTGTTTGTTGACAGCAAATACCGTTGGCTCGGATGACATCGAAATGCTGTCGACCCATTGCTTTTTGTCCAAAATGATTTTGTTTGCATTCGCTGCCTCATAAATTTTGCACGTTTCCATTATGCGGGTCAATGACTCATCCCGACCGTCGAGCAATTTCAGCTGAAGCTTTTTGTCAAAGACACCAATTATGATACGATCGCGCAACATACGTTCTTCGTATGCTATACCGCATGTGCAATTGAATTCAAACCGACGCAATTGTGTTCGAAGCTCCGTTTCTAATTCATTGACAGATTGTTTCTCTTTCTGTAGAATCATGTTAGATTTGAACCATTCCATAGCCACGTTCTTTTGCGGCAAACAATGCGCTTCGAATTTTTTAAGCACCTCGTCCAATTTGCGCATAGTCAATACTTCTCTTTCTTCCACATGTTCACCATTCGCATCACGAACATTTACCGTATTTCGTGTTATTCCAAGTAAAGCATCCGATGAACCATCATTTGGATACAACGTATTGTAAATGTTCGATCCGTTTGAACCAACCAGCCACTTCCAATTCCATTGGCACGCGTTGGTTGTTGTTGCTGTTCATTTTGCAACGACAAACCTTTTGCACAAAACTGATGAGTTTTAACAAAATAAATCCGTAAAAATGCTATTCCGTGTTTCTCTTTCCAATGAAATTCTTCGCACACAATGTGATGACGCAATGTTGTGAAATTCCTTTTATATTAATTTTAACTTTAATCCGGTGAATGTTGGTTACTTCTGAAACCATGTAATAAGTTCTTCTTATTAAATAAAACACATTAAAACCGACCCCGATCTTTAATTGAATCCTTATATTAATGTGTTCAGACGTCTAGCTTATTTTATGGTTGAAGCCCAACTAACTTACACAAGTGTGAGCTATCAACAGTGCAGTTATCTCAACCTATCTATAACTTATCTCAAGTTATCTCACCTGTCAGAACGCACTCATTACAACAGTATTGTCTGCTATTCAAACTTTGACGATATCGGAAAATGGACTGAGCGTATAGTTGAAAATATGTGATTGCATCTCATTTAGCAAGGCCAGGAAGTTGTTCAGCATAACAATACTAACTTCAGAAAAGCGTTCAGATTCGTGTTCTTTAGCATTAAAAGAAGAGACAAGGCGGCTTAACCAGGAGTGGTTTTATCGCACATTGACTAGCGGCGAAAAGGTTTTACGTACTTGGATGGCTTATTCTTCTTCCAAAGCATATTTTTTTTGCTTTTGCTGTCGATTATTTGAGAACGTAAACACACCAAATGGATCAAAGTTCTGGACATCTGATGGATTTAATACTTGGTGGAAACTAAATCCTAAGGTTTCCAGTCACGAATCAAGTGCACTATATAACCAAAATTATTGCAAATGGAAGGAGTAGGAGATCAGACTTCAAAAAAGACTATTGACAAGAAAGAGAAAAACCTTTTAGTAGAGGAAACAAAAAAATGGCAAGAAATTCTTAACAGAATGCTTGATATTATAAAATTCCTTTGTAAACAAAATTTGGCTTTACGATAACAGTACTAATAAAGTGAACTTTTTAGAATTGGGCCATTTAATCGCAAAGTACGATCCTATACTTCATGAACATCTTGTAAGATCTGAAATGTGTGGCAAAATTTCAATCACGTATATATCACCAAAAACTCAAAACGAATTTATTGCAATTTTGGGAAAAAAGTTCGCCAACATATCATCAGTCAAGTAAAAAAGTCCAAGTATCATTCGATTATATTTTACAGCACTCCAGACGTTTCTCATGAAGATCAAACAAGCCAGGTGTTAAGATACGTAGTGATACAAAATCAGGAAGTAAAAGTAGTAGAATCTTTTATAGATTTCATTGAAACAAAAGATAAAACTGCTGAAGGAATTTCAGAGATGATTTTCAGCAAGCTTGAAGCTGATGGTCTCGATATAAACAACTGTAGAGGCCAAGTATATGATAATGGTGCTGTTATGTCTGGAAACTATTCAGGAGTTCAGCAAATAAATAAAGAAATAAATCCCAAAGCGGAATTTGAATCTTACTCAAATCATTCGGCCTGGTTTGTTTGCATGCTGCGTAAGGCGAGTTCAGTAACTGTTTTCGGCACATTAGAACGTTGCTACTCCCATACTTCGTTGGGAAGTTCTAATAGCAGCTACAGGCAAACGTTTAAAAAGAGTTCAAAATACATGGTGGAATGCAAGAGGCGACGCCGTAAATATGGCATGGCATTATTACAAAAAAATTCTCATCACTTTGGAAAAACTGACGGAGACAGTTGAAAGCTTAAACACAAGAAGAGATGCAGGAACTTTGCCAGTTGCGATGAAGTAATTTTGCTTTCTTTGTTTCTTGGGCATCTGGAAACCAGTGCTAAATGAATTGAATGACGCTCAGACATATTTACAAACAAAGGGAATTGATAGAAATTAAATGCTTTGTAGATGGTACTGATAAAGAAACGAGAGGAATGGCCAGACGGTTCTGTAAGTATGCAAAAAACATGTGTGAAGAACTTGGCATTTCCATGCAACCTCAGAGACTCATAACAAGAAGGCACATTTTTGATGACGGAACCAGAGATGCCAACTTGTCTTATGAAAATGAGGAATCTGTTTTCTTCGTTAGATAGAATAATTGTAGAAATTGGTGAGAGGTTTCAGCAGCTACAGAATTTGGTGGATAAGTTTGCTTATCTAACGCCGGCTATATTGCTAGATTGGGACGATACTAAATGTAATCTGGACTACGCACAGAAACATACAGTATGTGACATACTGTATGTCAATAATGAGTTTACACATTGAACAAAAATTAAATTTTTCAACTTAATTACCAAAATGGGCTACTTTTTATTTCTGTAGATAAGTATTGGATCACAAATTTTTATTAATTACTGTATTTACAAGAAAATAATAAAAAGCAATATGCGAATTTGACGCAAAAAGAAGAAAAAATACAACAAAAACAAACACTACTCAATTTGGTGAGTGTCAAGTACCTGTTTTCACAAATGTTTTTTTAATTCCAATTTGCACCTGTTGTATAGGGTAACCCTAAGTAGCCCTAATATTTATTATAGTTGGCAACACAAGCGGTTGCAAGTATGAAAATATACAACTGTGTATTTATTATTTTTCTTCTTTATTCGTCCCTTCTTATTCTTTTTGGTCAAACTGAAAACACCTGAATAAAACTAATTAAAATAAACTTAATCTAAGTATTAAATAAATGTGTTTTATTTAATACCAAAACATGGTGGCAGCGGTAAAAATATTAAAAGACCATAAGAACACATAAAGCGTAAAAAATCTTTATAAAAAAAGGAAAGTTGAACAGTGACAAAGCAAAAAAGAAAAAAAAGCTTTGTTAAGTCTTCAATGTAACTGTGGATGGTGACAGCCATTTTGTGGAAAAAAACGTGATCATAACCAAGAAAATTAAACGAGCAGCAAAAGTTAAACATGACGGTGGCAACCAAAGAAACCGTGGTCACGATGGCACCAAATAATTTGAGTCCTCCAGAAGAATCTAATTTTCAACAACCTGAAAAGTGGTCTGTATGGCGCAAGCGTTTTGAAAGGTACTCCACAGTCTCAAAATTGAGTGCTAATACGGATGAAAAAGTGAAAATTGATAGTGCCTGTATTGCATGGGTGAAAAAAGCGAAGAGATTTTGTTGCAAATTGGGGCACAGCCGAAAACTTTAGCAGAGCTGCTGAATGCGCTGGATAAATATTTCCTGCCTCAGAAAAATATTATCTTTGAAAGATTTAAGTTCAATTCTCGAACTCAGAGACCAGGAGAACCTGTAGATGAGTTTATAACAGATTTGCATGCTCTTGCAGAAAATTGTCAAGGTTAGTGAACAATTGCAAATGAGGTCAGATCTGACGTTGAAACTAGCTGTTGATTGTGCCAGACAGGCGGAGATTCAGTCCAAGCAAACAAAGGCTATTCGAGATGAAATATCTGTGAACTTTGCGAGAGACGGAAGAGGCGAAAGATGCGAAAATTGTGGTTATGGTCAACATAATCGTCAGCAGTGTCCAGCACGTGAGGCGGTATGCAATGGGTGCCGGAAGGTAGGACATTATAAAAAAATGTGTAGGCAAAATAACTTTCGTAGTACTAATAGTAGTAACATTAGAACAAAAAACAATGTAAAATTTTTTCAGAAAAATAATAGTCATACTGTTGCGCTTTGTAAGAGTGATCGTGATCTTGGGCTGAATAATCATAGTGGGTGCACAGACAGCCAGGATGAGTTTTTTATAGGCAATGTCTCCAGTGAGGGGAAAGAATCATGGCAGTTTAAATGTTTTGCAGAGGAGCTTAATTATGAAGTTCAGTTCTTGGTGGATACTGGGGCAGATTGTGTGTGTTTACCTTCAGAATTCAAAATACCTTCTAGTTTGCTGCAAAAAGCAAGCATCATGGATGATTATCCTAAAATAAAGGGCGCGGATGGAAACCTCCTAAAAGTGGTAGGAAACGTTGAACTCACACTCAAGTATGCTGACAATGTGAACAAGTTTAAATGTTATTTGGTGGAGGGATTAAAAATACCCCTTTTGGGTTTAAATGCTATTCGTAAACTAAAAGTTTTATATCCTCCAAGTAATTGTTTTTTTCGTAAGTGAAAGCAACGAGTATGAGATATTGTTAAAAGATTTTCCAAGTTTGTTTAACGACTTAGGCGAATTCCGAGGTGACGTAAAAATAAGACTCAAACCTAATTATGAACCGTTTGTTCAATCAGTACCACGAAACGTAGCTATCCCCCTCTTACCAAGACTTAAAATAGAATTGGATCGGTTGGTAAAATTAAAAATTGTTGAACCCATCCAAGAGGTCACCGAATGGGTAAGCCCGGTTGTGGTGGTACCCAAAGAAAAAAACGAAATTCGTATTTGTGTAGATTACACACATCTTAATAAGGCTGTAATGCGTCCTTATTTTCCAATTGATAAAATCGAGCGTGAAGCTTTAGCCTTAGTGTGGGCAGCTGATAAATTCTCGGAATATATAAATGGATTGCATGTCACATTTGAAACAGATCACAAGCCCTTAATCCAGTTATTGCAATCAAAGCCCATAAATACATTAAGTCTAAGAATTCAAAGATTTAGAATGAGACTTTTCGATACACATACGAAATTGTACACATTCCAGGAAAGGAGTTAATTATAGCAGATGCCTTGTCTAGAGGCCCTCTTCCAAAGTCTGCTGAAACACAAGAACTGATGGAAGAAACTGAATTGTATGTAAAATTTATTAAAGGCTGCTTTCCAGTAAAAGACGTATATTTGGAAAAAATTAAAAATTCTGAGAGTAACGATGAAATAATTAAAAGACTAAGAGTTTTTTGCTGTAATGAATGGCCTTCAAGGAATAAATTGCCAGATTCAATGATTTCCTATTATCAATACAGAAATGATATTAGTCTGGTAGATGATATTATGGTTTACGGAAGCAGAATAATAATCCCTTCGGAGCTACAGAATGAAGTTTTAGATTTTATCCATCTGGGTCATCAAGGTCTGACCAAATGTCGTCGTAGAGCTCAGACAAGTGTTTGGTGGTTGGGATTGTCAACTCAATTAGAAAGATTGATCTATGTGCATAGAACATCGTATTAATCCAAAGGAACCATTTTTCAAAGATAAAATTCCTTCGAGACCTATGGAACGAGTAGCTGCAGATTTATTTAAAAGCAAAGACGATAACTCATGGTATTTAATTATTACAGACTACTATTCGCGATATTTTGAAATATATAAACAAAAATCTTTAACTGATGGGGAAGTTATTCAAAACATAAAAAATATCTGGCTACGTTTGGAATCTGTTCAGTATTACGAACTGATAACGGTACACAATTCGATTCGCACAATTTTAAAGACTTTTGTAAAAGTTATAACATCGTTAATAATTCTAACAGCCCATACTTTAGTCAGTCCAATGGAGCTATTGAGGCTGCAGTAAAAGTTGCAAAATCCCTTTTGTACAAGAATAAAGAAAACTTTTATGAAGCATTGCTCAGCTACAGATCTACGCCTTTAGAAAACGGATTTTCTCCAGCAGAACTGATGATGGGACGGAAAATAAAAACCCAATTGCCAATGCTGCAAAAAAATTTGGAAGTGAATAACCAAGAGGTCATGAAACGTGAAGAAACTGCTAATTCTAAAAATGAACATAATTACAACAAAAGGCATAAATCTGTCGCTCTTTCAGAATTAAAAGAAGGGGATAGAGTTTGGGTAACCAATCTTAAAACCTATGGCATTGTGGTCGAAAAATTAAAATATCCTCGGTCTTATCTGGTAGAAACTGAACAAGGCAGATACCGTAGAAACCGATGGCATCTTGTGCCTGCTGTGATTAAACAGCATCAAAATCACGATCACTCAAATGAAATTTACATCAATAAAAATATTGAAAATTATAATTGTAACGAACCTACTGAAGTAGTTGAAAATTTTAATATTGAAAATCCTAATGTAAACGAGAATACAGCCCATACACAAGATGAATTAAATAAAAATATGGCTGGATCCTCGGAAAGTATTTCTAAAAAAGGTAGAAAAATAAATCCTCCTTCTTATTTAAAAGACTATGTTCCCGAATAAAAGAAGGGGATGTTGTATAAGGTAACCCTAAGTAGCCCTATATTGCTAGATTGGGACGATACTAAATGTAATCTGGACTACGCACAGAAACATACAGTATGTGACATACTGTATGTCAATAATGAGTTTACACATTGAACAAAAATTAAATTTTTCAACTTAATTACCAAAATGGGCTACTTTTTATTTCTGTAGATAAGTATTGGATCACAAATTTTTATTAATTACTGTATTTACAAGAAAATAATAAAAAGCAATATGCGAATTTGACGCAAAAAGAAGAAAAAATACAACAAAAACAAACACTACTCAATTTGGTGAGTGTCAAGTACCTGTTTTCACAAATGTTTTTTTAATTCCAATTTGCACCTGTTGTATAGGGTAACCCTAAGTAGCCCTAATATTTATTATAGTTGGCAACACAAGCGGTTGCAAGTATGAAAATATACAACTGTGTATTTATTATTTTTCTTCTTTATTCGTCCCTTCTTATTCTTTTTGGTCAAACTGAAAACACCTGAATAAAACTTAATTTAAGTATTAAATAAATGTGTTTTATTTAATACCAAAACAGCACCAATTCAATGATTTGCGGTACATTTACCGTTATCTATGCTCTGCATCGACTATTATGTGTGATTTTGTTCATAGTTGATAAGTAATTTTTAGATTTCCGCACATTATAAGTTACAATATTGTGTTTTTAAAATGCCAGGTTAACGATTGTCATTTGAGGTGCTTCAGTTAATTCCAAGTTGGCTCAAATTGTTTGGATACACGGAGTGTTTCTAATCAATGTTTAGTTTCTCTACATATTTGTATAAAACAATTAATTTAATGCAATTGTGCTGATAACATAAAAATGTGTATTTTTAAATTTTTTTTAAATGGGTTACAACCAATACATCATTACATCGCCATTCACCTCTAATATGGTATAAAATCAAATAAGCATACATACAGCAGAAATATAAATTGTGAGATACAATGTATTTGTAGTAGTAAACTTTTTGCTAAAAAATTTCAACAAATATTCATTCAAAAATAAAATGAAATGTTTTTGTTAAGGATTCGAAACTACCTCAGGATTCTATTGCTGACAGCTTACCCATAGAAATACATATTTGGTTTTAATTTCTATTTTATACCATATACTCGTACATAGATATTCATTTGCATTGAGAATACATTGTATGTACTTATTTACAAATGTTGGGGAAAATGAAGATGTATTGCAAATTGATTCTTTATTTACTATTTCGTTGTTCTTTGATTTGCTTGTCGCTTCGTCCTTGATGCAACGACACAGGTGGTGCAGATAAGTGACGTTTCCTAGTCAATTCTGTTTTGTTGTTCTCTTTCGGTATCGGTTCTGTCAAATTATGAAAACCGGTGCCGCCAAAAAATTTGCCGCACTTTATTGAAATTATCGAAACATAAAATTTTGCTGTTTATAAATTTTATTAAATTATTATTAAGTGAAAATAATAAAATGGGTAAATTTTGTGTAATATGCCGCAAAAGTTGGGGCAAAGAAAATGTGAAGTGTTTCTATATGAATATCTCAGCCGTTATAAAACTAAATTTTCAGCCGTCAAAGAAAATTTTCGTCCGTTACTACAAATATTCTCATGCCTCCGGAACGCGCATGCTGACTATTTTGACAGAAGCGAGATCTGAATTCTCTCAAAATTTATCAGCACCACCTGTGTCGTTGCATCAAGGCTTCGTCTTGGATAAAGAACACCGAAAGAATGGAATGAAATGAATGCAATTGCTTAATGTAGAGCATACACAATATATGCATGAATGAAAGAATACAAGATTACGCATTGCGCAGGTCCGTTATGTTTGGTTGAATTCTCTCACACTCTCTTTGACGTCACATCTCCAGAAATTTGTTATGCATTCAATTGTAAGCCTTCAATTGTAGCATTCAGTGCAGCGAAAAAGTAAAAAAACTATTCTTTCGTGCACGAATGTACTTCTTAATTAGAAAATTAAACAGAGACCTATTTGAATTGTCGAAAAATAGAAAAAGAAAGTGGAATAAAACACTAAACTAAAAACTTGCTTCGTTATCGTCCAAAAATGTCTTTCATTTGTACTGGGTTTTAAGAGGGGGCACTGGTTGTAATACGCTTAATTGTTAGTATATACTGCCTTTTTATCACTTTCTTCAATATATAATGATATTTTCATTTTTTATAATTAGTAAGTATTATTTCTGTCTATCAATTATCTCCAGGAAGAAATGTCTGCAAAAAACAGTAAAAAACCCGACATTTTACTCTAACAAATTCATAAATATTTAAATGGATTAAATGTATTAGTTTTTAAAAACGGTCTAATACAATTATTTTCTTAACCGTTTTAATTTTTTACACATTAGATTACAATTTCTTCTCAATTTATTGTTTCATGCGAATCTCCATACATATTTAACAATTTACTTAAGAATACTAGAGATGTGACGTCATGCGCAGAGAGAGAACACTTTGTCAACACTATCGGCGTAATCTTATAATTCTTTCATTCATGCAATATATGTACATACAAACACAAGCTTCTTGTTTGGTATTGTATATGTGTGTATGCTTTTGATTAATGAATACATATGCATGTGAGAATGTACACATTTATTCTACTCGAATGTAGGTCAAACAGTCTCACATGGTTGGGAGACAAATATTATATTTTTATTATATATTTATATTTTTTGAATTTTGTAACATTTTTTAGTTTGACAATTTGCGCAAAAGTGCCACATTTCATATCAGAAACAAATACTATTTTAAGATATCAAATACTTTCTCAATTTTAAATGTACATGAATATGTGTGATTAAGAAATTTAGAATTAATTTGATTTCATATTTTTCTGATTTTTATAAAAATGGAAATATTGGTACTCATATTTGTTGTGATTATGTAGGTTTTGTTTATTATAATTTTAATAATATTAAATAAATAAATAAAGTCCTCTTTCTATTGCGTATGTTAGCCACTCATACCAGACGAACAGAAAACGAAAGCAGTAGCCGACTGGAAAGTTGAAATTATTCTTTATTTTCAAATTGTTTGCACTTGCTATTTTTCATTGGTCTCCAACTCACAAAATTGCAGCCCGCTTAAAGAAACTTTCATATTTACTAGGTTCCGCGCTTCTAGCTAAGTTTCAAGCCTGGAAAGCTCTGCATATTGCTTCGTACGCACGCACACCACAATAAATGTTATTCCTTTTCATTGTTGCTTAAAAAAATCAGATCTGAAGAAAAGTGAATCCCCCTCACTAGCTCTGAATACGCACGTACATACATAAATAGTTCTGGTAGGTAGCGACTTGTGAAGGGACCGCAATGCCAAATGCAAACATATAAGAAGATTTGTCCACATTATATAACAATTTGGAATTAAAGAATAATTTCAATTTTCAATTCATAATGTGAAGTGTGATGCTATTTTCGCTTTCTGTTTGCCTGGTATCAGTGGCCGACATAATCAATAGAAAGCAGATTTTTTGGTACCGTACAATGAAGAGAAGGATTTGTATATACATATATATATGAAATATAATTTACATATTAAAAATATATAAAAATTCCAAAATTCTATATACATATGTGAAATTATTATAAAAATTATATATTTCTTATAAAGATTTGAAAAAAATCAAAGAATATATATTTCAATTAAAAATTGTTTTATTAATATGCCATAACATATATTATATTAATATACCATAACATACGAGTATCTTAATATACCACAACAAGTGCTTTAAAAATTTTATAAGCATACATAATCGTACATACATACATATATAATTATAATATTGCGTATACAAAATTGTTCATAAAAATGTATACGGAAAATGTTGATTTAAGTTCCAAGGAAAATGTATACATGTATCAGAAACAAGTTTTCCTCCGTGCGATTTCACTGGAAGCAATGTTAAAAAGAGATATTTGATGTCTCTGTTATCTATGTATCTGACGTCCGTGCCTAAGCAACTACTCTCTATAAATATTATTACTATTATAATGCAACAAAACCTACAAAATCACAACAAATATTTCCATTTTCTTAAAAATCAGTAATATATGAAATCAAATAAATTCTAAATTTCTTAATCACACATATTCATGTACGTATAAAATTGAGAAAATATTTGATTTCTTAAAATAGTGTGTGTTCTTTATATGAAATGTGACAATTTGCGCAAATTGTCAAACTTCAAAATAATAAATTGTAAATATGTATATAAAAAAATATATGTATGACTCCACACCATGTGACATAATTTGAAAAGCATATGCAAAATTGATAATACAAACAAGAAGTTTGTGCTTGTATGTACAATTGTGTATGCTTAAGAAATATTTCTTGGGCACACTGATCCAACAAGTGTTCGTTATCATTATTCCATTATATTTGTGTTCTTAATCCGAGGCGGCGCGACACAGAACCTGCCTCGTCAAAGAACAACGAAATACTGAAAAGATAGTAGCAAAATTCGATCCACATAAGGTAAAAAGCTCTGCAATATCAAAATGTTCCCAGCCCCGAGCCAGCAACACAATTTAGTACTGAAGACAGGTTGTCGCATATTCTTTATAGAGAGTATTTGGCCTAAGTTTAACAGATGTCCCTAAATCCTCACTTATTTCAACTTCTTTGAAATCTTGTTTTATTTTGCTTCCTAATCTATTATTAACTTTTATGAATACTTTTTCCCCTTTTTCCATTGTTTTATGTACCCTGTTTTTATTTTGACATTTATTACTTATAGTTCGACTACTTTTTAAATTCGTAATAATTTTGGATTTTGTCCTCTCTGTAATTGACTTTAAAATAACTACTGGCTTTTTCCCGGTTGTGGATTGAATCCCAGCCGGCCAAAAATTCGCTATTTACGAGTATCGTCTTTTACGAAGAATTTTCGATAGTAAACTATCGTTATTTATACGTTAGTACTAACGGTCAACTAGTGCTTATTTCGTGAATGGTAACACTTAGCTCATGTCTGATTTGGCAGATAATTAGTTTTATCCTTTCGCTGAACGAATATGGTTGTGTACGCTGGGAAATATTGCGACATTACTTTGAAAATCATGGTAATGTTGCAGAATGTGTGCGAAAATTGCGTACGGATTTTGGAAGAAGAGAGGCACCGTCAGCTCCGTATGTTCGTTATCTTGTGGAAAAAGTGAAAGAAACTGGCATCCTCATTGATAAACCAAAGCGTGAAAAGCCAAAAGCAGTGCGTATACCCGAGAATATTGCTGCTGTGGCAGAAAGTGTGCGTGAAGCGCCATCAACATCAATTCACCGTCGTTCTCAACAATTGAACATTTCGGAGACATCATTGAGACGAATTTTGCATAAAGACCTTGGTATGACGCCATACAAAGTCCAATTGGTTCAGGAGTTGAAGCCAACTGACCATCCAATGCGTTTTCGCTTCGCTAAGTGGGCCTGCGATCGACTTACAGAAGATGCCGATTTTGCCAAAAAAATCATCTTTTCAGATGAAGCTCATTTTGATCTTGGCGGGTATGTAAACAAGCAAAATTGTCGCATTTGGGGCACAGGGTCGAGTGAAATTTAATTTAATTTAATTTATTTAATCATACAAGAAGTTATAAAAACTTTTGCTGTACATTGAACTTAGCCACAATTGTATCTTAAATTAAAAACTTAAAGCTAAAATTAATACTATTGACAATCATTAGAAATCAACAAGAAAATATAACAAAAAACCAAAAAAACAAAAGATAAAAAACAAAAAAGAAAGAGGGTAGTAGAACTAGGAAGGAAAAGAGAAGAAATAAAGCGTCAAGTGTTACTACGAAAAGAAAGATAAATAAGACGCTTGAAGTTGTCTCTCTATTTGGCCGTTTATCTTGCTACGGAGTGGAGCAAGGTGAATTTACTTATATGGTGACTGCAAGAACAAATTTTTTTCAACCAATTTAAATTTCATTTCCGGGAAGTAGTATTGGTTCGAAATTTGGTAAAGGTTTTCCTTGGAATTTCTATGTGCCCTATTATGTTCGGCATTAAAAATCTCGAACTAATCGTTTTCATAAATTTGTCTATAACCATTTTCTCAGTGTGCTTAAATTTCACAGAGGGAAAGACCTCTAGTAGGGTGTTTTGGATTTTAACGAGCATACTCTGTGAGTAATGGATACCATTGACTACGTTTGTGTTAATGGCTGCCTGTAAATGGGGTGGTAGTTCCTTGATGGTGTTAAAGTTTCTGCTATGTCGGATTCTGTTGTTTAAAAAAATTTTTCTTTTGTGACTTGGGTTTCCCTCTGAAAGAACAATCTGATTTCTAAAGGAGTTAATAGTGGTTTTAACAGAGGACAATTTTTACCACTAACATCTCTCAAAACATCATCGATTGCCCGTTGAAATATACTCGGTGCGTTTTTCAGACCGTAAGGAAGGCGGCAGAACTCGTATTTGCCGGTATTAAAGGAGAATCCTATTTTTTTGCGATCCCCTATTGTGAGGAAACCCGCTTTTCAAATGCAAGTTTGAAAACTGCAAAGATCCGGATCACCATTGCCATCCGTTATTTTCTTGTTTACAACCCATATTGGGCTATTGAATGGATTTCAGGATGGTTGGATTATACCGTCCTCGAGCAGACGCTGAATCTCATCAATCACAAATTTAGTATTTGCAATAGGGTCTGGGTAAGATGTTCTACAGACGTTAGTTGTAGTTCTAATGGATGCACTGTCTTTAGAGTGAAAAGGTAGTGCTACATTTGAGTTAGCAAACGCGTTCTTAGTTTTTTCTATCACCCTTTTGAATTCGGGCAGAATTTCTGATGGAATTTGATTATAATCAGTGGATAAATGAGACACTTCCTCGCATGAATAGTTTAATTTTTCAAAACTATCCGTATATATTGTAATTTGATCTGTTTGATCCATCCGAGCTTTCAATACTTCTTTTCTGGGCATGATTATATTGACAACCGGAACTGTACAACGAGCCTGTGCATAGGTTGTTGATCTTGTATACATTTTGTACATGTAGAGAGTTAATCGTCTCCACGAAGGGCAAGTACCCCTATCTCCTCTGAACTCGGGAAATTTATTACCGCTTCTAGAGTTGTTGAAAAAGAAGTTTTTAATACTACTTCCCTTTTAAGCACTATTACTGGCTCTGCCTGCAGATTTCCTCTCCTCCTACTTAGCTTACAAATTTTTGAATTGTATTGTGCATTATTATCTTTTAGGGAACATATCGTCTGCTTGCTGCTGTTGTAGTTAGTGTTGTCGTGCGCAAATTGTTGATGTATTGTCAGAAGTTTTCCGTGTGAGAAAGACGTGCAAGAATTTGTTGCTAATTATACGAAGAAATCTGTAAAAATGATTGGAAACATATACAATTTAGACTTTTCATAGAGCAATTTCTTAAAAATTCATTCTTTACTCACAAACAATTTTTTTTTTTTTTATATTTCATATATTTATTTATTGTATCTTCTAAGCTTAGACTAACAGTAAGCATATCTTACAAACTAAATAATTAATATTAATACACCTTGCCAATGCTTAGTGCTTTTTAGTAATCACAATGTTATATGTTAGTTACTGTAATAAATGTTATATTAGTGTTTGCACATGATTAAGGTGTCGATGTTAGTTGTGGTGGTGATTTCGTACGTTTTATGCGACTTGGAACCCTATTACATGCTAGTATCCTAGCTAGATGATTTGGGTGCTCTTTGATGTTTTGCTCATATTTTAAGCTGGGGTCAAAGATTTCTTTTTTTTACGAGTGGAATGTTCAGATCTTTGTGAATGTTTGTATTCTTTATAAACCAAGGAGCCCCAGTAATGGTTCTTAGAATTTTGGACTGCGATCTTTGAATCAGTTCTATGTTAGAGTTGCTTGCGCCGCCCCACAACTGGCTACCGTAAGTCCAAATTGGTTTTATGATAGCTTTGTACAGCAGTGTTTTATATTCTAGGCTCAACCTGGAATTTTTGTGCATGAGTCAGTGTAGGCTATTTGTTTTCAAACTCATTTGTTTTTTTTTTGGCTTCGATGTGGCGCTTCCATGTCAAACGTGAGTCAAGATGAATTCCTAGGTACTTAACCTCCTTTGCTTGAGGAATAGGAACGTTGTTGAGTTTTATCGCTGGACATGTACCTTTTTTTATAGTAAAGGTAATATGCGTACTTTTCGATTCATTAACGTTTATTCGCCAGTCAGCCAACCAATTTGTTACTAGGACCAGATGATCTTCTAAGTCACGGGATGCGATTTTGGAATTCGGATGAATGCTAAGGATAGCTGTATCGTCTGCGAAAGTTGCTGTTGTTAAGTATTTATTGGTAGGCAGATCTGAGGTAAATAGTAGATACCATACCGGACCTAGCACGCTTCCTTGTAGTACGCCAGCTTTGATGTCAAAGCATTTAGAGTTAGCATTATTGTACCTTACCTTGACCTTTCTACCCCTCAGACACGATTCCAATATGTCGTGTACTTTTGTGGGAAACAGCTTTTTTATTTTGTAAATAAGCCCCTCGTGCCAGACCTTGTCAAATGCCTGCGCTACATCTAAAAAGATGGCTGAACAATATTGATTTTTGTCGAATGCATTTTTTATCTCGTTCACTATTCGATGAACCTGCTCTATTGTACTATGGTGTTCTCGGAAGCCAAATTGGTGAGTGGGAATATTGCGTTGTTCGTTTATAGGCGGCATTAGTTTTGCAAGAAAAAGCCTTTCGAGTAGTTTTGTTAAGATAGGCAGGAGGCTAATCGGTCTATATGATGACGATTGGGAGGGGTCTTTTCCTGGTTTCGGGATCATTGTGATTACTGAAACTTTCCAGGCATTTGGAAAGTATCCTAAGCGCAACAAGTCATTAAATAGTGAAGTAAGTAAGATGATGGCCATTTGGGGTAACTCCTTGATCATTTTTCCAGTAATGAGGTCCTGTCCTGGAGCTTTGTTAAGAGCAAGGTTACTAATCGCATTACTTACTTCTTTTGTTTTTAATTTAATAGGCGAGCATGTTGTATCTGGCGTGGGGATTAATATTAGGTTATTGGTATTGCGAGGTGGGTTGGGGGTAAAAACATCTCTTAAGTGTTCGGCGAAAACAGCAGACTTTCCATCATCGCTTCTTGCTCAGTTTCCGTTTTTTGTACGAATCGGTGGAATTCCGCGTGTAGGTGCTTTCATTTCTCTGACAGCTTTCCACAGAGAGTAATTGGTGACGTCAGTCAGAGAAAGGTTTTGGATATATTGGTCCAGGCAACGATCTGATTCTAGACGCAAGGCTTTTCTCAAATTTTCACTGGCAATAGATAACTTCTGTTTTAGGAAAGGGGACCTGGATTTTTGCCATTCACGACCCGTCCTCCTTTTTTCAGTAAGGAGAATATTTGGGTTGAGGTTTGTGGGCGCCGGATGCTGTTGCAGTTGTTGTCACGATTGTCCGCAGAGTGGCGCACAGCTAATCTTAGGGTCGAGGTAAATTGTTCCAGAAATGTTTCAATGTCCTCATTAGTTTTGAGACGTGGGTTTAGGCTGAGATGACTACTGATGTATTTTCTGTATTTCAGCCAGTTAGTTTTAGTGGGTGTGAATTCGAGGGTAGGGCGTAACTTTTTGTTCAGATGTATTATAATACGAGAGTGATCTGAAGAGAGGTCGTTAAGGTGTTCTACTTTGAGTTGCTCTCGTTTTAGGTTTCTAGCAACTCCAAAATCAATAAGGTCAGATATCTTACGTGGGTCTGTCGGCCAGTACGATGGTTGTCCTGAAGAGATAATATCAATCTTGGTGTCAGAAAGCATGAAGTTATATAATTGTTTTCCTTTTGGTGTTGTTAGCCGTGAGCCCCAGTAAGTGTGTTTGGCATTGTAGGCGCCAGCAGAGAGAAAACTTGTTCCAAGTGTGGAGAAGAAATCTGAGAACTGTTATTTTAAATCTAGGTGGGCCACCACTGCAATAATAGGGAGCTTTCGTACCGTTATCGTAGCTAGCATATAAACCAGAGTTTTCTGTCAAAAGCTGTCTATGAAGTCTTTGAATCACGGTGAGTGAGTGAATATGTATGGCTAAATACGGGAGAAATGTTTTTGCGAGAATGCGAATGGGAAGTGATAATATGGTGGGTCAATGGCAGATTGTATGGAGGTTGTTGACCTAGTTAGTACAGCTGGTGCTATGGCTGCTGCTGAGTGAGGCGAACAAGGATGGAGGAGTATAGGCTGGATGGGTGATATGAGTAGTGGGAGTAGGAGCGAGAGCACTGAGGTGAATTAGTGGGAGTTTCGAAAAGCGGAAAAAAATATAAAAGGTCAGAAGTTAGAAAAAGTTGGTGGAATAAAAAGGTGAAAAAATTGTCAACCATCGTGAGTCATAGTGAGTTTTTCGTGGTGTGTGGTTAAATTTAAATTAATTAAAAAAAATGCAAACGAGCTAATATAGTGATATTGCGATACTAAAGTGAATACAACAAATGGTTTCGCTACCGAGATAAAAAATGCTTATGTGATAGGAAGGTGAACTACGGAGAGGCAATTCCTGTAGCGGCGGAATTCAGTTCCCATCCCGTAGGGCAGCGGAGTATCCTGAACTAAAAATGTAAGATAAGTAGATAAGTTGTATCTATGTATGTCAAAGAAATATGTAAATAGTTAGATTAATAGATATGTGAACATATTGTACTTAAGTGCATAATAATTATAATATATATTTATATACGAGTATATATATATATATATATATATATATATATATATATATATATATATATATATATATATATATATATATATATATATATATATATATATATATATATATATATATATATATATATATATATATATATATATATATATATATATATATATATATATATATATATATATATATATATATATATATATATATATATATATATATATATATATATATATATATATATATATATATATATATATATATATATATATATATATATATATATATATATATATATATATATATATATATATATATATATATATATATATATATATATATATATATATATATATATATATATATATATATATATATATATATATATATATATATATATATATATATATATATATATATATATATATATATATATATATATATATATATATATATATATATATATATATATATATATATATATATATATACACAATGGTTATAAAGCAGCCACCGGGATTGGTTCTTTGTATTGTTGGGAAGTGGACCGTTGTGTGGACCAATCGCCGTTGGGCCGCTTATTTTTTTTGTTTTTTTTCTGTAGGTGGGGGGAATTCTTCAAAAAGACACGAGGTGGTACGTACCACCCAAGAATGTGAGATTTTTACTCACTAAAACCACTTCCCTAACCTGACAGTTACGCTAAGCCTCAAAGGCCTGAAAGCGATTAAGGAAGGGTATTAAACAGATATTCAAAGATATACCCAGAGAACTACTCGCGGTTTGAAATAAAAAGTGTTATTTTCGATTTTGAGTGTTTTTTCGAAACATATGTTTGGATACATTCAAACAAATCACCTCAGAAACTAAATTGAAATCATAACACACACTATGAAACGGTGCAAAATCTAAGTAGTTCCGATTGCAAGGATGGAGATACAATTGAATGAAATTCCTTGTTCTTCTTGCAGGAGCATTAAAGTGGAGAATTCTAAGCAGAAAACTACTTTTTATTTCACCACTAATGAGTTTAAACACAAAACATGCATTAAGCATAGTTCTACGTGTTTTAAGAGAGGGGAGACGAGTAATTTTAAGACGCCTCACATAAGAGGGAAGTTGAAAATTGGAGTTCCATGTAAAGGAACGTAGGCAAAACAATAAAAACCGCGAATTAACGGAGAGACAAGCTCAAGACAACACTTCTTAAGAATAAAAAAAGGGATTAAGTCGGTACCTGGGGTAATAGATGATTTCAGCTGAGACAAATAGTTCAGTACAATGTCCTCATCAATAATAGGTTGATTTACTATGGAGGATTCTATAGAGAAAGGATAATCGATTATTTTATATACTCCAGTGGAGTGGTTGGACTTAAAATAATCATTACAGATAAAAAAATCATCACTGGACACATTGTCATTATACTTTATCGACGATGGAAGCGAACTAGTCTGACGTTTTGAATTTATAAAGTTCCAGAATGATTTAGGGTAAAATTTTAAGTTGAATTTAACTTTAGTCAAATAGGTATCATAAGCGGATTTGCAATGATTTTGGTACTTACATCTAATCGATATATAGGACATAAATTCGGCTACCTTAGCAGAAAATTTGTATCTACGATAATATTTAACTTTTAAGTTACGTAGCCTGCGGAGCCTATCAGTAAACCAAATTGGGGAAGGAAGAAGCAGCAACCAAACGTTTAGGAATACATTGCTCGAATGCATCTAACAAGGTCCGGTTAAACAAAACCACAGCGCTATTAATCTGGAGGACTGAGGAGAGGATATCTCCAAGAGAGCAGACCAGTCTGTACTATGCAACAACTCCTTCAATTTATTCAAATCAGCTCCCTTATAATCAAAATATTCGACAGGTAAATGATCTACACAACTTGATAAAACAGAAGAATTGTAAACCAATTTGAATTACAGCTAAAAATATAAAAATATAAAAATAAACCTATAGAGAAAATATTTAACAAAAAACCGGGTGGTAAGAAGGAATAAAAATGAAATTAATAGTGCCTAAAAGCAGTACACAAAAATTTTATTCAAAAGAAAGCACAGGACTGAACCTACACCACCTGTCCAACAATCCTACCAGAAAAGTTTGAAAGGCACAGGAAAATGACGAAGTAAAAGTAATTAAAAGAAAATCTGTGAAAGAAAAGAAAAATTTTGAATATGATAAAGAACAAAAATAATAGGTCGTTGTGTCGTCAATCACTCAAGGGGACCAACATGTACTTAGGTGCGTGCCGTAATTGAGTGTCTGGCGGAAGTTGGGTCTATCACCACCACGTGGTGACGGCTGGTAACAATTGCGCATCAGATGTCTGGTGCGACTTGTTAATTCTGATAGGGCGCGCCAGGCAGCTGGTGCGCGATTGGCTAAGATAGATCAGGCAAACTCACTAGGGCGACCACCCCTGGGGTGTGATAATTCTTGCTGCAATGACTCAACTAGCTATGCCGATGGGGAGCATTAAGCTCCCTGGCAGGGCCACCCATATCGGAGAGATAGATTGAAGAGTAGCAAGTAAGAGGAGTCGTCCCCCCTAATCCACGGTGTTATGCGACTGCCGTGCCGATGGGATGATTTGCAGTGCTGTATTTTAACGGAGCCTCTTGGACACCGGGTCGAATCCAAGAGTAGCTGTGACCTTGCTATGGCAACCGGGCTCTGTCATAGTCGACCATCCCAGTTCCGATGTAGTATTGTAGACTGCCGAATCTGCTAAGGCGGGTAGGCGGTCGTAAGAAAAAGATGGATCAACAACAAAAAAAAGAAAAATAGAAATACAAAAACTTGAATACGCGGGAATTGTCCGCGACAGAACTCGCGAACCAAATGGAGCATCAGCTCTGTGATGACGGTTCGCGGGGCAATGCTCTTACCAGCAGGTGCAGTACTCATTTGCCTCAGCGCATGAAACCAGGGGCTAAGCAGATTGGTCACAAAGGCCAACCAGTGAAGTCTGGTGCATCAGCACCAGCAACACCCAGCAAAACATCAGCATCAGCCACACAGACCAACGTCTTGTGCTCTTGCACTACCCGCGCAAAGTAGCAGGCCAGCGGCGGCTGATGTTTCAAGAACAGGAGACCCAATACAGAGGGCAGATGCAGCTGCAACACCAGCATACAGCGGTGTAGCTCTGTGGCGGGGTGAGAAGGAAACAGGATCTGAAGCTGTTGCAGGAAATAGGCCAGGATCGCTGGGTCATGAAACCCGACGCATCCCAAAGGTTCCACCTCCTGGACAACCTGGAGCAATCGACGACCCACTGAGGAGAGGACTTAGCGGGGCAGGCTGCAGGTGGTACCTTAGGTACCTAGAATAAGAGCTTGAACAGAATGAAGCTAGGAAGAAGGCTGGGGAGCACAAAGTTAATCCAGATGAAGCGGCGTCATCATACCAACAGACGGGCAAAAGAGGCAGAAGGTTCATAACACCACCACAACTGGCAGAAGGCAAGAAGCCAAAGTTCACCGACAAATCCAACAAAGGCACCGCAAGGGCATCGGAGAGAGCTGCGAGTAAGACGTATGCAGACGTGTCGAAATCGGTCAGGATGGCAGTGCTACCGAAGGAGTACCCTGAGGTGAATCTCACACCCGCGGAGCTAACTGCCCTAGAAGAAGCTATCCTTGTGGAAGTGGCGAAAGGTTGGGACCACAAATTAAAATTTGAGGTCATCCATTTCCGTCCGGGGCACGTACTCGTTGATTGCAAGGATGTGCAGACAGCAGACTGGCTTAGACTAGCTGCCCCTATGCTTACGGCGTGGAAGGGCGCACCATTAGTTGCATGCTCGGGAGATGAGGTACCCAGAGCACATGTAGTAACTATCTTCCTCCCTAGCAGTTCGGGTCAAACGATCGAGCAGATCATGGCCTTGATTAGTGTTCAAAATGAGGGGATTAACACACCTTTATGGATAGTGCTCAAAATCAAGGAAGAGGGCAATGGACAACTGATTACGTTTGGCATCGATGAGCAATGGCTTGAAGCCATCAAGACATCAGGTAACACCATCAACTACAGGTTCGGCGAGGTTACAGTCCATGGCATTGCCAAGGACAAACAACAAGAGTCCAGCACAGCTCCCGTAGAACCCGTTCCAGAAACATCGGGGGCGATGGAGACGGAGTGTATACTATCGGAAGTAAGCGACACGGAGGGCATCAGCCAAGACTTCCCCGGCACAGTAGATCCTTTTGAGGATGAAGACAATCAGCTGCTAAATGGCAGCAGCTTGGGCAACAGCCTATAACTTCTCCTTAGATGAGTGACGGATCAGGTATCAAATGCGCCCAGGTTAATGTCCATCCTGCAAAATCTGCTTCGGCAGTAATTGCAAGGACATTTACTAAATTTGACCTGGGCATGGTATTGATCCAAGAACCCTGGCACTATAAAGGTGCAATCAGAGGTCTGAGCTACGACAGCGGAAAGGTAATATAGAATAATAGGCACATTGCACCCAGAGCCTGCATCTTGCTTAGTAAAATTATTAATTATATTTGTCTTACAGAATTCATGACGAGGGACTTAGTTCCAATCCAGGCACTCAATAACATCGAAGGTAGGAAACGAGTCATTGTAGTGGCATCGGCATATTTTTCGGGCGAAAAAATCTCACCGCCGCCCGCAGAGGTGCGGCAATTGGTGGACTTTTGTGACAGAAACAATCTGCCACTTTTACTGGGATGCGATGCCAATGCACACAACATGATATGGCGCTGACGTCAACAGTCGGGGTGAGTACCTTTAAGAATACTTAGTAGCATCTAACCTAGAAATCTTAAATGAGGGTAACAAACCTACATTTGTAACCAGGGTTAGACAGGAGGTCTTAGACCTAACTTTGGCTAGTCCGAGCATTGCTAGGATTATAAGAAATTGGAGGGTTTCTAACGTGGAATCATTATCTGATCACAAGATAATTGAATTCTCTTTAGGAGGCCTAGACATTCAAGTACCATTCTATACAAATCCCAAGAAAACTGACTGGGAGAAATATAAAGAAATACTTAATTGTAATTTGCAAGGCATTGCATCGAGCAAACTCATACGTAATCACTATGAGCTCGAAGACAATGTGACTCAATTGAATGGCCCCATGGATACTGGATGCCTTCCATAGCAGCTGTCCCGTAAAACCCAAGGGCAATGAAAAAGACGCAGTTTGGTGGAATAGCTATCTTTCTGCACTTAGAACTGAAACCCGCTACCTAAGTAATAGGGCAAAGCGGAACGGGCAATGGCAGGAGTATAGGGCTAAACTGACAGAATATAATAAAGAGATAAGAAAAGCTAAAAGCACTAGCTTTAGAAGTTTCTGCGAAAGCATATCCTCTTTACCATCAGCAGCGAGGCTATATAAAACTTTGGCAAAGGCAGGATCGGACATAACAATGTCCCTAAAGAAGGAAGATGGCAGCTATACCACGAATGAACGTGAAAGGGCAGAGCTACTACTAATGACACACTTCCCAGAATGTGTGGCAGTAATGAGCAATGGATCGAGGTATAGGCCAAGCAATCCCAATCCCAACTCGGATATCAGAAGAGTTTCGGCAGATATTGTATCTGCGGCAAGAATAGATTGGGCCTTAAGTACCTTTCAACCATTCAAGTCTCCAGGTACGGATGGTATTTTTCCGGCTCTGTTACAAAAGGGCATAAAGGAATCACTACCGTTTTTGATAAATATCTACCGAAATAGTCTAGGTCTTGGGTACATACCGACAGCTTGGAGAAGGGCAAAGGTGGTGTTCATACCCAAAGTGGGGAAAAAAGACACCGCGCACCCTAATTCCTTCAGACCGATAAGCCTGATATCTTTTATGCTAAAAACACTTGAAAAAGTTGTGGATAACTATATAAGATGCGGAGTCTTAGAGCAGGTGCCTTTGCACCCCAATCAGCATGCTTACAGAGCGGGCAGATCGACAGAGACCGCTCTTAAAAGTCTGGTAGATCTAATTAAAAAAACACTTGAGGACAGGGAAATAGCTATTTGCGCATTCCTTGACATAGAAGGAGCCTTCGATAATACGTCACATGATGTAGTAAAAAGGGCATTAGATATAAGAGGAGTAGACTCAATGACATCAAACTGGATGGCAGAAGTTCTTCATACCAGAACGGCAGAGACATCTGCTGTAGGCGAATAACTATCACCACAACCAGAGGCTGCCCACAAGGAGGGGTTCTCTCGCCTCTTATGTGGAGCTTAGTTGTTGACGATCTATTAACGAATTTGTCCGAGGCGGGCATTGACTGCCAGGGCTATGCTGACGACATCGTCTTAATAGCTAGAGGCAAATTTGAAGAAACCCTCTGCGATATTATTCAAAGAGGTTTAAGTATTGTTGGACAATGGTGCAGGTCAGTAGAATTGAAAATAAATCCTACCAAAACCACAATCGTTCCATTTACCAGGAAAAGGAAGCTTCCGAGATGGAAAGACATTCAACTGCTGGGTGAAACCATTATACCCAAAGCCGAAACTAAGTATCTAGGGGTTACTCTAGACAGCAAATTAACATGGAAAGCTCATGTTGAAATGATTTCTTTAAAGGCCAAGCGTGCTCTAATGATGTGCAGAAGACTGGCGGGCAAAACATGGGGCTGCAAACCCAGTACCTTATACTGGATGTACTCGTACACAATGATGGTTCGTCCAATAGTGACATACGGAGCAATCGCATGGCATAATTTTTTTGTTGAATTTTATAAGTTTATCTCGGATTTTGGAGACTTTATCACTTCCTTTTGATAAATTGCGAATATAATTGATACTTGAGCAAATTATAAATTTACCCCTAGCTTTGGCAGATTGGGCAATTGCGTTGTTGATTGCTGTTAGCTCTGCAGTGAATGCAGAGCAATGGTTGCCGAGTAGACCAATGCTTGATGCATCGCCATTATTGTTTACTACAGCGAAAGACGTCCCATCAATACTCTTTGAACCGTCGGTATATATATATTGCCACGTTTTTTCCATTTTTGATGTATGTTCCAGGAAAATTTGCTGGTGGTAGCGCTGTCAGTGTCCTTTTTTGAGTACTTTAACATGTCGAGTATAAAGAATGAGTCACTGAGCCAAAATGGATATAGATTCTGAGATCTTTTGGTAGGGTTAATAATTAATTGTTCTTGTTTTACAAATCGGATACATTTTTCGATGGTACTAAGAATTTTTATCGGTCGTTCGTGAGTTAAACATTTTTTGATCACTTTGTGAAGGATAGGGCTAAATCCGGACCATAATTTTGGTATGAATGATTGCATTTCGAAAGCTTATATCAAAACCGGCACATGATTTCTTCTTGCAAATAGGTAGGGTGCTGCATTTGTTAAATGCTACATTCGCTTCAGAGATGTTTGGCCATTTAGATAGGTAGGTAGGTAGGAGTGGCCGCCCAGTTTGCCAAAAGCACACTTGAGCACACATAATGGCCCATTGTGATACCACGGTGTAGTTCCGTTCAAGCACTGACTAAAAAGGTTCCCATACTTGGGATGGTGATAGTCAGCGCAAGGACAGCGCCTGGAGAGGCACGACTCCCCCGTCATGTTTCAGGAAACCATCCTGATACTTTGATGAACCTGGCTATGTCCCTAATATTAATGGATGACAGCTCTGTCAGGCTTGTAAGAAATGGGGCACCAAAGGTGCGAATTCTTCTTCTGCTCAAGGATGGGCAGTGGCATAAGAGGTGGAAAACCGTCTCGTCCTCCTCCTCGAAGCCACAGCCTCGGCAAAAGTCATTTGAGGGTAGGCCCAGTCTTTCTGCGTGCTGTCCCATTATGCAGTGGCCGGTCAAAACCGACACAGTTGTCGACAGTGATACGCGATCAAGTCGAAGAAGTTGATTGGTTCTGTTTTTGTCCATGCTTGCCCAAGTTAGTCTAGCCGTGTGGCAGGATTCCTCGTTAGCCCAGGATTTGTAGGCGTCAGCCAGATATTTCCGTTTGACTTCGAGCTTGGCTGTTGCCAGTGGAATGCCGATGTTTACAGAGGGGTGAATGTCGTGTATTAGCGTGCCTGCCTTGGCAAGCTCGTCCGCCTCGCAGTTTCCCGGGATTTCGCTGTGTCCGGGAACCCAGACTAGGTGCACCCGAGAGTAACTTGCGAGCTTATTTAAAGATGTTCGACATTCATGAACTAGTCTTGATGTGGCCGTGGAGCCAAAAAGAGATTTAATGGCGGCCTGGCTGTCTGAGAAGATAGATACGTCAACTGCGCCGATATCACTACTCAGCATCCATTTGGCTGCGTGGTAAATGGCCATGACCTCAGCTTGAAAAACGCTGCAATGGTCTGGGAGACGTAGGGAGATGTTTAAGTCCAGCTTGTCGGAATAAATACCGCTGCCGACTCTACCTCCAAGCTTGGAACCGTCGGTGTAGATTTCGACTGTTTCACCGACGATTCGGTTTTCTGAGGTCCAGTCGCTTCGACTTGGAATAGTGAGGTCGAATTCCATGTTCAAATCGGGATAGACCGACATATAATCTATAAAGTTGGGGACAGGTGGGTCCTGATTCAGAATTGAAGCATGGCCTGTCAGGGTTATGCGCCAGTGCGAAAGAGCATTAAGTCTAATCGCTGTCAGCTTGGCTTGTTGCTTAACCAGGATCCCCGAGGGGAGCCAGTGCAGCATGGCAAAAAGGGCTTTCGTAGGTGTGCTACGAAGAGCGCCAGTGATCAGTAGAGCAATGGATCTTCTGATTTTATCAAGAGGTTTGATATTACAGGCTTTTTCAAGAGCTTGCCACCAGAAGACCGACCCGTATAACAGGTTTGGTTCAACGATGGCCGGGTAGAGCCAGAGCACGACTCGAGGACGAAGCGCATGTTGCCTTACGTGCCCTATCAGCTAGATTGGCTTTCCAATTAAGCTATGGGTCGAGAATCAGGCCTAACTACTTAACGTCTGTGCTCAAAGAGAGCGGAGTGCCGTTTAGACTAGGCATTGTAAACTTTGGAATTTTGTACTTCCTAGTGAATAGCATAGTCTCGGTTTTGGATGGGTTAACCCCAAGTTCGAATTCGCGACACCAGTTCGACACAATAGAGAGTGAATAGTTAAGTTTTTCGGAAAGTGTTTGTGGGAATTTGCCGGATGCCGCGATTGCTATGTCGTCCGCATAGGCTATCACTTTGCATCCAGTAGATTCCAATCTCACCAGTAGTGTGTTAACTGCCAGGTTCCAGAGGAGGGGTGATAAAACACCCCCTTGTGGCGTGCCCCTGTTAACCACCCTCCTGGATTGGGCACTGCCGATCGTGGAAGTGATGATCCTAGATTTTAGTAGAAGCTCTATAAATTTAAGAAGACCTGAATTCAGGTTAAGATTATAGAGTGCGGAGATGACAGCGTTGGGGCATACATTGTTGAATGCTCCCTCGATGTCCAGAAATATGGCAAGTGTGAATTCCTTGTACGCCAAGGATTTGTCAACTTGAGAAATGAGAGAATGAAGTGCTGTTTCAACCGATTTGCCTTTAGAGTAAGCGTGTTGAGATACAGAGAGAAGAGAAGGGTTGATCGATGTCCTGATATGTAGGTCAAGAGCTCTTTCTAGAACCTTAAGAAGAAAGGATGTTAGACTTATGGGTCTGTAATCCTTAGGTTTGGTGTGCGAGGCCTTCCCAACTTTTGGTATGAAGACGACCCGAGCCGTGCGCCAGCGTAAGGGAATGTATTGCAGTCTGAGGCTTGCATTATATATTTGAAGCAGCCATGGAAGGATAATCTCTTCCCCATTTTGGATATCGGCAGGAATGATGCCGTCCGGTCCGGGGGACTTGTATGGCTTAAAGGTTTGAATGGACTATTCAAGGTGACTTTTTGTCACTTGGAATGTGGGGAGGGTATCATGCGAAACCTGCTCCACCTGGTAGAGTGCTTGATCCGCTGAGGCTAAACTCCCTGGGAAGTGGGTGTCTAGCAGGTTATCAAGGGTTTCGGCGCTTGAGTGAGTCCAGCTGCCATCTGGTTTTTGGATACAGTCAAGGGCTTTGTTAGAGGAGTGGAGAATTTTACGAAGACGGCTAGCCTCGGACGTCGATTCAATGCTTTCGCAAAATTCCCTCCATGACGCTCGTTTCCCTCGCCTAATGGCGTATTTCAACTCTTTTTGTTTATTTTTGAAAGGGGCCCACTCAGCTGTAACTTTAGCTTTGTTGAAAAGCATTCTACAAGTTTTGCGAAGACTTGCAATTTCCGAGTTCCACCACGGAGGTTTAGGTTTGCCCCGTGGTTCGGGAGTGATGCAAGAAATGTGAGTGGCTTTTTTAAAAGCTGTGGACAGATCGTCGACCGCCCGATCAATGTCGGGACAGTTGTGGATAATAGGGGGAGTCGTTGCTAAGCATGACCCCAGTTTGAGCCGGAAAAGAGGCCAGTTCGTGTTTTTTCTATTGACAGGTTTAAGAGATTCTGTATTGCCTGTAGTCTCCCTCAAGTCAATGTCAAAGGTGATATAGCAGTGGTCCGAAAAGGAGCATTCCTGTGAGACGAACCAATTGCTTATCATGTTCGAGTAGTTATCGCTGACGAGGGTGATGTCAAGCACTTCCTTAATTACGGATGTAAGGAAGGTCGGCTCATTTCCCCGGTTAGCAATGCCTAAGTTATTTGAAATGATAAAGTCGAAAAGACACTCACCTCGATCATTTGTGCCGGAGCTGCCCCATATTTCGTGATGGGCATTGGCATCGGCGCCGATAATTACCGGAATCTGTTTCTGGTGGGCTACAGCAACCATTTGCTTCAGTATGTTTGGTGGCGGGGAATCGCCATAGTCATGAGCCATGTAGTTCGAGGAGATCCAGAAAGTCCGTGGACCCATTTCAATGACCATGGCCACATTGTCTTTGTCACTGAATCTAGGGAGTAAAAGAGCGTAAACGCTGTTTTTTACCAGAATGCAGGATCTTGGTTTACCTTGATCCTCGATATATACCATACGATACCCGTATGCATTGAGTCCAAAAACCCGGTCATTTATGACCCAAGGTTCTTGGACGAGAATGAGCTCCTCCCCTATATCCGACAGGCGGAGAAGCAGGGCTGCCGAGGCAGTTTTCGAATGCTGAAGGTTAATCTGTAGTACCTTCAGCATTGTCTGGAAGATTGATTATAGTGGAATTCAACTCTTTCTCTTCGGACATTGGAGAGATGTATCCACCAGCCGCATCCGTATCCATGTGGTCGAAGAATTCTCCGACCAGTTCGGAAGTTGAGAAGCGGCTGCTTCTGGTTGTAACGGAGCACATACTCTCATTGTCACTACCCGACAAAGGGGTGAGAGCCGGGCCCGAGCAGCTAGGCTCTTAGGGACAGCACCAGCTGGGGGGCTTGGGCATCGCACTTGTAGATGCGGAGAGTGATGGCTCCAAAGCCATAATTAATCACCCCCTCGCGGGAGTTGATGGGAACAAGGGATTGCTCGTTCAAAATGATGGTGACCTCAGGCAAAGTGCCTTTGGGGTCACCAACTTTCGCGACCTTCCAGCCATCGGTGGGAAGATCGGTGTTGCTGAGCTTGAGGATCTTTAAGATTGCCTCGGGCTCAGAGGGCTCGGCAGGAAGCCATGTTTTGGAGCGAGGGCGTTGGGGAACCTGGTCCAAAGGTACAGCGTTGAGCTGTGCACCCGGCCATATCTCACCTACCCTATTGATCGCTACCTTGTATAGATCCGCCGAGCGTTGGTCCGAGCAAGATATGATCTTGATATGTCCTTGATACCACCCTGAGTCATGGCAGCTGGGTGAAGGACCAGGGTTGAGGGACATAACCTCAACGAAAATTGGTAACAGTGCCATTTCGACCTGTCTCCAATTGGCAGGAGTAATGGTCCCATCGGCATTGGCAGAGTCGACCACAGCCCATGTGAGGCTCTCTTTCACAATCTCACTAAGCGGTTTGGAGAGCTTAGTCTTGGGAGTAGCCAGCCTTACGCGCTTAGGGATGCTTTGGGTGGATTGGCCCGGGCGATCGGCTGATCTCTGCCTCTTGGGGTTACCGGCTGCTTGTGCAGTGGAGGAGTGGACACGCACATCAGCGTGTGCTTTTGCCCACTCAAGCTTGCCCTTGTCGTATTCTGACAGTTGAGATGGTTCTGAAGCGTTGAGCCTCGTCAAAATACGGTAAGCCGCTCTACGCGTCCTGTACGCCCTTGTACTCGGGTTCACGTTGGTAGGTGCACCTGAAGGAGGAGCGGTACGAGGAGCAGTTACCATCGACTTGTGAGGCAATATCGAGGCGTTTGCTGAAGAGGGCTTAGGCGGAGCGACTGCTGCTGGTTTGTGAGTCAATACCCTAGCAGCCGCTGAAGAGCCTGGGGACAGCGAAGAGCTCTTGGGTGGCTTATTAGCCGAAGCTGTGGTGCTTGTTGAAGGGGCAGTGCTTATGCTGCTTGTCTTCGAACCAAGGGCGGGGGTGTTGCTGGTGGGCATTTGCCTAGCCAGGGTTTTGCGCGTCCCTGAGGGGATATGCGCGGAAATTTTGTTTGTGTTTGTGTTTGTGTTTTTATTTTTTGTTGTGTCCATGCAATAAGGGTCCCCACTCAAAGCCGCTATCTCAGTCCGAACGTGTGGTCACTAAATATGGTCCCATGGTTATCTGTGCAAGCAGGGAGGCCATGCGAGGGTTGGCACAAGCCCTTATGGGGTCAAGTGCTCAGAGCCAGACCAGTGCTAATCGGGAGTTCCACTCAACCGAACCCACACTACCGACCTAACGGTAACAGACGTCGAACGTCCTTTGAGGCCTGCCAAGGTTTTAACGGTTCACGGCCGTTCACACTCAAGTTTCACCTTGGTGCTACCGTGACAAAAGACAGCTAGGTCCAGAAAATTACAGCTACCAGCCCAGGGCAATCAGAACAGTTACATTGGTCCAAAGAGAAGTCCGGGAACGAAGGATGGGTGTCGTGCCAATTGGTGCTACTGAACTCCCGTGCAAGAAAACAGCAGCACCTGGGGGAGTGTAGACCATTTAGCGTAACCCAGGGTGCACCGCGTGGAGGCGGTCTACATTACACCCCATTACACGCCATTTAGATAAGTCTTCAAGAATAGTGGTGAAACTACTGCGTATGAGATTGTTGTCTTGGCAATTTGAGAAGATAAAGACATCATATGCAATGTTCTACATGTTTTTGCTTTGAAATAATTTTGCTGACTTCGTCGAATGCTATAATGAACATAACAATAGACAGCGGTAATCCGTGGGGGATTCCGTTGGCGAGAGGCTCAACTCCCGACAGAGCTGAACCGATCGTAACTCTGATTTTACGATTTAACAAAAAACTTTTGACGAAATTAAATATTTTTGGTCCAATTTTCCATTTGAGCGATTGTTTAAGTACCATGTGTGGGCCTATTCGGTCGAAAGCCTTTTCAAAGTCTATACTTAGGACTGTGATATGGTTCCTGCATGCAAGTGCTCTCGTTACGTAATGATCAAAGTAGATCAAAGTGGACGCTCTCATGGTACCCTGTCCCTTTTTGAATCCAACTTGATGTGAGTTTACAAATTTACCCCTTTCGATAAACCACATAAGCCTTGTGGAAATTATTTTTTCCATGAGTTTACCCATACAGGGGAGTAATGAAATAGGGCGGTATCCCGATAGTTCTATTTTTGGTTGTTTCGGTTTCGATATTATATTCGCTATTTTCCAGCTTTGAGGGTAAATGCCAAAATGCAAAATATTGTTGAAAAGATCAATTAATGTAGATATCATCTCTTGAGGCAAGTTTTTTAACATTGGATACGATATTCTGTCAAGTCCAGGTGTTTTTCCTTTTGTATTATTTAGAGCAAGAGTAAATTCAGTTTGGGAAATATCAGTTTCAATATATTTAGCGAAGGAGCACATATGTAGTTGTGAGCTATTAGACTCCACTACAAATTTATTTTTTTCGGTGTCAAAAGCCTTAGAGAAATTGCAGTCTAGAGAATAGTTTGACCATTTACGCGCAAAGTAATTGGAAATATCGATTGGCATAGATATGGGACCAGAATTCGTGTTGATCTTCTTAATTGAATTTAGTTTAATAGTCCCAGTTAGCTTTTTAATATCAAACCAAATTTTTTTATGTTTTGACAAGGGGTTGATTGCGCTGGTTAAAGTTTCCAAGCACCACCTTTTTGCTTTTTTTGCTTTGTATCTGAACCGTGCTGCCAGTTTTTTGTAGTTTAACAGATTTTCTCTGGATCAAGAACGTTTGAGAATTGCCCATGAATTTTGTTTTTCGGTTCGTAGTGCTGCGAGTTCTGGGCTCCACCATGGGACCGATGGTTTCTTATAATTGTTCTTTGTTTGAGGAATAGATAGATGAGCAGCAGTTCGGATGATTTTTGAGATTTTTGCCGCTTCTTTATTAATGTGACTTGAGCATTGTAAAGTAATGGAAAGCTGCTCGCAGATCTGTCCAAATTTGTTCCAATTTGTTATATCGGTTTTGAATCTCGGTTTTGGTTTATTCTTGAATATTGTTGTAGA
Organism: Clusia tigrina; assembly: GCA_920105625.2. Taxonomy (NCBI): domain Eukaryota; kingdom Metazoa; phylum Arthropoda; class Insecta; order Diptera; family Clusiidae; genus Clusia; species Clusia tigrina. The sequence continues at coordinate 156,752,352 of OV050031.1, forward strand.
AGAAATTATCTCAATTGTTATTGGGTAGTGGTCACTACCATGTAAGTTATCTAATGCAGTTCAATTACATTTGGGTGTTAGGTCTGAGGAACAGAGTGTGAGATCTATTTGTGTGAGTGTATTATGAGTAGAAAAATGAGTTGGAGATCCATCATTCAATACTATGAGATTTGAAGAGAGGATTACATCTTCAATCACTTTGCCACGTTGATTAGTTGAGGTAGAACCCCAAAGTGGACTCCAAGCATTAAAGTCACCAATTAGTATGTGTGATGTTGGGAGGGCTTCTAGAATTTGGAATAAATCTCTTGTGCAAAAATTTTGATTGGGAGGAATGTAGACAGATACTATTGTAAGTTTGATTATATGGTTAATTTCTATGGCGATGAGTGTTGTGGGAGATATTTTTTTTTATCAGCAGACCTACGCCTTGTTTGCTGGTCGTGTTTTGGGAAAGATTGTGGAAATACGAATGGGTACATTACAGGACTACCAGTCGGGTATTAAAGGGAATTTGTGTTTCTTGGAGAGCTATTATGGCTGGTGAGACATCTTTTATTAATAATTGTAATTCGTGTAGATTGTTATAGTAACTTCTTATGTTCCATTGTAGTATGTTAAGCATAGTAAATAGAATAATAAGAGAGGAAATTGTTATTTTTGAGGACTTAAGAAATTTGAGTTAATTACTGTTGTTATTAGAAATTGTTTTATTATTGAGGAGCTGATAATACCAGTGGGTTGATATTAAATTGAGTTTTGAGGTTCCGTATTGTAGGTTTTTATGTTCGTCTAATTGATAAGTTTGTGTTGAGGGAGTGTTTATAACGCGTTTGTAATTGATTTGCTTTTGTAAGTTGCTTTTGTCATTTGTGATAAGTTAATTTTCGTATTTATTTCTTCATTTCTTTGTTGTTTTTCTTTTATTTGTTCTTCTGTTATTTGTTGTACTTTATTTTTTATATAAGTTGCGATTATTTTACCTGTTACTGTGTTCTTATTTTCCGTTGCATTATTTTCGTTTGATTGTTTGTGGAAAGCGGGGGCATCATTGTTGCTTGTTGATCCTGCTATTAGAGTTGTTTTTCTATTAGTATCTGCTCCGTTTAGGTCAGTGTTTTGACGGGCTATACATGCATAGGAGGACGTAAGAGTTGATTGCTTACTCTTTGAATTATGAATTTTCATTGCTTCTCTAAGTGTACATTAGTTTTTTATTTTGATTTTTAGTATTTCCTTTGCTTGAAGATATCTTGTGCAGTCTTTAGATGATGCGGCATGTTCAGCGGCACAGTTCGCGCAATATGTGCGGGTGCATGGCTGCGGGGAATGTGGAGGTAGGTTACAGTTGTTGCATGCTGGTGATCGTTTACAGTATTTTACCGTGTGGCCTAGAATTTGGCAGTTCTTGCATCTCATTGGGTTTTGAATGTATTCACGAGCATGTGTATTATGCCAAGAAATTGTAACTTTTTCTGGTAGGTGGTATAAGTTGAAAGTGAGCAAAACGACTCCAATTGGAATTGACTTACCCTCTACATTTTTTGTGAATTTATATACAGACTCAAAGCCTTGAGCTTTCATTTCTTCTATGATTTCCGATTCGGGCACGTTGTTCAGGAAGGCGGCATACACCTACCCTTTCATCAAGTTTAGGTTTTCATGGAATTTTGTCTGAATCAGACAGATCCCGTGTAGATATTTTGTTTCCAGAAATTTTTTGGCGGTGTGTTTGTTTTTACTAAAAGCAGTAAGTTACCGTCGCGAAGCTCCTAAATTTTTATTATGTCCTTGCTAATGACGGTTAGTGCTTTATGCACTGCAAAGCAAGAAAAGTTTTGTAGCGTTTTGTTGGGGCCTAAAGAAGAGACCACTATGAATTTTGGATTTGGTAGGTTTATTGTTTGTAAAGTTGGGAAAAATTCCATGGTTTTGTCCATTATTTTTTTTCGTTTTTTATTGGGGCTTTCGCTTAGCAGAGCAAAGCGATAAATTTGGCCTAGAGGCCATTATTGATTCACGTTAGTCTTCGCACAGATAAAAGGTCCGATTAGTTTTCACACAAAAAGTAACAAAATTAACACTGCGTATATCGAGATTATTTTGGTTATATTACTGGTTAAAACGAGAATTAAACTAAAAATTAAAATTAAAATAATTTTTTTCGATTTTTCCGATTTTTTAACTGCTTGACAGGAATTGCTTATAATTGCTTACGCTTATTGATCCGATCGTCTGTGCGTAAATGTTTTGTTATACTCGTATGCTGTGTTAGTTGGTGTATTTAGGTGGGAGGTGGTTACCTTTTTAATCTAAAATCGCGTATGTGTGGAAAATGTAAGTCGTATTTTCCATCTTCACAATATATATATATATATATATATATAATATAATATATATAATAATATAATATATATAATATATATATATAATATAATATATATATATATATATATTATATATTATATTATATATATATATATATATATATATATATAATATAATATATAATATAATAATATATATATATATATATATATATATATATATATATATTTATATATATATATATATATATATATATATATATATATATATATATATATATATATATATATATATATATATATATATATACATATATATATATATATATATATATATTGTTTACACCGAATCCTCATTCCGTGAGGTCTCCCGCCCGGTGTTTGGGACACCATGCTGTCGGTTGTTCGCCGGGTTCTGCACTGACAGTACGGACCAAAAATCCGCACTGTACGAAGGAGCGCGACTGAGCGGCCGGCTCATGCATAAATGAAGGAGACTTCGGCTTCTTCATCTTTTTGACCTTTCACTCTCGACCAAACCGCAGAAGGCGAAAACATTCCTCTTATATTATTTGAAATTATTAAGTATAAGCTACAATCAAATAAAATAGAAAGTAAAGAAAACAATATATTAAAGCAACATACAAATACAGTCCACCGTATATATATATATATATATATATATATGGATCAAAGTGGAGCAGGGATCACAATATTAACTGACGTAAACACTGTTATTTCACTATATCCCGCATTCACTGCAAAATAATTACCAGTCTGCGTGATATGTGTCTTTCAAAGTCCAAATATTCATAGACATATATCCAAAAAGATGCAATTTATTCTCATTGAACGGTGCTTTCGTAGTCATTTTTGTGTTTTGGTGTGCAAAGAAAAAGAGGAAATGGAAATTAATACTCACTAGCAGTTTACTTGACTAATGTGACGCTTACTTAAGATTCTTGCGTCAATATTGATTGAAGTTTGAGGATTTAGGTGACAATGATTATTTTTTCCGCGCATCTACATCGCAGTGGAGCGGGCTATTAAATTTTCATATTTTGTACGAGTAGTTTTTGTTCATAGTTTTAAAATAGTTTGAATAAAATTATTTATAATATTTCTTAAATTTAGCAGGGCCCCGACCGAAATAATAGCGATACTCATGTTGTTATATATAAGTAATGCTGCATAAAATCTCGTTCTTTTGACACGAAAAGAGTAATCTGGTTGAGATAAGATTTTACCGCAGAATCGTTGAATTTTAATACGCTATTTTTCGAAAATTTATATATAACAATATATTTTTTATTTAACAAATTGTTCCGAATAAAGTGTAAAGCTAACATTTTGAAATGTTTAATAATGATGTAGGAAAATATAAATATAATACTGTAGCTACTTCACAAAAGTAATTAAATAGATTCTGTCAGACCTAAATTTCTTCTATATACTGCCTACTTTTTGGCAAACACAAGAGTTTGTTTTAGAATTTTTCATCTTGCGAATCAGTAAAAATTAATTCTATTCAACAATATTGTCATACTGACAGTATTGGAGATATAAAATATTAAACTAAAGCGAATTAGTATAGTATTCATATTCTTCATTAATCTACCGGTTCACATTAGATGCTGTAATAGATTCTTGAAAAGCCCCACGCTTTTAACTTTTAACCCATTTGGTCTCCGTCCGTCTGTGACCAAATTTTTTCCTCACCGTTAGAGATAACTTAACAAAACTTTGTAAAAGTATAGTCTGGAACTTTAGATAGAACCAAATAGATAACTATATGAACATAATCGGATAAGGGGAACCTAATTGGACGAGGGGTACCTCCATATATGCAACTGTAGACACCTCATTTTAAATCAGTACTTTGGTTTTATCGAAGATATAGTGACGAAATGGGTAGTTATGCATCATGTTGATGCAAAAAAATGGAGTAAATCCTGATGAAGGATATGCTGACTTGGAATTACCATACCCATACTCCAATCGATGATGTATGAATAAATTGTAGTAGATACTAGTGGCCTAATACTAGTGTACACGACAAAAAAGGAGCGCAAAAATTATACTGCTACGCCCATAATTTACATATATATAACTGGGCCCTTATATAAGTTTCATCGACGAAGTTTCCAAAATGGATTGCTAAACCAAAAATTGGCGGGTGAACTAAAATACCACCCCCACTATAATTATAATATAAGTCATTCAGATCCTGCGTTTTCTTTACACCACTCTCCAATCACTCTCCAATCTCTTGAAACTCGTTTTACTATTATAATATTGTTTGTTTCCAGTTCATCTCAATCAAAGACTAATTGATATTAGAGTCTTGAAAGCCGTTTGACTGTCTGATAAGATATATAATATATCGCCTCATTTTTTCATTCGACGTAGACATTCTCTATCGCATACCCCAATGATATAGATTTAGTCTTAGAAGATGGTAGAGAATGTTCATTGGTAAAAGATTTTTGGAACCGAGGTCCAGTTTTCCTACAATACAACTTTGACCCGTTGGAGAATCGCACCTGTGGGTCGTTTTCAAAACAGAGGCAGTTACCTTTCTAGACTTGTAGATTAAATAGGATGGCGATTTCTAATCTAGATTACAGTAATTCGGATATTTTTTGAAGATAGTGATTTTCAGATGAGGTCTTTGTATTTTATCCTTTCTCAATGCATCATCTATGGATTATACTGAGGGCTTTATGAATTGTTTAATAGAGCAGTTAACTATCGTTTCCAACAGAACTTATATTTTCTTTCCAATACAAGTAGTGGCCAATATTGTAAAATGAGCTGTATTAACTTTTTTCATGAGAATGGGTCAAGAAGGGGACATATCAATTAATATCCGATTTAAATGTGGCCAACTTTTTGAATGTGCACATTTGTGTTTGAATATACTAAACATCGCAGTTAACAAAATATTTAGCACAAAATAAAATATTTAATACAAAAAAAATCTCAAGAGCGATTTATACAGCGGGCACTAAAAAGACTATGTGAAAAGGAACGACCTCATAACGTCATTTTGAATACATATCGAATTTAATAATTCATAAAATCTGCTAAGCTATATCGTAGAGCGATAAACTTAGGTTCCCTTTCTTTTCAACTACGCGTGCTTACCCATTCATAATTTTAGAAGCAATTCTGAAGAAATTAAAATGATAGCAGCAGCACACATAATTTTTTCCCATTGATTGCTATATACGAGTATATGCCAATTAGTTGCTATATTTGAACTGTTTATCTATTTAATGAAAGTTCTGTTAAGTTGATTAACAAGGAATTGGGTGAACGCACCTGTCATAAAATGTATTATTATGCTAAATATATGTATAAATTATTTGCGTATTTATAGCATATTAAATGTTGTTTGCGTATTTATAGCATAGAAATATTGATTGAAAATTACGCTTATAAAAGTGTTCCGTTTTTTAATCTTATTAAAGCAAAAATATGAAAGACATATAATCACAGTTGCTCCGCTGCTTTCACAGTTTAAATGATTTTTGGATGGTTGTAAAGTTGAATTTTTGCCTGTGGTAGTTTGGTATAAAAGACATCGAGGTTTTGGTAAAGCATATCAAACGGAATTTAAACATGAAGCTCTTCATAGCAATTCACATTTTATGTAAAGTTTTAATTGACTAGTTTTCTTGTTATACATTTTTCAACTTAATTTTTTACTTAGGTTACGTATTGGGAATTCTTTCCGCAGACGATGAAAATAAAGAAAAGGACACTGGACGGTTGATAACCGTGACGCCTGGAAGTCCCTCATCCCAAATTATCTACAAACCGGTTCCTCCCCCTTACTATCCTCCACCACTACCACATCACTGCAATTGCCCGCCGGGACCTCCTGGTCCTCCAGGTCAACCAGGTCCGCCTGGTCACCATGGTATTCCTGGAGAAAAAGGTTCACGAGGCCATGAAGGTCATCCCGGTCAAGCAGGACATCCAGGACAAAAAGGTGATAAAGGAGAAAGAGGATATAAGGGAAGTCACGGTAGTCCTGGACCACCAGGATATCCAGGTTTGCCTGGACCGGTAGGTCCACCAGGGCATAGTCACGGACATTCTAAGGCCCATGATAATGACCATTACGGTCACCATGATCATTATCATCATCAAAAACCAAATGTACCTTCTCACCATTATCCAGCACCAATTATTGTGCCAATACCAACACCACAAAAACCAGACAAGCAGCACCATCACCACCATCACCACAACAATAATAATAAAGGTAGCCATCATGGTGACCAGCATCATCAGCACTACACCCCACATTATGGTTGGTATCCTCCTCAAGGGTGGGGTTGGAATGGTTGGATGCCTCCTTTCAATGGCGGTGACCAAACAGTCGATAACAACAACAATAATATCCACAACAATATTAATATTGACCCTGATAATGATGACTTTGATAGGCACAGATCACACACAGATAAGGAAAGTGTCGATGAATCTAAAAATGATTTAAGTGAAGAAATAACCGTTAATGAAATATCACCATCCCAAGCTGTTAATAATATATTGCCATCAACTGAATCCGAAAACGATGATGAGGAAGATACAGATGAAACACTTTACAATAGCGCATTGCCATCTTCTAGACATCCATTTCATTCATTATTGTAAATAAACCATTTGAATAAAATCTAAAATAATATACATTTTTATCTTAATGAGGACATTTATTAAACAATTATTTTTAATGAAGTAAATCGAGCTTATCCAACGCGATTTAAATGGGAAAAGCAGTTTGTAGAAATTATAAAAGACTAATGAAATTATATTTGTATTAGAGATCAATTTGGATCCTTACTAAGTTCTTTGAATTCAAGTTCCTCCACAGTAACTTGAATAGCAAACTATACTGAAGTCTATATTCAATTAATTTCCTGATTTTGAACATTTAAAAGAATTTTGTGATATATATAAAATTCTCCAAAATATAAAATATCGTAGAAAACAGCCCTTACTGCCTTTAACATACTAAACATTCTAGTACATCTATTGTTTGTCGTGTTGCCGTAAATACGGTACATTAATTAACAAGTTTCCTTTTTTAAAAAATGGTTCTGAAATGTTGGTGGCATTTCAATATGCACCTTTTCGGTTGGCATTGAATAATGTGTGTTTCAAAATATAATAAAAAAAAATTGTATCTATACTTTATAATACACATTAAAATTGCTCTTCTGTAATTTCGAAGTAGTTTAGTTAATATTTCGATGTAATAAAGAGTTGTGCATTTATTGAGATTGGTATTAACAAAAAACCAACAAAGAAAGCTGAAGTCGGGTTCGACCGACTACGAGATACCTTTTACATTTACATGTGCGTGCGAGTTAAACCATTGCTACCCAATTTTAGTCATCATAAGATAATTTTACGCAGAGGAAGCAGAGTTGATTATATGGGAGGGAGAAGTGTCCTTTATCTGATCCACCCCATTGTATAGGGCTTTGTAGGATAAATTTACTTATTCATGCAAAAATTCGTCCACAAACTTTGTATAGGTCGTCATTTATAAAGATGTGTCAATAGTGGTCATGATCATTTTTTGTTTGGTGTGTAGTGCTATGAATATTTTGTAGAGACCTAGTAATGACTTTTGATTAATTCAGTAGTATCCTGTACATTCATATATCATGAATAGGCATAGCATAGCTAGTCCAATTTTAATTTTAGTCCCGAAACTTTGTAAAATGGACATTGCGTGTGCCCTTTATTTGGTCAACTACATTTCTTGCAGTAACTTTACAATGTCCACATGGTCCTTCATATAAAATTTAGGCAATATATGTATATATATATATATATATATATATATATATATATATATATATATATATATATATATATATATATATATATATATATATATATATATATATATATATATATATATATATATATATATATATATATATATATACATATATATAGAAAATACATATATATATATATATATATATATATATATATATATATATATATATATATATATATATATATATATATATATATATATATATATATATATATATATATATATATATATATATATATATATATATATATATATATATATATATATATATATATATATATATACATATATACGAGAGCGGATTGATATTGAAGCTTCCTAGCGCTAAATGGTAGCACAAACACAAAAATTAGAAATTGCGATTTGTCAAACGCCAGCTGTTAGAACTTCACCCAAATTCATCGATTAGTTTATTTGTTGTAGTCGTTTGAAGTAAGCAACTTTTGTGTATCTTGAAAAATGAAAAAAAGCGAATTTCGCGCAGTGATTAAACACTATTATTTGAAAGGGAAAACGGCGAAAGAGACAAAAGAAAAGCTCGATAAACATTACGGTGAGTCTGCTCCGTCAGATTACATGGTAAAATATTGGATTGCTGAATTTAAACGCGGCCGAACAAGCACTGCAACAATACCATCAACAGAAAGGCCAAAAGAGGTGGTTACTGAAGAAAATATCAAGGAAATCCTCGATATCGTTATGAATGATCGCATGAACATTTGCATATGAAAAAGCTATCGGCAAGATGCGTGCCGCGTTTGCTCAGTGTCGAACAAAAACGAGTTCGACAGACCACTTCCCAGCGATGTTTGGACATGATATAGCGTAATCCTGTTGATTTTTGGCGTCGATTCATAACTGTTGACGAAACGTGGGTCCACCACTACACACCTGAAACCAAAAATCAATCGAAACAATGGGTGGAAGCTGATGGAAGTGCTCCGCAGAAGGCGAAGGCAGTGAAATCGGCTGGCAAGGTTATGACCACTGTATTTTGTGATGCACACGGAATATTGCTCATCGATTATCTTGAAAAAGGATCCACAATCACAGGAAAGTATTATCGTGCATTATTTGATCAATTGATTGATGCAATCGAGGAAAAACGATCACATTTAAAGAAGAAAAAAATGCTCTTTCTTCAAGACAACGCACCGGTCCACACAGCATTAGATACGATGCTAAAATTACGTGAAATACACTTCGAATTCGTTAATCATCCAACTTATAGTCCAGATTTAGCTCCTAGTGACTTTTTCCTGTTTCCAAACTTGAAAAAATGGCTCGCAGGAAAAAGATTCATCTCAAACGAAGAAGTGATTACCGAAACTAACGCGTATTTTGAGGGGTTTCCGAAATCGTATTATTCAGATGGTATAAAAAAGTTGGAATATCGTCTTACTAAGTGAGTCGAAGTAAAAGAAGATTATGTTGAGAAATAAATGGTTTTTGAAAGAAAAAAAAATGTTTTTTTCCTACTTAGGTAGCTTCAATATCAATCCGCCCTCGTATATATACTCGTATATTGTAATTTTGTTGGTAATAGAATCACTTGAGAATGGCTCGACCCTAAGGAGGTCAAGGTGAAATTTTAATTAAAATCGCTTTACACAGGGTAAATAAAGATTTAAAATTTTCTGATAAAATTATGCACATTGAAAATCGAGGCCTGCCTTTTTAAAATTGGCTTTTCTTTGTGTGGTGAGCAAAGTGTTTTAGAACACAGTATGTGTGAATTAAGTTAGCCCCTAATTTAATCCTCACTGTCTTTATGTTATTGACTTTTTTATATATTTTCAGTTCCAATAAAAAGATTTTACAATTATAGACAAAAGGCAAAACGCTGCTAGCCGCAACAAATAATGTTATTGACGTTTTAATTTATTTTCAGTTCCAATAAAAGATTTTACAATTATAGACAAAAGGCAAAACGCTGCTAGCCGCACGCCACGTTTTTTCACACTGTCGCTCGGGTCCTTTCTTTCCTTGTCAATCTTCCCTCTTTGTTAATTCGCCCTTTTTCAGGGTTGCCAGTTCGCTAGAAAACTTTATATAATTATATATTAGGCTTCTAGCTTCAATCAAATACCACAGCTATTTGGCGCAATTTTTATATTCTTGTTGTTACAAAAATTTTAGTGTATTGTAGTGTACCCAAAACACTACAATGCATTTCAACCTACACTGCCTAACGTCCAAGCGTACCGCACATACAAACACATGATAACAATGCAAACATGGCACAAGCCAAAGCGGCGGATCAAATGACGCTATGTATAGCGGGCATTTGGTGTGAAGGCCAGAAATGCATTGAACCCAAGAAATATGCTGACCACACGCAATTGCAGACAAATGCATGTGTGCAGCATATGGGTTAATATTTAAAATATGTATTAGGATAAGTATTGAACAATAAGAATTATGCGTAGATGTACAAAATTAGATGTAATATTTTGCTATATAAGGAGCGCTGATTTATTAAATAAAACAGTTCCATTTTGGACAGAGAACTCAGCAAATCACATTGCTTTTCTTTGCTCGGCGTTCACGCCTCCAAAAATTAGGGATTCATTTCGGCAAACGAAAGTTTGCCACAACTATTGGCTGGGTTACCATACAGCCTTTATAATTAAATATGGTAAATGTCTGTTGGCACAACATATTGGGTCGTTAGGACTTTCTTATTAACATTTCACATATATCTAGATATCAACCAAGGACACCGCCAGAGATGACAAGCGATCTAACTGGCGAAACGACAATTCTACGACGACCACCACATGGCGATCCTGCCCAACCGAACTAAGGACAACTGAAGAATTTGACACCGCTTTTAAAAATCTGTTGGTTTTAGCGAGGACATCACATGCAATTTCTGCCGCATCTGTATGAATGAAGCTACACTCTTACGCCCACCTCAAAAAACCGTTATAAGACAACGTAAATTGACCATAGGCCTTTGCAGGCCAATCGAAAATGCAGTGCAGTCTCGAAAAAATGAATAATTGTGAGCGTTCACCGAACCGAACAAATTTACGTGTCAATTTTAATAACAGAAGCTCTGAAGTGAAGGAGCGACAGGAGAAGTTCCTAACCGTAAAATATGGTTCCCATCAGATGAGTTTAATACGAAAGCGACTGGCTTTGGAGATGTGGCTGTACGATGAAGTGCAGAAACTCTTTGATATCAGTGATCTTCTGGACGGTGCTAAAACACTGTAATCATTTAAAACTACTTTTGTATTTAATATAATAAAAATATATATGTATATCTTTGACTTTAGTTGTATATGTTCATAAATTAAAATAATAATATCAAAGGAAATGTTTATGATTTCAAATTCACATAATTTTATCTTTAGAAACATTTTAAGCAAACAATTTCATATAATTTTTTTTTATATTTTATAATGTTAACTTCAAAGCTTGATTGCGAAAGCATTTTAATTTTAATTAACAGAAAGAACAAAATGAACAAATGCAAATCTCAACAAACAAAGTTCTACATTAAAAGTTCTACAACAAAAGCATTAGAAAACCAAGGAAACTTATATAATTAGCTGCAAAATGTTGCAAAAACAACTAACAAACAAACATTTCGAATTAATTTATATGGTCAAAAATCTACAGTTGCCACTAAACATTAGTACCACTTTTACAATGAGAAAAGTACCATTTTGATTTTGACAGACTATAAAATAAGAAATGGCGACTAGTGTTGATTTTAGGCAGCTAAATAAAAAGATTGTAAATGACAAATTCCCACTCACGCGAATTGATGACGTTTTAGATAGGATTGGCAGAGCAAAATACTTTACTACACTGGACATGACGAGCTCTTTCCATCAGATAGAACTAGATAAAACATCGCGTCCTTTAACGGCATTCTCAACGGGAAATGGACATGTTCAATTTAAGCGCCTACCATTTGGACTAAAAATTTCTACAAACACTTTCCAGCGGATGCTAACCATCGCACTAACAGGGTTAGATGCAAGTGCATTCCTATATGTAGATGATATTATTGTATTCGGATGTTCTCTTCAACACCACAACAATAACCTTATAAAGATATTCGAGAGATTAAGAAAATACAATCTAAAACTCAACCCAAGCAAATGCCATTTCCTCAGGCCAGAAGTAGTTTATCTGGGCCATCTAATCACTTCTAAAGGTGTCACAGCTGATCCTGAGAAATGCAAAACAGTACAAATGTATCCAGTTCCCAAAAACGCAGATGAAGCTCGAAGATTTGTAGCCTTTTGTAATTACTACAGAAGATTTATAAAAGATTTTGCAAAAATTGCAAAACCCATCAACAATCTACTAAAAAAAGGCATAGAATTCATTTGGAATGAAGATACACAGGAAGCTTTCGATTCATTAAGAAAAAACATCATAGAACCTCCTATCTTACAATATCCTAACTTCGAGGAAACATTCATACTCACGACGGATGCATCTAACTATGCACTTGGAGCCATACTCTCTCAGGGAGAAGTTGGAAAAGATTTGCCAATTTCCTTTGCCAGTCGCTCATTAAACAAGCATGAGATTAATAAACCTGTGATAGAAAAAGAACTTCTAGCGATACATTGGGGAATAAACCATTTCAAACCGTATCTTTATGGAAGAAAATTCACAGTAGTAACAGATCACAGACCACTAGTATCACTCTTTACGCATAAAGACCCATCATCAAGATTAACACGCGTAAGATTGGATCTAGCAGACTATGATTTCGATATAATCTACAAACAAGGCAAAATCAACACCAACGCAGACGCATTGTCGAGAATTAAACTGGACTCAGACGCACTCAAAGCCATGATACCCTCCATGAATGTAGTAACTAGAAGCATGAAACAGAAACCTTTAGCTGCACAAACACAGATCTTGGATGCAAACGCACAAGAGTCTGATCAACTCTATATGTGGCACTGCACTTCAATATCTGATGTTAGAAAATTAAATAAATTAAAAATTGAGCTCAATAAAAATAAAAATACAAGACGCGCGCAGAGAAGTTTGCCAGATATACAAATAAATGAAGCAGGGGTAAAAATGAAAATAAGTGATAATCTATGCCAGAACTTAGGATCGGTTATGGAGAAACTTACACAAACATTAAATAAGCATGGTATAAACAAGTTAGCTATTGCAAACAATGACGTCATATTTACGCAAATAAATGAAGAAGAATTGATATCAATGTACAATGCAGTACAGCGTAAAATACAAAAAGAAGGAAGGCAATCTCCTACTAAAATAATTATATATACACCCCCTGCACAAATAACAAACAAGCAGCAGCAATACAATCTGATAAAGGAATTTCATGATACACCACTAGGACGACACAGCGGAATAAGGAGAACTATAACAAGACTAAAACAAAAATACATATGGCGAAAAATGAGTCAAATGGTAAAAGACTATGTTAGAAAATGCACAACGTGCTGCAAAAATAAAATAACAAGGCATTCCAAAGAAAAGTTAAATATTACAGATACACCAACAGCAAGTTTTGAGACAATACAAGTTGACACAGTGGGTCCACTAAGGATGTCAAATGGATTCAAGTATATACTGACTGCACAGTGTGAACTAACAAAATTCGTTGAAGTAGTTCCACTGACTACAAAAGAAGCATCAGAAGTAGCACGAGCTATAGTAAACAACATAGTTCTAAGGTATGGAATTTTCAAAACTCTCAAGACAGACAGAGGATCAGAATACAATAACGAGCTGATGTCAAATATTTGTAAAATACTACACATTAACCACGCGCTATCAACACCTTACCACCATGAGACACTAGGAGCAATAGAACGAAACCACAGAGTACTAAATGAGTACATGTTATCCTTTTCAACCAACAACGATTGGGACACATGGTTACCATACTACGCATTTACGTATAACAATACACCACACACAGATACTGGTTACACACCAGCTGAGCTGATATACGGCAAACTCTCAAGGATGCCCACAGAAGCATTAGATACCTCTAAGAAATTTTATGATTTGGATAGCTACCTGACAGAGCTCAGGACTAAATTGCAACATGCACATGAAACAGCTAGAAAACTATTAATAAATGCTAAAATAATAAGAAAAGAATTATATGACAAAAATACAAATAAGATAGAATATAAAATAGGAGATAAAGTATTCTTAAGAAATAATTGTAGACATAAAGGAGACAGTCCTTATGATGGTCCATATAAAATTGTAAATCGCAATGGAGTAAACTCCACAATTATTATTAAGAACAAAGAAAAAATCGTACACAATAATAACATAAAAAAATACTTATCATAGGTAAAACCGTAAAAACGTTTTTCAAAAAATTTTTTTTTTTTCTAAGAACGGTAGAGGTGTAGTGTACCCAAAACACTACAATGCATTTCAACCTACACTGCCTAACGTCCAAGCGTACCGCACATACAAACACATGATAACAATGCAAACATGGCACAAGCCAAAGCGGCGGATCAAATGACGCTATGTATAGCGGGCATTTGGTGTGAAGGCCAGAAATGCATTGAACCCAAGAAATATGCTGACCACACGCAATTGCAGACAAATGCATGTGTGCAGCATATGGGTTAATATTTAAAATATGTATTAGGATAAGTATTGAACAATAAGAATTATGCGTAGATGTACAAAATTAGATGTAATATTTTGCTATATAAGGAGCGCTGATTTATTAAATAAAACAGTTCCATTTTGGACAGAGAACTCAGCAAATCACATTGCTTTTCTTTGCTCGGCGTTCACGCCTCCAAAAATTAGGGATTCATTTCGGCAAACGAAAGTTTGCCACAACTATTGGCTGGGTTACCATACAGCCTTTATAATTAAATATGGTAAATGTCTGTTGGCACAACATATTGGGTCGTTAGGACTTTCTTATTAACATTTCACATATATCTAGATATCAACCAAGGACACCGCCAGAGATGACAAGCGATCTAACTGGCGAAACGACAATTCTACGACGACCACCACAGTATAACGCACAAATGTATCTGGAAGTATGTGACCACAGGAAGTGGCATGGTGTGATTGGAATTGGACGGTGAAGTTACCCAGTATCAAAATGCCACTATGTTAGCAGTAACGAAACAATTTGGCGCATTTTTTCATTCCCCATTCATGAAAGACATCCCACTGATGTTAATTTCGCCGTACATCTGGAAAATTGTCAAAGAGTATACTCCACTGTGGAGAACGCATTACAACGAGCTAATCGCCAGCCATATAGAATTTTGACCATTTTTTTCAAATGTGCCAGAATGACAATTTCGCCAGAATTTTGCTATACTACGAAATGCCAACAAATTATACTTGGAATCAATCGCTTTCAACGACGGAAATACGGGAATCCAGATCCACCGATGCATTAGGTCGCATTTTCACAGTCCATCCAAGCAACGACGAGTGTTTCTATTTGGGTTTTCTATTAGTCAACGTTCGTGGTCTAACATCAACGAACTGTAAATGGTGAATTGTGTAGCATAGATAGAGAAGCCAGTCGGGGTCCAGTTTGTGATTGCTAGAGGATGATACTAATTGGGATTACAGCCTCAAAGTTGCTGTGATTTCATTAAATGCTCTGCAAATAAGAACATTTTTTTTGATAATTATCTCAACATACTTCCCCATTTTTTTGGGTAACATCTTTATATTTGTGGGCCAAATATATAGATGACATGCCTAATGATATTTTGCACCAGATGCGTACTAGAACATCAAACCCAGATTTGCAACTGAGCGCAGAAATTCACAACGAGGCATTGATATTAATTGAGAACATGTGCTTGATAATATCGAACAAGGTATTAATTCAATTAAGCATGGCAGTTTCTCAATTAAGCATCGTCCGATGCATGACGCATTTAATCAATAGTTGGAAAGAGATTCTGATTCTAGTTCGGTGTTTTTCTTAATTTTTTGTGTTTTGGGTTTTTTTCTTCTTCAATAACAATTACACAAATCTCGCTGCCTTTCCACTTTTTTAGTGAATATTATTGGTCATCCGAGCCGGATATTCTTCCGGAAAACCTTATCGGAAATCAACATTGTGGACGCATGAGGATTTCCTTCAGTGACGTTTGTTTGCTCCGTCTCCATTTGGACACAACCTTTCGCTATACATCAACTGGAGCTCCTTATAGCGAACGGACAGCGGCTCATAATAAAAGTACTTGTAATGTAAGAAGTGCAGTATTGAGTTGAGCAAAAATGAATTTAGAAAGACAAAAAGGACAAAAAATTAAAAAAAAATCGAACCTAATTCGGCTGCTTCTTACCCCAGCAGTCTCAATTTTTGGGGCTCCGCTGCCAGCCGACGGTCTTTTCAGTGCATGAATGAAAAGTCAAGTCACAAGAAAAATAATTATACATATCATAATTATATCATGTGTGATCATATCACATATCATAATTATATCATGTGTGAGTATCATAATTATATCATGTGTGAGTATCATAATTATTTCAAATGTGATATCATATATGATGAAATGGGACCTGTCATATATGATATCATATTTAGTATAATATATGATAAAATAATTATATCATATGTAATATTATATATCATATATAATTATATCATTTATGATAATGTAATTATAATATAAAGAATATAGTAAGTATGATATCTTGATATCAGATACGTATATCATGATATCAGATATGATATCATATTTATATCATATATAATATCATAATTATATAATATATGGCAATATAATTATTTTTGATGCACATAATTTTTGACGTACAACGTACATACATTGCTTAACTCATCTAAGTGAAGATGCCACAAACTTTGGTTTAATAGAAAAATTCAGCGGTTTCAAATATGAAAACTTTCTACAAAAACTGAAAAATAAACTGAAAAGCAAAACAATTCAATGGAACCGTGGAATGAAGTTTTATAAATAAAAAAACTCCAGTAAAAGAAGTAAAGATGAAGTTGGGTTGATTTATAAACAATTCATTTCCTTTCATTATATTAAATAGAAGATATTTCTCAAAAAAAAGTTCCTGATAACTTTTTCAGAATACATTTTTTTTATTTTTTTTTCACATAAATATATTATTTATTGAATCTTTCTTAGAATATAAGAAACTCACAATAAGTTTTCGAATCTTAAGAACTAATTTAAAATTAATATGTTCTTCGCCAATGGTCCGAACATAACATGAATTAGCATAGGATTACACAGGTACACATTACATTATACAGTACAGTTGAGATTATATATACGAGTACATAGTTAATTGCTATTGTAGTAGGTTAATGGTATCTTTCCTTTTTAATCGTTTATGACCTTTGTTTGACAATAGCTCCCTTGCTAACGTGTTCGGGTGTAGTTTCAGCTTCTGTGAGTAACTTCTACAGCATTTTTTTATTTCTTCTTTTATTGTAGATACGTTTAAATCTCTCTGGATATTCTCATTTTTTAAGTACCAGGGTGCACCTGTAATTGTCCTAAGGCATTTTGATTGGCTACGTTGGAGTTTAACAATATTAGATGACGATGCGGTTCCCCACAGCTGGATTCCGTAGGTCCATATTGGCTTTACAACGGCTTTGTATAGTAGTATTTTGTAAGATAGGGATAGTTTTGACTTTTTGCTTACAAGACAGTGAAGTTGATTGATTTTTAGTTTTATTTGAGTTTTTTTAGCTTCTATAAGTTTACCCCATGTGAGCCTCCGGTCAAGATGACGTCCTTGCCGGGTTTCGCTACCATAATGATTTTGGACATTTCCAGTCTATTGGGTAATAGCCGAATCGAAGGATAGCGTTGAAGAGATGCACCAAACGAATACAAACTGAATGGGGTAGTTCTTTTATCATCCTACCTGTTATTTGGTCATGTCCCGGGGCTTCTTTAATGTTTAGGTCTTTGTACACCGCTTGAAATACATTGTTCTTTTTTATTACGAGAGGTATTTGTGTGTGCTTCGAAATCAAAGTCGGAAACTGGAAACTCGTTGTTGGCGGATTTGGGGTGAAAACTCCTTTAAGGTGGCTAGCGAAGAGAGTATCCTTTTCACTGGAACTTCTAGCCCAGGTTCCGTCACTTAAACGTAGAGGCGGTTCGGTGAGGACGGGACGCTTCAAGTTTCTCGCTGCTCTCCACAAGGAATTATCAGTAGATTTAGTGGGGGATAAGTTTTCAAGATACTGCTGAAGATCTTTCACTTTTGTCGCTTTAAGGATCGTTCTAAGCTTCCTGGAGCAGCATGACAGTTGATTTTTAAGGTTTGGTGATCTGGATTGTTGCCATTTCCTTCTCAGATTCCTTTTCTGTTTAACTACAGCTTCGATCTCATTAGAACTGAAGATTGAGGTTCTATTTCTGCATTGGTTTTTTTTTACAGGAGTAGCTACTTTAGCCCCTAATAGCATCAGCTGATTTAATGTTTTTATCGCACAATTTATATCATGGGAGTTTGTCAGTTTACAGTCATGCTGAAGATGAGTACTTATGAATTTTTTGTAGTTTATCCAGTTGGTAAATTTATTATGCACCATTAAATGTGAATCTGGTGGTGGTGTAATAGTGGAGTTGATTTTGATTGTTGTTGACGAGTGGTCTGAGTATAGATCATATCACGGTTTCGCAGATATGTTCGATCTAGCAAGACCTTTGAATATCCCAAAATCGATCAAATCTGGTGTTTTCCGCCTGTCTGAGGGCCAGTATGTTGGTTGATTGGAAGATACTATGTCCAGACCAAGTTTGCTGACAACCGACCATAGTTTTCTGCCTTTGGGTGTGATCAGGCGGGAACCCCAATATGTGTGTTTCGCATTGAAGTCCTCGGCAACTATGAATTTAGTCCCGAGGGATGCAACAAAGTCGTTGTATTGCTGTTCTGTTATACTGAACCGCGGCGGACAATAAATCGCTGTGACTGATAAATTAGTAATGTACTCTTCAATGCATATTGACGTTGCATGCAAATAGTCTTTACTGAAGCTGGTTAGTGAATGGTGTTTTATTCTGCTCTTTATTAGTATTGCGGTGCCTCCACAGGCTTTGCCTTGAGGATTGTTTGTGGTATACAGTTTGTAGTGCGGGATTTTAAAACTATTTTTTTTGTGAAGTGTGTTTCTGAAATAAGCATAATGTATATTTGATGGATGTTTAGAAAGTGAATTAATTCTAATCGGTGTTGGATTAAGACGTTTGCGTTCCAATGGCAAAGTTTCATCGAGCTCATGGTTTGGATAAAAGGGTTTGTAGTAGAAGGGATTGGTTTCTAATCGTTTCCTGCATCATATTTTGCATCGAGACCATGAACTGGTTCATGGTTTGGACAAGTGATTTGAGTGAGTCCTCTACTGAATTTGGTTGGTCAGTTTGGGTTTGGATATTTGCGGCTTCGAGCTGGGTGGTATTTTTTACTATACTTGCATATGATGCCAGTTGAGGTTGCAATGGTCGTGCAGAATGGGTTGTATTAGGAAATAGTGATCGCTCAGTGTAAGCTGAAGTCTTTTTGTTTCTGTTTTGACCTATTTTATTGGAATATTTTTGTTTTACGGTGCTGTACACGGCGCAACCTCTATAATATATAGTGTGGTTTCCGCCGCAATTGCTGCATTTCTTCACTGATATATCCATTTTATTAGATGGACACTTGGATGAAGTGTGTAGATCTCCGCAGATAACACAAACACTACGTAGAGTGCAGTAAGATTTAGTGTGCCCAAATTCTTGGCAATTTGTGCACTGAACAGGGTCTTTGTGTTTATGAGGTTCTTCTACCGTTATTTTTCGGTGCATTAGGAAGAGCATGTTGTAAATGGGATGAGCTTCTCCATGTTTGAGTTTCTTTAGCTCTGGTTCTAATTCGATCCGAAACAGTGGCTGCGGTGCATTATTCCGGTTTTTTATGTTGAATACCGATTTAGTGTTATAACCAACTTCAATTAGTGCCTCTTTGATTTCGTCGGAGGGAACGCTTGGCTCGATACCTTTGATAACTACTGTTAACCCTTTAGTTGGTAAGTGTAGTAGTTTTGCTTGTTCATGTCGAGGAAGTTAACAACCTTGCGGTAATTATTTTCTAAGTATATCTGGATTTTTGTTTCGTGGATATCGCCCTTGGTAAGTGGTGTGACATGGAAACTGTTGGCGCCACTAATTTGAATTAGATTTTTCACTAAAGCAGCTGAACATTTTTTTCAAACTAATTTATAAATAACTTCTTTTTGCGAGATGCTCGGTTTTGCCTGTTGAAAAGTTAATTGCTTAGCAACAATTAAAGAAACATTGCATCTACTTAATGTGCTAAACACAGAAGCAAACACGCCTTTACAATTGCCTCCACTCACCGTTTCGGAAACATAGCATTAGCCTCCCGCTTTTGAGACATCGACATATTCCATGGCGATTATCTTTCGTGGCTAACATTTCGTGATCTCTTTACGGCCGTTTACATTAATAATTAGAGTTTCATCGATGTTGACCGATTATACCTAATCCAGAAAACAAAGGGGAGGCGAAAAAAATGGTCCAAAACAATCCGCTCACAAATAATGGATTTGAAACCACTTGTGAACAGTTTTACGAGACTTGTTATATATATATGTTATAGCCGCATTTTAGTTAAAAATTAGATTAAGGCGCTTTTTGAACTACCAATTACCTCTTCTGAAACTGGATCAGGCCTTAAACTCATTCAATGAGGGGTGAACATCTGTTTAGAAGCATTCAAGCAATACGAAATATACATTGACCATAGGGTCCCTAAATGAGCTTATTTGTTAGTACAAAATTACCAGAACCGACCCTCGCTCTGTGGGAACAAGGGATCAGTGATAAATCTGCTCTTCCGAAGTCGGCAGATCTATACGCGTTTCTTACATAACGTTACCGGACTCTCGAACTCCGAATGTAGTCTGCTGCTCTACCAAAGTAAGCTTTCTTGCCGAAACTAATTTTAACAACCAATTTCTTAGATTCTGGGAACTCAAGAAGTACCGAGAAAGAAAGTTTTGAACGCCGCAGATAAGTTTTGTGAAGAAAACTTTGAAAAAACCACCATACGAAATTCAGAGGAATGAAACATCACTTACAAAGAAACCTGCCCTCATACTTTTATATGATAATGTTCTAAATGAATGAACCTGACACCAAATGGCTATTGTAGGAGAGTTTTCTTCTCGAAAACTTAGACGAGGGGTTCATAAGAAGTGAGCTTCAAAGATTTCTCATATTTTATTTTTTTATAGTTTTTAGTCTAAAATTTTGTAGACTAGTGTATTTAATTAATATTTTTTCTTTGTATGTATTTCAGTTACATTCTTAATTTTAATATCTGCTATTTCAAATATTTATTCAGTTACTTTAATTTATTTTATTTGCTGCGAGAGCTAAAAATTTTACACACATTCACATCACATTCTTGTCACCAACTGCTCTTTTTATTTCTGTCAAAATTATTCACGAACCTTCTATAAAAAAAATAGCAACAAAAACTTTCAGTTATTTTATTTAAAGCAAAACATGCAAAAAGTATTTAAATCTTCTTCGCGAAGAAAAGTAACAACAAATTGTAAGGCAAATGAAACAATAACAAAACAGCAGCCAGGAAGCCGTTAGTGCTGTTGCTAATGCAAGCATATAAGACGATGACCGTCAGTTCGACAGACGGAGGCAGCAAAACTATTACAGTTATTATTTATTCAGAATTAGACTGATAAATGCATTTAAATGACAAGAAGTAATGTAAATATGTATGTTTTGAAACATATGTAATTATGTGAAGATGATGATGAGGCTGCAGTGCTGACCAGAGTGGGGATTTTGGAATTAAATGGGGATAAATGCGAATACCCATAAAAATGTTGTTTGGGTATAAAAACTCCCAAACAGCTATAGTTTAATCATGTTATATATCTGGCCAATACTCCAAACCGATTTAGTTTTACTGATTCTGTGATGGAGATTTATTCAATTCATTTTCAATAGCAATCTTCAGAAAATGTATAGGCAGATTCAGATCGATCCTACTCATACTCCATATCAAAGAATTCTCTTTCGGGCATGCCCTCGAGAAGTGTCCGACTACTAGCTGCATATGGTAACTTTTGGTTTCATATCGAACACTTTTACGATTTGCCGATGACATTCAGAAAGAATACTCATTAGTAGCAGAAATCATTCGACGGTCAATGTAAATTGCCAACGTACTAGCTGCTGCATATGCCATTCAAGCTCGAGATGAACTAATTACAGCTTTAGGTTCAGCAGGGTTCGCATTGCGCAAATGGGCTTCCAATCATCAAAAAATTCTTCAGGAACTTCTTAGAGACCATTTAGTAAATGCTGATTTTCTGAAATTCGAAGATTCCAGTAGTGCAAAGATGGGATGAATTTTATTTTATTGCGTATCCCTTGGAGTCTCACACCAAGAGAGAAGTTTTATCTCGAATACCCACTGACTAAAAAGTTCTCTTACTTGGGATGGTAATAGCCAGCGCAAGGACAGCGCCGGGAAAGACCAAACCCCCCCCTTTATGTTGCAGGAAACCCGATTCTTTGATGAAAATTGCTGTGTCCCTAATATTAAAAGATGACAGCTCTGTCAGGTTTGTAAGAAATGGGGCACCAAATGTGCAAATTCTTCTTCTGCTCAAGGATGGGCAGTGGCATAAGAGGTGGAAAACCGTCTCGTCCTCCTCCTCGGAGCCACAGCCTCGGGAAAAATCGTTTGAGGGTAGGTCCAGTTTTTCTGCGTGCTGGCCCAGTATGCAGTAGCCGGTCAGAACCGACACAGTTGTCGGCAGTGATACGCGATCAAGTCGAAGAAGTTGATTGGTTCTGTTTTGGTCCATTCTTGCCCAAGTTAGTCTAGCCGCGTGGCAGGATTCCTCGTCAACCCAGGATTTGTAGGCCTCAGTCAGATATTTCCGTTTCATATTGAGCTTTGCTGCTGCCAGTTTTATGCCGATATTTACGGAGGGCAGAATTTCATGCAGTAGCTTGCTTGCCTTGTCAATCTCGTCCGCCTCGAAGTTTCCCGGGATTTTGCTATATCCGGGAACCCAGACTAGGTGCACCCGAGAGTAAAGAGGTTCGACATTCAGGAGCGAGTCTTGATGTGACCGGGGAGCAAAAAAGAGATTTAATGGCGGCTTGGCTGTCTGAGAAGATAGAAACATCGACTGCGCCGATATCGCTACTCAACATCCAATTTGCTGCGTGATAAATGGCAATGACCTCAGCTTGAAAGACGCTGCAACGGTCTGGTAGACGTAGGGAGATGTTTAAGTCCAGTTAGTCGGAAAAGATACCGCTGCCGAATGTACCTCCAAGTTTGGAACCGTCGGTATGATTTCGACCGTTTTACCGACGATTAGGTCTTTTGAAATCCAGTCATTTCTGCTTGGAATAGTGAGGTCGAATTCCCCGCTCAAATCGTGATAGATCGCCATGCAATCGATAAAGTTGGGGGCAGGTGGATCCTGATTCAGAATTAAGGCATGGCCCGTGAGGGTTATGCACCAGTGCGAAATAGCGTTAAGTCTAATCGCTGTCAACTTGGCTTATTGCTAAACATGGAGCCACGAAGGGACCCAGTGCAGCGTAGCAAAAAGGGCTTTTGTATGTGTGGTACGAAGAGCGCCAGTGATCGGTAGAGCAATGGATCTTCTGATTTTATCTAGGGGTTTGATATTGCTTTTTCGAGAGCTTGCCACCAGAAGACCGTTCCGTATAACAGGTTGGATTCAACGATGGCCGTGTAGAGCCAGAGCACGAATCGAGGACGAAGTCCCTATTGTGCACCAACTGCTCTTTTACAGCAGTATATTGCGCACATTGCTTTACGAGCCCTCTAAGCTTGATTGGCTTTCCAATTAAGCTTTGTGTCGAGAATCAGGCCTAAGTACTTAACGTGTGTGCTGAAAGAGAGCGGAGTGCCATTTAGACTAGGCATTGTAAACCTTGGAATTTTGTACTTCTTAGTAAAAAGCACACCCTTTTTTGGATGGGATAACTCCAAGTTCGAATTCACGACACCAGTTCGACACAAAAGAAAGTGAATAGTTAAGTTTTTTCGGAAAGTGTTTAGGGGAATTTGCCGGATGCCGCATTGCTATGTAGTCCGCATAGGCTATCACTTGATATCCAGTATTCTTGTTCAATAACAATTACACAAATCTGGCTGACCGCTCCACTTCGAATGATTGATCCGCTGTTGAAATCACAACAAAAATCTCATAAACGTTTCGAATGATGGATTTGGAGGAATTTTCTTCTTGGACGCTGCCGGTAGAACTGGAAAAACTTTTTTGAACAAATTGATTTTGGCAACGATTCGCTCGCAAAATCAAATTGCACTTGGTTTATCAGGAATTAGCACTCAAGGTGCCGTTGAATATGCAAAACAATGAAACTCCAATATGCAACCTTGCGAACAACTGTATAATAGCAAAAGTTTTGAAGCAAATTGATTGTTTGGGATGAATATACGATGGCGCATAAAAAGTCTTTGGAGGCATTAGACCGAACGATGCAAGATCTGCGAAACAATCAAAACCGGTTTGGTGATGCGATGATTCTGTTGGTAGGTGATTTTCGGCAAACATTGCCAGTGATGCCACGGTCAGCGTCAGCCGATGAAGTTAATGCATGTTTGATATCATCTGTTTTGTGGAAACACTCAAATTAAGTATGAACATGCTTGGCAAGTTGCAAGACGACCAATCTGCTGAAATATTTTTAAAGCCAATGTGCAATGGTTGTATTATATTGCCCGTCAATTTTGGCAGCTAACCGAAATAAAAAACCGAACTCATCTGATAGGTGTTCCCAAACATTGCTCAAAATTACGAAAATCAAGTTAGGTTAGGCGAACTTGCTATATTTTGAAAACATTGATGTTGACAGATTGAATTTAAACATTCAAAGTGAAATTGCTGGCGAATTGGCGACGTACAAATTGGTGGATTCCGTTACTAGCCAAGATGATGTCGTCAACTATCCAACAGAATTTTTAAACTCGCTGGAATTGTCTGGATTGCCGCCCCATAATCTCCAATTGGAAGTCGGATCGGCAATCATAATGTTGATTTTAAAGGAAAGTTTAATGGAGGAGACGTTTTGATACCTTGCATCCCAATAATTCCGACCGACCTTACATTCGACTTTAAACGCTTGTAATTTCCGGTGCGGCTTAGATTCGCAATGACAATAAATAAACCACAAGGGCAGTCATTGAGTGTTTGCGGCGTTAAGCATCGGAAAACTAACAGCTTTGCTGCTGCTACTACTTGTTCACATGTTCATTTTAACTTGAACCATTTCGCACAAGGAAGTATGTCCAATGTGTCATCAATTCTAGGAAGTGGATAATTGCCTTTCTTGGTGATATCGTTTAGCTTCCTGTAGTCGACACAGAACCGCGTACTTCCGTCTTTCACTTTTACTGGCACTACTCGTGAACTCCATGGACTCGCTGATGGTTCAATTACATGGTTTTGTTGCATATCCTCAATCAACTTCATTGCTTCGCCTTGTTTTGCAAGTGGTACCTTTCTTGGTGGTTGACGATAGAATCCAGAATCCCTTCTATCAATGCGATGCTTGACAATTTCGGTTCTGGATTTGCGTTCACATCAAGGTGCTTTGTCCAGTTTTGCGTTTTTGACTTGATATTCGGATCACATTTTTCAGGTCTATGCTGGCTCTTACTCTCATTAGTGTCAAAGTTAACTACTGCAGATACTTTCAGGCATTGGCCAACTATCCGTCCTTTCTTTATAATTTTCGGATGGTGTGTAGGATTCAGAATTCAGACTGGTTTCATATTATTTTCGAAATTTACTAGGGCCCACACCTTATGTCTCCCAAATCCTTCATTAACCTTACCTTTGTCCAAAACCTTTGTCTAAATGACTTTGACCGCCTCGGACTTTGGTGGAATTAAGTGGCGTTGCTTTGTAATCACTTGTTTCATACCAATGCTGCCATCATATCCCGTATTTGGGGTTAATTCCACGTTGTTGTATTTTAGAAGGCGTCGTTTGATCCAGAGGGATCAATCACCCCGATGATTACTTCGTCGACAATTTCGACTGCTATGAATTCATGTTTGACTGCTGTCACGCCAATTGACACTGGCTTGGTCACCTCTCCCATAACTCGAGCCTTTTCTCCTGTCGCTGTCATCAATTTTATTCTCATAAATGGCTCTACGTCTTCGTGGATTAGATCCCTTCTGACAATTAAATGCGATGGACCCGTGTCCAATGTCAGAGTAAAAGGCTTTCTCGCTACTGTTCCATCAACAGTCAGACTGGTTATTTTACTGGTCAACTGTGAAATAAAGATTTTAGGATCCGTTGTGGGAGCCAGTTCATGCCCCTTTGAGCCGAGTGCTTCGGAACGATCTCCTTCTCCCTATTTTCTGTTTCATGGTCACTTCGTTCGGAAGTCTTTTGTCCGTGATCTCTTACGATATTTCCGACCGTCTCACGCCATTTGACCTGCTATGTCGCAAATGAAGCATTTACATTTGGATGGACCTCGGTACTCCGAGGATGTGTTCACTTCTGATCTGTTAACTGTTTTGAACGCTTGGCATATTACCTGCACCAGGTCAGCCTGTTCCACATCCAATTTACGTACTTTATGAGCTGATTGCCATACAGTTGTTGCAGTTTCATAAGAAAGCGCATTACGGGCTGTCTGTGTAAATGTCCTCTTCGGCGTCGTTAATGTAGCTATCCTTGTTTGTGAGTCTCGAATTCCATCCACGAACACCTGGATTTTTAAATTATGAGTGATATTACATGCATATTCCGGGTATGCCAAATGTGCTGCCAAAAATTCTGTAGTGGCTCACCAGTTTTTGCTTACCACTTTTCAATTGTATGCAGTAGAATTGATTCATGTGCTCACTTCCATATTTTCTTTCCAGAGCACCCACGACTGCATGGTAATTGTTTCGAAACACTATAGGAACTGTCTGAAGAATTTCAGCTGCACCTACTTTGATTAATGCTGCGCACAGTCTTCGTCGCTTCAATGATTTTGGCCATCGTAGTTTCAAACTGGAGCTTGAAGATGTGGAACCCAATTGTGCCATCATAAGTGGGTGGTTTTAGTTTAACCCCAACTACTTCTCGAACCACATTCACATTCCAACCATTTAGCTCACGAAGTTGCTGTTCCAAAGCTGAAATTTTATTATTAGCGTCCGCCGTCACTAACCTTGATGTTGCAAAGCTCTCCTTCGATTGCGTCAGCCCTACCATTTATCGCTTCTGAAATTATCCGAACTTTGTTAAATTATTCCTCCAGGACCCGCATTTGACGTCTTTCTTGTTCAATCGCCAACTGCTGTTGCTTCTCTTGCTGCTTATCCAGCAGCTCCTGCATTAGCAATTGTCACTTCTCCTGCTACCGCTATCTGTGGTGTCGTGATCGATCCCGGTAATTCGTTCCACATTTTGTTGCTTTTTCCCAGACGCTGATCTTGAAGTTTATTATTATTATTGTGGTGGATCCTGTTATCAGATTAATTTTCTTTCTAGTTTCCAAGCGACCTATCTCGTTTATATTGGCCGTAATTAGTTCATGTATCATTTGTAACGATAGTATTTCTTCAAATTGATTTGTAGTGTTTGTTGTTTTCAATAAGGTAATGGTTGGAGAAAGGGTATCTCTTTATTGATATAGGCTTTATCGCGAATGGTAACTGTAGAAATGGTGTATTTGATGAGGAATGATCCGGTCAGATTGAGTGATTTTTCATCTATTTTTTATGGTCCTATTAAATTCGTTGAGAAGTAGTATTCCTGGAACAATTTCTTCTATTGCGGGTATATGGTGATCATTGTCTCTTTAAAAAATTTAGCGAAGTGTAATCCAAAAAGTGTTGTTCTTAAAAAGCTTCTTCTTCACTGGCAGCTTCTATACTTACACCGCTTTG
Source organism: Clusia tigrina (assembly GCA_920105625.2). Classification (NCBI taxonomy): domain Eukaryota; kingdom Metazoa; phylum Arthropoda; class Insecta; order Diptera; family Clusiidae; genus Clusia; species Clusia tigrina. The sequence goes on from OV050031.1 coordinate 156,780,528, forward strand.
CTTTTGTGAATCACAATTTTGTTTTGTACGAATTGCATCATTGACGTCGACAGCGACAATGTCGTTGTCATCTATTTCGCTCTTAATAGTGACGTCATCGTTATCAGCTGACTCTTGCTGGGTACCTGTGTGATGTGGGAAATAATTAATAACGTATTCATTATTTATGTTTGATTGACCATGATTTTCAATAAATTTTACATCACGGCTTTTATAAACCTTACAAGACTTTTTTGATATAACCTGTAGGCTTTCAACTCATTTGAGAAGCCAATCATTTTGCACTCAATTCCTTTAGTATTATAGCTCTGCAACCAAATGTGTGCAAATGTGTCACTGCCGGATTATTACCGGACCACACTTCACTCGGGGTTTTGTTTGTTAAAATTTTCGTTGGTGAGCGACTCCGTAAATATACTACTGTGTTGGGTGCTTCTTCCCATAGTGACTTAGGCAGCTCTGAGCCCAATAGCATGCATCTGGTTATTTCAACGATGGTTCGGTTCGCCCTCTCTGCGACACCATTCTGTATGGTGTGATTAACTCGCGTCTTATTCCGCAATCTTCCAAATATTTAGTGAATGCGGCGCTCTAATATTCGAGGCCGTTGTCGCTTCGGAGCACATTTATCTTCTTTGACATATGAGGGCTTCGCTCTTTTCCTTCAAAATATATATAAAAATTTTGCGTGAATAATCATCAATAAATAAAATAAAATATTTTGCGCCACCAATTGACTCTTTGCGCATAGGATCGCATATGTCTGTGTGAATAATTTGCAAAAGTCGGTCACTGCGTGTTTCGGAGGTGTGAAATAGAATTGAAAAAATTTTTCCTTTCATACAAATCTCACTTTTTATATTACGCATCGAAGTACCACCACTTAATATACTCAAGATTCTGAATGTCAAAAATCGTCATTATTATTTTTTTTACCAGAAAATGCTAGCATTACGTTACTTGTGGAACTGTCGCACATATACACATTGAAAATCCTTTTTGCAACCAATAATATTTCACTTTTCTTGTTAGATATTTTTGCGCATTTACTATTAAATATTATGTGATTTCCATGCTCAATTGCTTTGTTTATAGACAAGAAATTAATTTTTAATTTCGGTACAAACAGGACTTCTTTTAATGTGATTTCACTGCGTTTTCTTGTGAACAGTTGTGACTATCACTTCGTCTATACCGGGTGCTTGCATATGCTCACCTGATGCTAATTCGATTGGCTCTTTATATTTTCACACACATTGTCACAAACATTCTTACTCTACAAACAAAGATGACTACTGCAGCCGCTATCAAACAATCAAAAATTTTTGTTCATACCCTGCATACACGTTGCGTTGGTAATACGAACTTTTAAATTTATGCTGGTTGTTTTCCTCCTTCCTTTTTTTCTTTGCGACGTTCAGCAGGTGAATATTTATTTCAACGACCGTTATGTTGTGATTTCATGAGAAAAGCATACTCTAGTGTTTTCTCTTCCCTCAAAGATCCCTCGCGCCGATGCCCCTCTTCCAGCAGATTCGTTTTTAATAGATGAACTTTCGGCAGGAAAGCAAAATTATTGAAAGTAATTTGTCGCGTTATCCAAGCTTCAGCAGAAGTTTTGCAGTTCTTTAAATAATTAAGTTGCGATGATTTTACACACAGTATAATTATTGTAAGCGCCTTTTCGTCTTTGCATAGCCACTCGGATCCTTCAGCCTCCTCACCTTCATGTACCACAACTTCATGCGGACAATTACAGTTTTAACTTGTGTTTTTCAAGCGTTATAATTATTTTCATCCAGCTTATTGATTTGGTAGAGTGATGTCATCTTTATATATGTATTTCAATTAGTGTAAACTCCTGAGCCCATAACCTGTTAGCAGGAGTGATTAAAACGCAGGGACACGCTGATGAATATTCAGTTGAGATTTATTACAAAGACTAAAATTAATAGAGAAGTTATATATATATATATATATATATATATATATATATATATATATATATATATATATATATATATACATATATATCGGGTTTTTCAATAAGAGCGCTACAAAAGTTTTTTTAAATAAAACAAAACCGGTTTTAGATATCAATGAAATTCTTTATTCCTGTGAAAGTACGTTCGTTCCCATTATGTATAGAGCTCGATTTCTTTTGCATGCACCACGGGCACGCTTGCAGAAGTCCAGACGCTGAACCCAATTTTTAACGGTTTTCAAGCATAAATCGGCCGATACTGCTGCAATTTCACGTTCGATATTCGTACGAAGTTCATCAATCGTCGCTGGCTTGTTGGCATAGACCATAGACTTGACGTAGCCCCACAGGAAATAATATAACGGCGTCAAATCGCAAGACCGAGGCGGCCAATCGACTGGGGCATTTCGTGAGATAACACGTTCACCAAACTTGGTTTGCAGTAAATTGATTGTGGCATTCGCTGTGTGGCTTGTGGCGCCGTCCTGTTGGAACCACATGTCCTCCAAGTGCATATTATCCAATTGGGGCCAAAAATATTCGGTTATCATTGAAAGGTAGCGATTCGCATTCACAGTAATGTGCCGGTTTTGATCATCACGGAAGAAGTACGGCCCAATGACGCCGCCGGCCCATAAACCGCACCAAACCGTAATTTTTTCGGGATGCAATGATGACTCATGGATTACGTGTGGATTGCTGTCTAACCAATAATGCATATTTTGCTTATTGACGAAGCCATTCAGCCAGAAATGAGCCTCATCATAAATTGGACGTAGCGCTCTTAAAGTTGAGGCGACTGACTCCGAATTTTGGTAGTAAATTTTAATAATTTCGACTCGTTGTTGGCTCGTATATCTTTGCACGATGAAATGGCAAACCTTACTGAAGAGAAATGTCAAAAGAGCGGGAAAAAATATGGCGTCGTTTGCTGTCACTATCGATTTACTTTTGTAGCGTTTCTTTTGAAAAACCCTTTATATATATATATATATATATATATATATATATATATATATATATATATATATATATATATATATATATTTATATATATATGTATATATATATGGGGGTTTAGTTTGTTTTAATTGAAAAGTACTTTATTATTTTAAATTATAGAGATAAATTCAATGTTAATGTAAATAAGAATTTGTTTGAAAACTGAAATATATTAATTAAATGAAACTCTTCACGTCTTTTGCTCTGCGTCTTCACGTCTTTAATCGTCCGCGTCTCGGTTAGAACTCCCTCTCCTCTCTTGCGTACTCGTTGTTCACGGATTTTGTGACGGTGAAAGAGTTGCCATATGTGTGGCAGATGAAAATCCCACATCTCGGCCATTCTGCTATAAATTCGTCTCGAATTCATCTTCCTGATGCATTCCCCAGGGCTTCATGTATTCTGCGCATGTTGTCGTATCCCTCGGTCCCTCTGTGTCGGTTGCTTGTCTAACGTCGTAGGTATCATTTGACTTTGCTCTTACGACTTCATATGGACCCAAAAACTTCGCCTTAAGTTTTAGACCAGGCCCAAATTGGGTTCTTTTTATAGCGACGAGGTCACCAGCTTTGTACTTATTGGGTTTTTTCCTTCTCAAATTATACACCTTCCGATTTTCGTCCTGAATGTTCATGATTTGTTGCTTTGCATGTTTTCTCATCTCATCTCTTTCTTCAGAAAAATTTTTTATCATCTCTTCCTCAATCAATTTGGTTATATGTAGCTGTTCAGATGTTCGCATTTTAATCCCAATGAGGAGTTCAAATGGAGTCGTTGCTATACTTCTTGAAAATGATGAGTTCATCGCCTGTTGAACTTTGTCCAGATGCTTATACCACTTTGTTGGATCGGCAGAACTTAGTTTAGCTAAAATTGACGTTATGATTGCGTTCATCCGCTCGATCTGTCCGTTGGCTCTTGGTAGTCCAGTTGTTATGACACGATGTTGAATTTGCTCAGCCTCACAGTAGTTTTTAAACTCATCGGACGTAAATGCTGTTCCACGATCCGAAATTATGCGGACAGGGTTTCCAAAAACAGCACTGTGGACCTTTAACTTTGCAATAACTTCTGCCGACGTTGTACTCTTAGTAGCATATAGCCAACAAAACTTTGTAAAGGCATCTACCACAGCAAATATGTGCCTATATTGCTTGTTGGTAGATTCCAATGGCCCAAGATGATCCACATGGTAGGTGTGTAGAGGCTCGTCGTGCTTCTCAATTGGGTGCAGTTCGCCTTCCTGTTTTCCCCGTTTTCTGTTAGCAATGATGCACTGGATACAATTATCTATGTGGTACCTTATTTTTTCGTCCATTTTCGACATGTAGTATTCTCGACGGAGTAGTTCTTTGATTTTTTTCACTGAGAAATGACCTTTTTCGTGCGACTTTCTTATCAATTCTCGCTGCATAGCCTTCGGCACGACAACAACTTCGCAATCGTTAACGAGTTTGTGCAGAATACCACATTTCAAAATATAACCATCAAACTCGTCTTGTTGTTGAAGAATGTGGATTATCGGACTTAATTCATCGTCGGTTTTTTGAGCATTTTTAATTCTTGTTATAACTCCATCTTCTATTACCATCATGACAGGGTATCTACTGAGAAAATCTACATGCTTCATCCGTGTACCAGATCGATGCTCGACTTCGTAATCGTATTCTTGAAGGAGCAGTACCCATCTGGCTACTCTTGTAGAAAGATCCGTTTTCTCCATGGTCTTCACAAACGCGTTACAGTCTGTAACAATCTTAAAACGCAATCCAAGTAGATATACCCGAAATTTTTTCACTGCTTCTACAACGGCCAGTATTTCTAGTTCATAGCTGCTATATTTTCTTTCGGCATCAGAGGTCTTACGACTCATATAGTAGACTGGGTGTAGGTTTTCATCCTGGTTTGATTTCTGCATTAAGATTGCGCCATATCCGTCGATCGAAGCATCCGTGTGTAGTTCTGTGTGATGATTCTGGTTGAAAATGTTCAGTACGGGATTTTTACATAAAATTCTCTTTAGACCTTCAAACGCTTTCATCTGTGCTTCACCCATTTCAAATTTGGCTCCCTTCTTAGTTAGGTCAGACAGCGGTTTAGCGACAAGTGAGTAATTTGGAACGAATTTTCTGAGATATCCAGAAAGTCCTAAAAAACTTTGTAACTGTTTTAGACACATTGGAGCTGGGAATTTCGTAACTGCTCTTATCTTCTCAGTCGTTGAAGATATTTTGCCATCCTCAATAACATAGCCCAAAAATTCGATTTTCTTCTTCAAGAACTTGCATTTTTTAAGATTTAGTTCTAATCCATACTCACGGCAGAGGTCGATGATTGTAACTAAGTTTGTGACCGCTTCATCTTCGTTGGATCCAGGAATTATGATGTCGTCTACGTATGGCATTGCTATTCCCTTGCGGGTGGATTCACGGAAAATTGCGTTGATATAGCGTTGGAACACGGCAGGGGAGTTGGTTAAACCAAATGGGACTCGTTTAAATTGGTATTGACCGCTGTGAGTTACAAAGGATGTAAACTTGCGACTGTGTTCCGCGACGGGCACGTGAAAAAATCCATTTGTCAAGTCGAGTGTACTAAATACTTTGGCGTTTTGGAGACGATCCAGCTGATCCTCTATCAGCGGCAGAGGAAAACGGTCTTTCATAATAACCTTATTTATTCGACGATAGTCTATACATAGTCTGGAATTTCCGTCACGTTTCTTCACTAATACGACCGGACTGCTAAACTCGGATTCTGAATTCTCAATGATTCCCTCTCTTAGCCATTGATCAACTTGGTCATCCACTAAAGCTCGTTCCGTCAATGGAAGTCTTCGAGGACGCGATGAGATTGGTGTATCGTTTTCCAAAACTATGTTCATCTCGATGTTAACAATCTTCTTCTTTTCAGGTCTATAGTTTCCAATGAGATCCATTACTTTGTCCTTCGCATTTTTGCTGGCTGTTTCATCTATATCCAGTTGCGACTCATCATCAACTATTCCAATTCGCATCAGCTGGTATTCTGCGTCTTTAAGTTCAATCTTCTTGATAGCCACACCAGTTGGCAGTATGGTAACTTCAGCCTGAGTGAAAAAACATTCCCCAATTATTAAATCAACGGTAATGGCATCTTGTGGCACCACCACGAAGTTCACATCATATGCCTCGCCATCAATCACCATACGTTCGTCGAACTGTCCCATAGGTTTGATTCTAGTATGCCCGAAACCGATCAGATAAAAGTTTGCTTGTTGAAGTGTTGCGCCACGAATGTTGTTAAAAACGTTCTCAATCATTATGTTAAATTTGCTACCCGTATCTAACAGGGCCAAATATTCACGGTCGTTTATTGTCACCATTTTGTTCATCATATCGCTTTTTGGTTCTAAAAATCGAGTATTTGTTTGTCTTTCGTTGTTCGCAGTACAATTTGTTGATAGATGACCGAATTGGTTACAACGGAAACACTTAGTGCCTTTATTTTTGTCTTTACACTCAAAGGATTTATGGCCTTTGCCACCACAATTATAGCATTGTACATTATTCTTCGCCACACCGCGGTCACTATTGTCTTTTTTTACTTCAACTTTCCGTTGAGATATTTTCGACACGTTCTCACTCTTCGATTTTTCACGATATGTCTCATAGCATGACAATTTATCTTTAAATTCTCGAATATTTTTCGCGCCGTATAAAATCGATTTATTAATGTTCAAGTCCTCGATACCGTCGATTACATATTGTATTATTGAACTTTCCTCGATCGAACCTCTCGATGCAATCTCTTTAATGCTAAAAAAGTATTCAAAAACGCTTTCACTCTTTCTCATTTTCCTCTCCGTAAGTTCTTTGTGTATTTTTGCACTATCGGTTTTTCTTGAAAATTCCTCAATCAGAGCTGACCTTAATTTTTCCCACGACGTCAGGCCTCTCTCACTTTGTACAAATAATTTTGCCAAGCCACTCAATGATTTTTTCGCGAACACAAACATTTGAAAATCATCCCACTGCATTATTGCAGCTGTCTCCTCAAACTCAGCCACCCATACGTCAGCAGGTAAATTGTTAGTACCATCAAAACGTCGCACAGAGTCTTCTACGTCTCGAAAATTAAGAGCGAATCGTGGTGCTATTTTGTGCTGTCCTCTATGCTCATCGTTGTCAGCTGAGAAAAAACTCTCGTTGTGTCGAACTTGCTCGTTTACTGCTACACTCCGCCGTTGTTGTATGACATCAATTTTCCTATTATCCATTGCACACTTGTATTCTTCGTCATTAACGTCTTCGTCATCATTTTCGTTTTCCTCCTTGTCGACGTCTTCAACATTGGATGAAAGCAAACTACCCTTCTTTAAATTTTTGAATATGTGCAACTTCAAATCTTCTGCGGTGTATTTTATGCCCGGCAGGTTGCAAATTGAAATTAAATCTGCCGTCGCCAAATGTGCTGCAACAAACTTTGCCTTTTTTCCATACGCATCATCGGTCTCGTTAAATTCAAAGCCTTCAAACTCTCTCAACCGTTGCCTGTTCGTGCTATCTCCTTCGCTCTCAAAAACGAATTTGTGGAGAGCAGTAATGTTTGCCTTTCTGCCTCTCCGAAGGTTCTCGCGAACACACTCAAACATACCCAAACGAAACATTCCGTGTAACTTAATTATGCGCGTCCAATATAATTATTACGTTAGCTTGTGCGCTTGCGGTTTCTCGAAGCAGTAGCACTAAGGAGAATTTTGCTATCGTTCCCAACACAATGCTTTATCAGCCCAAAATTTTTGTTGTAATTGTTCTTCTTGTTTCTTTTTGTTTGTTCAATTGTCTAGGATTTCGGATGAGCCTCCAAAATATGGGGGTTTAGTTTGTTTTAATTGAAAAGTACTTTATTATTTTAAATTATAGAGATAAATTCAATGTTAATGTAAATAAGAATTTGTTTGAAAACTGAAATATATTAATTAAATGAAACTCTTCACGTCTTTTGCTCTGCGTCTTCACGTCTTTAATCGTCCGCGTCTCGGTTAGAACTCCCTCTCCTCTCTTGCGTACTCGTTGTTCACGGATTTTGTGACGGTGTAAGAGTTGCCATATGTGTGGCAGATGAAAATCCCACATCTCGGCCATTCTGCTATAAATTCGTCTCGAATTCATCTTCCTGATGCATTCCCCAGGGCTTCATGTATTCTGCGCATGTTGTCGTATCCCTCGGTCCCTCTGTGTCGGTTGCTTGTCTAACGTCGTAGGTATCATTTGACTTTGCTCTTACGACTTCATATGGACCCAAAAACTTCGCCTTAAGTTTTAGACCAGGCCCAAATTGGGTTCTTTTTATAGCGACGAGGTCACCAGCTTTGTACTTATTGGGTTTTTTCCTTCTCAAATTATACACCTTCCGATTTTCGTCCTGAATGTTCATGATTTGTTGCTTTGCATGTTTTCTCATCTCATCTCTTTCTTCAGAAAAATTTTTTATCATCTCTTCCTCAATCAATTTGGTTATATGTAGCTGTTCAGATGTTCGCATTTTAATCCCAATGAGGAGTTCAAATGGAGTCGTTGCTATACTTCTTGAAAATGATGAGTTCATCGCCTGTTGAATTTTGTCCAGATGCTTATACCACTTTGTTGGATCGGCAGAACTTAGTTTAGCTAAAATTGACGTTATGATTGCGTTCATCCGCTCGATCTGTCCGTTGGCTCTTGGTAGTCCAGTTGTTATGACACGATGTTGAATTTGCTCAGCCTCACAGTAGTTTTTAAACTCATCGGACGTAAATGCTGTTCCACGATCCGAAATTATGCGGACAGGGTTTCCAAAAACAGCACTTTGGACCTTTAACTTTGCAATAACTTCTGCCGACGTTGTACTCTTAGTAGCATATAGCCAACAAAACTTTGTAAAGGCATCTACCACAGCAAATATGTGCCTATATTGCTTGTTGGTAGATTCCAATGGCCCAAGATGATCCACATGGTAGGTGTGTAGAGGCTCGTCGTGCTTCTCAATTGGGTGCAGTTCGCCTTCCTGTTTTCCCCGTTTTCTGTTAGCAATGATGCACTGGATACAATTATCTATGTGGTACCTTATTTTTTCGTCCATTTTCGACATGTAGTATTCTCGACGGAGTAGTTCTTTGATTTTTTTCACTGAGAAATGACCTTTTTCGTGCGACTTTCTTATCAATTCTCGCTGCATAGCCTTCGGCACGACAACAACTTCGCAATCGTTAACGAGTTTGTGCAGAATACCACATTTCAAAATATAACCATCAAACTCGTCTTGTTGTTGAAGAATGTGGATTATCGGACTTAATTCATCGTCGGTTTTTTGAGCATTTTTAATTCTTGTTATAACTCCATCTTCTATTACCATCATGACAGGGTATCTACTGAGAAAATCTACATGCTTCATCCGTGTACCAGATCGATGCTCGACTTCGTAATCGTATTCTTGAAGGAGCAGTACCCATCTGGCTACTCTTGTAGAAAGATCCGTTTTCTCCATGGTCTTCACAAACGCGTTACAGTCTGTAACAATCTTAAAACGCAATCCAAGTAGATATACCCGAAATTTTTTCACTGCTTCTACAACGGCCAGTATTTCTAGTTCATAGCTGCTATATTTTCTTTCGGCATCAGAGGTCTTACGACTCATATAGTAGACTGGGTGTAGGTTTTCATCCTGGTTTGATTTCTGCATTAAGATTGCGCCATATCCGTCGATCGAAGCATCCGTGTGTAGTTCTGTGTGATGATTCTGGTTGAAAATGTTCAGTACGGGATTTTTACATAAAATTCTCTTTAGACCTTCAAACGCTTTCATCTGTGCTTCACCCATTTCAAATTTGGCTCCCTTCTTAGTTAGGTCAGACAGCGGTTTAGCGACAAGTGAGTAATTTGGAACGAATTTTCTGAGATATCCAGAAAGTCCTAAAAAACTTTGTAACTGTTTTAGACACATTGGAGCTGGGAATTTCGTAACTGCTCTTATCTTCTCAGTCGTTGAAGATATTTTGCCATCCTCAATAACATAGCCCAAAAATTCGATTTTCTTCTTCAAGAACTTGCATTTTTTAAGATTTAGTTCTAATCCATACTCACGGCAGAGGTCGATGATTGTAACTAAGTTTGTGACCGCTTCATCTTCGTTGGATCCAGGAATTATGATGTCGTCTACGTATGGCATTGCTATTCCCTTGCGGGTGGATTCACGGAAAATTGCGTTGATATAGCGTTGGAACACGGCAGGGGAGTTGGTTAAACCAAATGGGACTCGTTTAAATTGGTATTGACCGCTGTGAGTTACAAAGGATGTAAACTTGCGACTGTGTTCCGCGACGGGCACGTGAAAAAATCCATTTGTCAAGTCGAGTGTACTAAATACTTTGGCGTTTTGGAGACGATCCAGCTGATCCTCTATCAGCGGCAGAGGAAAACGGTCTTTCATAATAACCTTATTTATTCGACGATAGTCTATACATAGTCTGGAATTTCCGTCACGTTTCTTCACTAATACGACCGGACTGCTAAACTCGGATTCTGAATTCTCAATGATTCCCTCTCTTAGCCATTGATCAACTTGGTCATCCACTAAAGCTCGTTCCGTCAATGGAAGTCTTCGAGGACGCGATGAGATTGGTGTATCGTTTTCCAAAACTATGTTCATCTCGATGTTAACAATCTTCTTCTTTTCAGGTCTATAGTTTCCAATGAGATCCATTACTTTGTCCTTCGCATTTTTGCTGGCTGTTTCATCTATATCCAGTTGCGACTCATCATCAACTATTCCAATTCGCATCAGCTGGTATTCTGCGTCTTTAAGTTCAATCTTCTTGATAGCCACACCAGTTGGCAGTATGGTAACTTCAGCCTGAGTGAAAAAACATTCCCCAATTATTAAATCAACGGTAATGGCATCTTGTGGCACCACCACGAAGTTCACATCATATGCCTCGCCATCAATCACCATACGTTCGTCGAACTGTCCCATAGGTTTGATTCTAGTACGCCCGAAACCGATCAGATAAAAGTTTGCTTGTTGAAGTGTTGCGCCACGAATGTTGTTAAAAACGTTCTCAATCATTATGTTAAATTTGCTACCCGTATCTAACAGGGCCAAATATTCACGGTCGTTTATTGTCACCATTTTGTTCATAATATCGCTTTTTGGTTCTAAAAATCGAGTATTTGTTTGTCTTTCGTTGTTCGCAGTACAATTTGTTGATAGATGACCGAATTGGTTACAACGGAAACACTTAGTGCCTTTATTTTTGTCTTTACACTCAAAGGATTTATGGCCTTTGCCACCACAATTATAGCATTGTACATTATTCTTCGCCACACCGCGGTCACTATTGTCTTTTTTTACTTCAACTTTCCGTTGAGATATTTTCGACACGTTCTCACTCTTCGATTTTTCACGATATGTCTCATAGCATGACAATTTATCTTTAAATTCTCGAATATTTTTCGCGCCGTATAAAATCGATTTATTAATGTTCAAGTCCTCGATACCGTCGATTACATATTGTATTATTGAACTTTCCTCGATCGAACCTCTCGATGCAATCTCTTTAATGCTAAAAAAGTATTCAAAAACGCTTTCACTCTTTCTCATTTTCCTCTCCGTAAGTTCTTTGTGTATTTTTGCACTATCGGTTTTTCTTGAAAATTCCTCAATCAGAGCTGACCTTAATTTTTCCCACGACGTCAGGCCTCTCTCACTTTGTACAAATAATTTTGCCAAGCCACTCAATGATTTTTTCGCGAACACAAACATTTGAAAATCATCCCACTGCATTATTGCAGCTGTCTCCTCAAACTCAGCCACCCATACGTCAGCAGGTAAATTGTTAGTACCATCAAAACGTCGCACAGAGTCTTCTACGTCTCGAAAATTAAGAGCGAATCGTGGTGCTATTTTGTGCTGTCCTCTATGCTCATCGTTGTCAGCTGAGGAAAAACTCTCGTTGTGTCGAACTTGCTCGTTTACTGCTACACTCCGCCGTTGTTGTATGACATCAATTTTCCTATTATCCATTGCACACTTGTATTCTTCGTCATTAACGTCTTCGTCATCATTTTCGTTTTCCTCCTCGTCGACGTCTTCAACATTGGATGAAAGCAAACTACCCTTCTTTAAATTTTTGAATATGTGCAACTTCAAATCTTCTGCGGTGTATTTTATGCCCGGCAGGTTGCAAATTGAAATTAAATCTGCCGTCGCCAAATGTGCTGCAACAAACTTTGCCTTTTTTCCATACGCATCATCGGTCTCGTTAAATTCAAAGCCTTCAAACTCTCTCAACCGTTGCCTGTTCGTGCTATCTCCTTCGCTCTCAAAAACGAATTTGTGGAGAGCAGTAATGTTTGCCTTTCTGCCTCTCCGAAGGTTCTCGCGAACACACTCAAACATACCCAAACGAAACATTCCGTGTAACTTAATTATGCGCGTCCAATATAATTATTACGTTAGCTTGTGCGCTTGCGGTTTCTCGAAGCAGTAGCACTAAGGAGAATTTTGCTATCGTTCCCAACACAATGCTTTATCAGCCCAAAATTTTTGTTGTAATTGTTCTTCTTGTTTCTTTTTGTTTGTTCAATTCTCTAGGATTTCGGATGAGCCTCCAAAATATGGGGGTTTAGTTTGTTTTAATTGAAAAGTACTTTATTATTTTAAATTATAGAGATAAATTCAATGTTAATGTAAATAAGAATTTGTTTGAAAACTGAAATATATTAATTAAATGAAACTCTTCACGTCTTTTGCTCAGCGTCTTCACGTCTTTAATCGTCCGCGTCTCGGTTAGAACTCCCTCTCCTATCTTGCGTACTCGTTGTTCACGGATTTTGTGACGGTGAAAGAGTTGCCATATGTGTGGCAGATGAAAATCCCACATATATATATATATATATATATATATATATATATATATATAATATTTATATATACGAGTATGTATAAATTAATATATAAATATATATATATATATATATATATATATATATATATATATATATACATATATATATATATATATATATATATATATATATATATATATATGTATATGTATATGTATATGTATATATGTACGTATGTATGTATATGCTGTATGTATGCATATATATATATATATATATATATATATACGAGTATACGAGTATGTATGTATATGCTTTGAGTCATTTTATTTTAGTTTCAACCACGAATTGAGAACTGATATTGGTATTTGAACTGGGCTGTTGTTGTGGAAAACAATAAAATACATTTAATTCTAACAATTAAAACATTAAATTGTTTTGCATATAGTCATATATAAATTCACCCGTTCCACCCTACTCACCCTTTAATATAATATAATAAAATATGGTGCATCCTAATGTATTCTTACTAACAAGCGCACCCGAAACAATGTACAAGTGATGTGTGTATAATTGCAATGTAAACAAATTGCCACAGATCTTAAATTACAATTCGAGTCTAGCTATAAGAATTTGTATGTATTTCTTTGTATTATTTGTATTTGCTTTAAGTTGAAACAATAAAACCCCACATCAGCTCAGTTCTGAAGAAACAACCAAAAGATAACGTCGTTTTCTTAATGAACGCAACATTACTGGCGACGAGGAAAAGTCTTAATTATTTCATAACACTTAGCAAAAAAATTGTACGTTCGTTGAAAACTCAAAATTATGAAGTATTATTCAAAGTTTAATAAAAGACAAGTGCAACAAGCTTAAACATTAAATAGAAAAACTAATACTCTAATTAAAAGTTGTTTTAAAAGAAATATAAAAAACAGTGTTTGCCCCCGAGACTTATGTTAACCAATAGAGTGCAATCTATTTCAAATAAACTTAAAACTAAATACTTAATATTTAAAACCAAAAAATACCTTAATATAAACCAAACTTATCGAAATTATTGAGTGATTTTAATAAAAATAAAAGAGCAAAAACTCTTAAATAATAACCACAAAGATGATAACGAACAAAAAGTGAAATATGTACATGAATTACTGAAGAAAGTATCAGAAAGCAATAAGGTGAAGACAGAAAAGCTAAGAAACCCCAGTATACCAGGAAGAAGAGAAATGCGAATACGACTACAAAAAGTTGGATAAGGATAAATACAACAACAACATTAACAATAAGTATCAAATAAAAAAAAATATATATTCAACAACAATTGTAAGTTCAAATGAAATTAAATCTAAAATTATTTTATTGTTAATTTATAAGAAAATAAAGGCAAATTTAGAAACTAATATTTAAGAAACAAGATATATATTTAGTAAATTTAAAAGTACAAAGGCAGGACAACAAATTGACTATATGTTTTCACGTACGTAGTGGGTCACGTTATGGTTATTTCATGTTCTTGTCGATTGATCGTCATTTTTTCATTTATCCATGAAACCGGTTTGACTTGTAGTTTATATTTTACTAATTGATTTTGGAAATAAAAGAAAAGAGGAAGTCGAACCACGTGGAAGAAAGGTTTTGGGTGAAATTTTATTAACGGAACGAAACTAGTGATAGGGACAGAATGGAAGCGAATATTGTGCTACAATTTAACCTGATTCTGAACTGTATTAGGGAAATCCCAACTTTCGATGGTAGCGATCCAAATCAGCTACCAGACTTTTTTGAACAGGTGGAATCATTAATACCATCTATAGAACAATTTCAAGAGAACAACAAAAATATATTATTCGGGTACATTAAAAATAGATATATTGGAAAAACTAGGGAAGCGATGCACCGCCACGGAGCCATTACTAATTGGACTGAATTAAAAGAAGTCCTTCTGTCTAACTTTGGGGAAAAACAGACAGGACTGGAACTGATGGATAGACTTAAAACTTGGATTATAAGCTCCACTATTGAAAAATATTATTATGACATAAATAGATTAAGGAACAGACTACACAATAGACGACTGACACATCAAGATGAAGGTTTTTCAACCGGAGAGATAAACAGAATCTCCTTACATGTGTTCAAAGAACACTTACCAGAACCAACGAAAACAATGATTTTCGCATAAAATCCAGAGACGTTGGACAAAGCATTTAAAATAATCCTAGAGGCAAGACATCAAAACTACACTACTTTAGGGCCTAATCAGAAGAAAAATCATGGTAGCTCATTTAGAACAAATTTTAGTGACGACGCTAGTGACCCCCATTCCAAAAACAATAACTTTAGAAACCGAAATTTCGGTAACGACTTTAGCAGCCCTAGGTTCAACAACGCACGTAACTATAACAATGGGAATAATAGTGATACTTTGAATCCCAGCAGTACCAATAATAGATATAATGGGAGGGATAGAAATACAAATGGTGCTGGAAATTATCGCAATCAGCACAATTTCAATAGGATTGATCAAACGCGAACCTATCAGAACTCAGGCAATACCAGACAATCCAACCAATCAAGGAACTTACACTATTCGCGCAGGAATATAGATGAACCGATGGACATCGGTAGCGCAAATGTAAATTTTCATGGGGGAGACCGAAACGCCTTCCCTTCATAATAATAGATAACCCAATAAAAACGCTACGTTTCGTTATAGATACCGGAACAGAGTTCAGTATCATAAACGAAAATTTATGCAACCCAAAGTGGAAGCATGACGTAGATGTCACACTAAAAGCGATGGGTGAAGAATTTCAAGTAAAAACAATTTACAAATTTCTAATTTTTAAGGAATATGGTTGAGGCAACTACCTTTGTGAATTTTTAGAGTATAATTTTAATAAAAACTTCGATGGATTAATAGGTAACAATATATTGTCGGATCTTGACTGTGTTGTTGATTATAGAACTAGGCAAATGATTATTGGGAACATTTTCATCCCTATTTACCTTAATCAAGAAGAAGAAGAATATAAAAATAAATGTGACCCCGAAGACATAATTGAAATCCTGAACAACGAAATCGAATTTAGCAACGGGGATTCTCTATCTAACTTGGAAATACCACATTTAAACACAGTTTATAAGAATAAACTAACCTCGATACTAAAAACATATAAAAAAACATTTTACAAAGACAACGAAGACCTAACTTTCACAAATAAAATTAAGCATAGGATAAGGACACAACATGAAATTCCAGTGTACTCAAAATTATATAGGTACCCGGAGATACATAAACAAGAAATAAACAGGCAGGTTGAGGAAATGCTGCGCCAGGGAATAATTAGGGAATCTTCCAGCCCTTACAACAGTCCTATTTGGATTGTCCCCAAAAAAAGGTCTACGACAGGTGTTCGAAGATGGCGCCTTGTGATAGATTATAGAAAGTTAAACAGCATCACTATTGAAGACAGGTTCCCAATTTCAAACATAGAAGATATATTTGATAAATTGGGAAAATGTCAATATTTTACAAACCTGGATTTGGCCCAGGGCTTTCACCAGATTGAAATGGACGAAAAAGACATAAATAAAACACCTTTTCAACTGCAAGTGGGCACTACGAATTTCTGCGTATGCCCTTCGGTTTGAAAAATGCACCCTCTACGTTTCAGAGACTCATGAATGAGGTTTTGAGGGAGCATATTGGCAAAATTTGTCTGGTTTACTTGGACGATATTCTAATATTCTCTATTAGCATAGAGGAACATTTAGAGTCTCTGACCAAGATATTGAATTGTTTACAAAAGGCGAATCTGAAGATTCAGCGAAGCAAATGCAGTTTTCTAAAACAAGAAACTGAATTTTTGGGACACTTAGTTACTTGCAATGGCATAAAGCCAAATCCAAAAAAGGTTGAGGCTATAAACAGAATTCTACTTCTCAAAAACCAAAAAGAGATTAAATCATTTTTGGGAATAACGGGCTATTACAGGCGGTTTATAAGAGATTATTCAAAAGTGGTTTACCCTATGATAAAATATTTGAAAAAGGGATCAAAAATAAATCTTAAAGGCGAGGATTATAAAAAAGCATTTAAAAGTTAAAACTCTTAATAAAGTCTGATCCAGTCCTGGTACACCCAGACTTTCAAAAAGAGTTTACTCTAGTTAGTGATGCCAGCAATTTCGCTCTCGGGGCAGCACTAATGCAAGGCCATAAAATAATTGCTTATGCAAGCCGATCATTAAACGGCCACGAAAAAGAACTCTTGGCTATAGTTTGGTCAACAAAATACTTTCGCCCTTACCTATTTGGTAGAAGGTTTAAGGTTAAAACTGATCACAGACCTTTGGTTTGGTTAAGCAATCTTTTTTTTTTTTTTTTTTTTTTTTTTATATCCAAATATTTTATTGCAATCTGTTACATTCAATCACATTCAGCAATATTTAATAACTTAAGACTAATTTTTGTATTTACTGTCTTTTATGGACTACACCCAGTGGTGCAGCCATTGCCTATTAGCACAGGAGATCTGTTGTGGATTTTCTCTTCAGTCGGATGAAAGTGAAGGGGTTGGAAGTGAGTTCCGATATCAGTGGATTTGGGTGGACTAGGAGTCTCAGATTGTGCGAAGTAGAGAGTTTTTTTATTTCTTGGGCGACTGTAGGAACTTTGAGGTCACGATGGATTTGGTTGTTTGTGACATAATAGGGCGCGTTTACAATCATTCTTAGGGTCTTTGATTGGAATCTTTGAAGTATTTCAACATTGGAAGTTGCCGCAGTGCCCCACAGCTGAATACCGTATGTCCAAACTGGTTTTAAAATTGCTGAGTACAAGAGCAATTTGCTATCGATTGAGACTTTGGAGTTTCGATTCAAGAGCCAGTGTAGATTTCTGAGCTTTATACCGAGTGATTTTCGTTTTGTAAATATATGTGTTTTCCAAGTTAATCTTCTGTCGAGGTGCATCCCAAGGTATCTAGCCTCATTAAATTGGGGTATATTTATGCCGTTGAGTTTAACGGGTGGGCACGTGTTTCGTTTGAGAGTGAATGTAACCTGGACTGATTTTGTTTCGTTCAACTTGATTTTCCATTTTTTTAGCCAGTCAGTAATTTTGTTTAGCCCACTCTGGATTTTAGAGGAAGCTAAGTGTGGGAGAGTGTCAACAGCTAAGACAGCAGTGTCATCTGCAAAGGTACCTATGGTGACTCCTTCAGCTGATGGTAAGTCGTACGTGTGAAGTAGATAAAGTATTGGGCCCATGACACTTTCTTGGGGTACGCCTGCTGAGCTTTCATGGAGCTCAGATTGTTCCTCACCTTGCTTTACGAAAAAATATCTATTTGTAAGATAGGACTTGATTAACACATAGTAGTTAATGGGGAGTGTAGTTTTTATTTTGTAAAGCAAGCCATCGTGCCAAACGCGATCAAATGCTTGCGAGATGTCAAGAAACGCTGCTGTACAATATTTTTTATGTTCGAATGCAGTGTGTATATACTCAACAATCCTATGAACCTGTTCGATTGTGCTGTGTTTTTTCCTGAATCCAAATTGATGATTTGGAATTAGCTTTCGCTCTTCTATAATTGGGAGTAGTCTTTTCAGGAAAAGGGTTTCCATGAGTTTAGAAGCAATCGGTAACAAGCTAATTGGGCGATACGATTCAACTTTATCAGCGCTTTTTCCGGGTTTGAGAATCATTTTTAATTGTGACACTTTCCATTGGGGAGGTATAAAGCCAGATGTTAGTACCGCGTTAAATAAGTAGGTAAGATATGTCACTCCTTCTTCTGGAAGTTGTTTTACTATTTTCCCAGTGATAAGGTCGTACCCAGGGGCTTTTTTAATATTTAGCTTATCAATAGCTGCTTTCACTTCAGATTTGGAAAATTTACGTATGGGTAGGTCCATCTGATGGGTATTACTCAGAACACTTTTCACTTCTTCTGTTACACATGCTGGGGGCTCGATTTCATGTGGGGTAAATACTTTTTTTAAGTGTCGGGCAAATGTGACTGCTCTTTCAAGGTCACTTTTAGCCCATTCGTTATTTTCCATTCGTAAAGCGGATTGGAACATTGTGGGTCTCTTTAGATTCCTAGTTGCTTTCCAGAGAGAGTATTCTGTAGCAGCTGTTGCGTCGAGATTACTGAGGTAATGATGGAGTTGGGTGTTTCGTTCGTTATTAAGGATCTCTTTAAGTTCTTTTGTAAGCGCATTTAATTTTTTCTTGTCCTCAGGATGTCTAGTTTGTTGCCACTTTTTTCTTGCATATCGCTTTTCTCTCAGTTTTTCTTTTATAGGTTTGGAGATGTTCGTTGATTTTCGTTCATTTAGTGGGGGGGTGGAGTCCCACGCAGCTTGTTGCAGGCAGTTGTTGAAGTGTTCAACAGCCGCAATGATATCTTCTTCAGATTTCAGTGATAGTTTTAAATCAATTGTGGAAGATACCATATATCGGAAGCGATTGCAATCAGTTTTGTGATTATGTAAGCTACATTGACTGGGAAGAAGGGCAAGATTGTTGTTAAGCTCGACGAGAACTGGAGAGTGGTCAGAAGATAGCTCAAAACATGGGCTACATTTAAGATCACTAAGCATGATACCTTTCGTCACACAGAAGTCAATCAAGTCGGGAATTTTTCTTACATCTGTTGGCCAGTATGTTGGTGTACCTGAAGAGACAGGGAGTAAATTTAATTTTCCAATGGCCTCATAAAGCTGTCGACCTTTTGGTGTAGTGAGACGGGAACCCCGTGTGCTTTGCGTTATAGTCTCCTCCAGCTAGGAATCTATTGCCAAGGGTCTTAAAGAATTTCTCATACTCCTCCATTTTTATTGTGTGTTTAGGTGGGCTGTAGACAGCGGAAATTGTAATTGGCCCTTTCCAGTCATCAACAATTATATTCGTGGCTTGTATAGCTTCTGTGCGATAAGATGTGCTCTCACAGTGTTTTATGTTATTGCGTATTAATATTGCTGAACCTGCATGAGCCTTATTATCTGGGTGCAGGGTGTGATAAAACTTAAAGTTCGGAATCTGAAAATGGCTTTTGTTGGTGAAATGGGTTTCAGATATTAGGAGTATATCTATTTCGTATGTTTTAAGGAATTTTTTAATTTCTAATAAATGTTTTGACAGCCCATTAGCGTTCCATAGAATGATTTTTATGGGATTGAGGATGAGCAATTCTTAGTCGTGAGGGTCACTAATAAGTTCATCATTGTTGTGATATGTTGCATGACTTGCCGGAGTAGCATTATCATTTCTCGCATTTCGTTCGGGGCTTGGGTTTCTGCAGGAACAGTATTAATTGGTAGGGCCGTTGTGTTTTCATTAGTTGCTTGTGTTGAGTGTTTCAGTGCCTGAGCGTATGAAAGTACATTTTGAGTTTGTTTTGATGTACTGGGATTTACCAGAACTTCCTGTTGTTGAGTAGGATTCATGGGTAAATTATCGTTTTTCCTTAATTGTGGGTATTTCATTTTCTGAAGATTTTTATAGACTACACAACCTTTGTAATTTGCTGGGTCACACAAGGCGCATTTGACTTCATCTGATCTGCTTTTACGTACACAATCTGAAGACGTGTGGCTTCCGGCGCATTTAATGCACATTGGTTTCCTGCGACAGTACGTTTTTGTATGCCCATACTGCTGACAGTTAGCGCATTGGGGAATATCGCGAGTCGGTCGGGGGGGCTCAAAAACAATTTTTGTATGAAGCAGGTATTTGACTTCATAAATTTCTTTATTGTTTGAGTTTGTTTGAAGTTCGATGATAAACATTGGCAGAGGCTTTTTTGTGTTTCTTCGCTTTATGTTCCAAATATTCGTGACAGAGTGACCGAGGTTTTGCAGGGCTTGGGTTATTTCATCTGTGCCTATAGATGGGTGCATATTTTTCAGTACTACTTTGAAGCCTCTTTCTTGTTTTGGCTTATAGGTGAAAAATTCGGTGTTTTTTAGCTCAAGCTGGTTGACTATTGTCTTGTAGGCTTCTGGAGAAAATGCCTGGATTTTAACTTGCTCATTGTTTATGAGCTTTAATTCGTATGAATTTGGAGCAGCTTCAGACAATAGTTTCATTAGAGGAGCTATATTGGTAACTCTGTCAACAAATATTGGTGGGGGCTTAGAGACTTTTTCTTTATGTTCTGTGTTTTTTTGGTCACATTCTTCAATTTCTTCTAGGGACGAAAATCGATTTTCGGTTCCTTTCGGATCTCCTAGCCAGTATTTTTCAAGTTTAGCTTGTTTTTGAGTGGTCTTTGTCTTACCTGGAGTCTCTCTCTGCCTTTTCTTGTTTAGAACCTTTTTCCAGTCCTCGTCGTGGGAGGGTACACTTACTGTGACTTGGGGAGAGGCAACTGGTTGCTGTTGTTTGTATAGCAGCTGAAGCTGGCGTTGAAGCTGATCAATTTGTTGTTGGACAGTTTGTTGAGAGCTGTTTTTATTTGGAAAAGTCGAGCTTGATTGTGGCGAGGGGCATTGAGGACTCCAGGAATTTTGGAGCGGATTCTGAAGAAGGGGTTTCTTTTGTATTTGCAGTTGTTGATGCTGCTGTTGTTGTTCCTGATGTTGTTTTTCTCGGTGTTGCTGTTGTTGTTGTTGTTGTTGCTGCTGTTGTTGTTGTTGTTGTTGTTGTTGTTGTTGCTGCTGCTCTTCTTGTTGTTGACCTTCCCCTCTAGGTGGGGTACGGTCTACACCCATTTTTTTTTCTTAATTATTTATTTTTGTTTAAAATTAACTTTGGCAACTCTACACTAGATACTTGCTAAGCCGCTTTTAATTTAACGTATTTGTGTACATACATAACCGTATAATAGCAGTGCTATTTTGCGGTTGTCTCACTTTGTGATTATTTGTTGTTTCTCACTTTATAATTTTGTTGTTTTTATTTTTGTATATTTTGTTTTTGTTTTTACACTTTATTTAAAAATTAAAGAATTTTAACTTAGTTGTTTTCAGAATCACTGCGCTCGGCACTCTTCCGACGCAGAAAATTTTGCACTTTCACGCTTGTGCGAAATTGTTATTATTTTCTCATTAAATATCTCGATTTTTGTTAAATTTTATTATTAGTTTTTCACTTTGTAAGAGTTGCCAACCACGATTTCTTAAAGAACCAAATTCAAAACTACAACGTTGGAAGATCCAACTAAATGAATTCGATTTTCAGATTGAATATATAAAGGGAAAAGAAAACGTGATTGCGGACGGTCTAAGTAGAATAGTACATGACAATGAAGAAAATGAGAGGTCGGACGATGCAAATGTGGCTCTAATAAATCTGAGTGAATTGTTCGATTCTAGAGATGATGACGCAAACAGCGATATAAATACGGTGCACAGTGCTGAAACAGATAGCACCGATTTTATACAAATAACATCAAGCCCCCTTAATGTTTTCAAACAATAATTAATTATAAAAGAAGCAGAGAGAAAAAGCTTCAGCAAAACAATAATATTTAAAAAGAAAACAAGAGAAATTTGGAATTTGACACAGGAAAGTAATTTGCTACATTTTATGCAAGAAAAGTTACCACAGAAAGGCCTTCTGGTTGTATTTTGTCCAGAAAACAGTTTATATTTGAGGTTTCAAGACTTATATAGAAGGTTCTTTGTCAGAAATAAAAATTTGAAAATTATAAAAACAAACACCCTACTGGAAGATATCACCGACGAAGGTAGAATTCTCCAAGTTATAGAGATAGAACATTTAAAAAATAATCATAGGGGTATCAATGAAATTTTCGAGGAAATTAAGAAAAGATACTACTACCCGAATTTGCAGAAAATTATCCAAAAATATATAAATAATTGTGAAATTTGTAATAAGGCCAAATACGACAGAAACCCGATTAAACATTGCCTTAATATTTCGAAAACCCCCGGTACACATAATGAAATAATACATATCGACATCTGGTATCCACAAAGAAATATAATGTTTCTAATAAGTATTGAAAAGTTTACAAAGTATGCAACTGCTTGCCGTCTACCGGATAGAACATGGATATCAATAGTCAATGCGATAAAAACTCGTATTCAATATTTGGGGAAACCGGAGACAATAATTACAGACAATGAATTAGACGTTGTAGCAGTGAGACAGTTTCTGATTGAAAACGAAATTAATGTACACTTTACAACAACGTATTATAAAACAGGGAACTCGGACGTTGAAAGACTGCATTTGACCCTCAACGAACACATACGCCTTTTCAATGCAGACCCAGATAACGAAAACGATCTAGAGGAGGTTCACAAAGCAATAATAGCATATAATAACACAATTCATACTACCACAAAAATCAAACCGATACACTTCATTAACAACATAATATCCCGCGAAGATTTAAAACAGCTTACAGAAAAACTTAATGAAGGAAAAATAGCACGAATTAATCCAAATAATGATTTAACTGACATAACTTTTGAGGAAAACATTGATTTTGAGAAAATTAAACTCAACCAATTTGAGAGCATAAGGCAAATTGAAGAGCTAGTATATCATAAGAATGTATCATACGGCATGAGTATAACATTAATATTAATAATAGTTATTATGATTGTAATGCATACAGCTTACAAGAAATGTTGTAGAAGAAGTACTAACAAAATGAGTGTTGAACTCAACTTGACTACCAAAGATTCAACAGAAATTGCTGAATCCAAGAGCAGAAGTCCTATATGGGATACAAAATGAATTGTATCTTCCAATATTATAAGTTAATACAATATTTGTATCATTTCATCTGGAAATACATAATTGTGTAAAGAGAAACTAGAGATAAGAAAAAAAGAATAAATATAAAATTTTGCTTTAGAAGAAAAATAACAAGAATAATTTGTACAATCAACAGAATAAGACTTCAGCAGGGACTGCCGAAACTGGGGGTGGAGGAGTCATATATAAATTCACCCGTTCCACCCTACTCACCCTTTAATATAATATAATATAATATGGTGCATCCTAATGTATTCTTACTAACAAGCGCACCCGAAACAATGTACAAGTGATGTGTGTATAATTGCAATGTAAGCAAATTGCCACAGATCTTAAATTACAATTCGAGTCTAGCTATAAGAATTTGTATGTATTTCTTTGTATTATTTGTATTTGCTTTAAGTTGAAACAATAAAACCCCACATCAGCTCAGTTCTGAAGAAACAACCAAAAGATAACGTCGTTTTCTTAATGAACGCAACATTACTATATATGTAATTGCAGATAAGTCAGCAAGTTAAATTTGTTCGGCTCAGCGTTCAGGCTGTGTTCTCCTTATAACCAACTTTATCTTTTTCACCGCTCCTCTCACGTTTTACATTTACCATTCTATTGTTTGAAATCCTTCGTGTGGAATACTCCTTACGACTTCCCACGCAAATACCGCAGTAGGTATAGGCAATTCCCCAAGGGCTTCACCACCTTACAAACCTTCGACAAAACTTTGTTTTAATATTTCGCGAAAAATCGTTTACCACAAAATTCCGTTTGTGGACTTCCTGGTGTGCTCTAAAAATAATTGTCCGTGCCCGTTTATTATAATGACGCGTACCCCTTTCCTGTACTGCGTGTATCTCGCTCTGTATTCTTTCGCTGATCAACCGAATTCGGGCTTCTGGCCCTCCTCGAATTCCCCAAATTTCAGTGCCACTAGTGAACAAATGTTGACCAAATAAGGCGACAACCCGGCTCGGAGTGCACCGAGTTTCTCAACGCACACTCAATTTCTGTTAGATATTTGTCCCAGTTCTTATGATCATCTAAGTACACAATAATAGCATTCAACACTGACTGGTTGACTCTTTCTGAAGCATTTGCCTGGGGCAAATACACCACGGACCTCACGTGCAGCACCTTTTAACTGTTCGAACTATTTTCCCACAAACTATTTCCTGTTGTCTTCTCGTATTAATACAGGCACTCCAAACTTGTGGAAAACACACAACATTTTGAGCAGGAGCCTTCCGGAAACCACAATCACGGATAAATTCCCAGATTTGGATCGAGGGTACTTCCCTAATATATTAACGTACAGTCTTTGAAATAGCTGTTCTGTCTGCACCTCCTTCACCTTTAGCGGCCGCGAAATCTGGTTACTATGCTTGGTCTCATTGCATACCCTTCACTCCCTCACAAAATTAGGCACCTGTAAGGCCATGCCCGGCCAGTAGTAATACAGCCTCAACTTATGCAAAGTCTGCATCATACCGCCATGCGCAGAAGTCACTGACTCATGTGCTTGAGTAATTAACTTCGACGTCAACGCTTCTGATACCCACACTCTTCACGTTTGAGAACATTTCAGCGTTTTCTTCAATCGCTCTTACCCTTGCAACATATTCTGGAGACTCGAACTCGGTGGTCTCCATTGAGATGAGGTGTCCGCTACCACGTGAAAAATCAAATGCCGGCAGCTGCAGTGACCAACTGGCCAATCGCCCAATCAGGCATTAAAAATTTGAGACTGGCGTGGTCGGTAATTATTGTGAAAGGAATCAATTCCATATACGGTCTATATCGTTTCATCGCCATCACCGCTGCCAGACACTCTTTCTCCGTCGAATTTTCACACCAAGGAAAGTTTTCCTTCTTGTCAGTGATTGCTTCTATTTCCTGTAGAGTGTCTCCGCCTATTACTCCATCGAATGACTCCAAACCAGGCAAAACGTAGAAATTTTATGGAGAATTATTACCAAGGGGTTCGAAGAATTGCCCAGTAATTTTTTTTTATTAATTATCTTTCCAGCAGCTGAGCTGACTGAAAAGGGGTTTTGCAGTATTATTGCATTTTCAGCTAAAAGTGGGCGAATAAATTTTTGTTGGCACCGGTGTCAACTAGGAACTAACTTTTTCCCTCTTCTAGTAATATATTCTAGGTTTGGTACGCTAGATTCCTGAGGAGTGTCGTACTGTACCGTAGGAGTTTGGTCGGCCTTCACGGTCTCATTTGTCTCATTTGCTTCTGCGTCCAGATGGTATAGCCTTAGAATTTTCTTTTGAGGCTAATAGTCTTATATCGATCCTTCTTTAAATGGGTTGTTTCCTCCTGGTGGATTCATATAATTCACCCGACGCGACTGTATAGATGGGTCTACTTCCATTCTTTCCACTGTTGGTTGTGAAATATTTGGTCTTGGTGATGAATTCTGTTTACCAAAACTCTGTCGTAAATGGAATTGCCTGTTTGCTGGCTGAAAATTGAATTTTCTAGACGGTAGCACTGGTCTGGTGTGTATGAGTGGAAGTTGATTAACAGGAACTGTTATTCTGTTATTAATATTAGAGATGTGAATAGAGTGACCTCTGTAATTTAAATTCAGAATTTCATGACAAGCGGAATACGCTTCAGGCAGATTTTTTGGTCTTTGAATAATAAGCATGGTAGAAACTTCCCCATTAAGCACTCTAATGAAAGCATCCAATTCGCTATTGCGAAAGGTTTCCACCTGAGCCTCAACCGTTTCTTCAATATACGACTCAGTTTTAAGTTTGTTTATAATCAAGGAGAAGATGTTATGCACCGCTGCATATTATATGAAATAAACGCAGCATTGGCACTGCCTCTTTTTTTCTGACGGACATGTTGGACAATCGCCCTAAGAGTGGCTTCGTTTTGATTATGTCGAAATCTCTTAGTATACTCTCGACAGAGTGAATCCATGACACGTATTCGATAGTCGAAGATTTGTAGCTCCTTGACGCAGTCGGGTATCGACTAATGTCTCGGAGGTCAGATTCAGTCCTAGGACCCCTTAATCGCACCATTTGTAGAGTTGTTGCATCGGATTACAAGTTGGACACTTCAACCCAAGTAACACGCGCTTTCACTGTTGTTAGTTTTTCGACGATCGCGTTTATTGAACCGGTTAGTTCCGTCACGACATGTTGTCCATGGTGAGGCGTATTTTGAGTGAACAAAAAAAATAACCCTCAATTTGGTAACAATGAGTGCAACTCAAAAATCGTTACACGAAAAATAAATGTATCAATTGGATATTAAATTTATAAAACTCTCTCTAATTGGAAAAAACAAAAATTGCATATGTGCTCACAGTATTTTTCCAAATTCAGGAAGCATGTTCAGCAGGCACCGATCCAATTATCTAATACGGCCATTGTAACGACTCAAATCTCGCTATGGTAATACTCACCGGTTCGCCAGGGTCGTGTACAGAAATTTATTTATCGGCGTGTTGTAATTCAAGTTTTCTTTATTTATTATTTTTCCTTATTGCTAGGTTAAAAAATATTCAGTAGTAATTAAAGATTTAAGGGACGTCGCTGCTGTAGTAGGCACTGTGCAGTCCTGGTCTGCAGTCTCAACGGTGGTGAATTGAAAACCACTTCCACCGGTTTGACTTTGACAAGTAAGCTCTGGTTTGCTATGAAAGCGGATTGAAAAACCCAACGTTCTTAGAAAACACAGAACTTCTGGGCGTCTAGGTCCGTGTGTCTTTAGTCTTTAGTTTCAACAGTGGTGAATTGAAAAACCACTTCTACAGTTTTAACTTCAACAAATAACTCTGGTTTGCTATGAACGCGGATTGAAAAACCACGAATTAGTCGCAATCGCAGTGTTTCTGGGCGCCTATGTCCGGGTGTCTCTAGTTTTTAGTTTTCACGATGGTGGATTGAAAAACCACTCTCACATTGTTAACGAACAAGTTCTGTTCTGATATGAGAGTGGATTGGAAAAATCCAGCATTCGTAGCAAACGCAGTACTTGTGTGTGCGTGTGTCCGTAGATTCTGTTTGTTGATCTGGTAGCGTCTGACGTTGCGGCAACGTTTCCTTGGTTCTAACTCCAGTGAGGTGCGGTTGGCTTTACGCACTTGTAACTTTTTTTACACTTTTATATTTCTTGAAATCATTTGTTTCAAATTTTATTAATTTTAATTCTCCCAAATCCTTTTGAGATTTAATTTCGCTTTTTAGCGTTTTATTACTTGTGTATCTCCTCGACTAGACGGACTCGTAAGTTTCGTAGGAGTTGTTACCGCACCACTAGAATGATGCAGTGTGGTGGCCGCGTCTAGCTCACAGCAATGGTCGTGGTTCTTAACCCGCCACACTGCATCGGGCGGAGCAACACTACAAAAAAAAAACCCCAGCTCACCATTTTGCCGGTTCTCAGCCGGGCATCCTCCGCCTTAACGACAAGCGAGCCCGACCCATAATTGCCGCCTTAGCCTAACATATTACACATAAATTGAAACATAACTAGACATGCTACTTTTCTTAATAATTTAAATAAATAACATACCTACTTAATAATTTAAATAAATACCATATATACGTATATACTTAGCTTTATCCTTATTTTTAGGGGGCGGGCGGCAGCCTCCTTTCTCCTCCGGTATCAACACTTAACTCCGATTCTCGAATGTGATGGGCCGGAAACAAGCAGTTATCACTTTATTCAGCACAATCATTTTAATGTGTCAGTACAAATAACAGGAACAACCGACGAGACGAGAGACTATCCACACAAAATCAGACCTGCACCAACGAATATCCGCACTAGACTTTTTTCTATACACGTTTCTAAACAGCAAAATCCGGACTTTGTGCTAATTTGAATATTTTCAGTACACGAATGTAAATAAGGTTATTTTTCTCTCTCAAA
This sequence comes from Clusia tigrina, assembly GCA_920105625.2. NCBI lineage: Eukaryota > Metazoa > Arthropoda > Insecta > Diptera > Clusiidae > Clusia > Clusia tigrina. The sequence goes on from OV050031.1 coordinate 156,809,038, forward strand.
TGAGCCTAACTGAAATACGTTGTTCTAATAAAACACTCAAATTCAATTTATATTATTTTTTTTAACTTCAGTGCACAATCACACAATCAACAATTAATCCGAATACATCCACAGTAAAAACACAAATTTTAAACGCGCGCGGCAACAAAATTAATTGGAAACAACTTTCTTCCCAAACACTTTAAACTGCACAGAGACCGTTTTTTCCCTACCACTGCCTTAAATGTTTTTTACCCTTTTTTCTTAAAACCGTATTTTCCATTTCCTCGGCCTCTTCCGCTATTCCATCATTGACCGCTCCAGCGGTAAAGTCGGTCAGTTACCTTTCTTTCGAATTTTTACTATTTTGAGGCAGCGCCATCTCTACCTCAGAATCGTCAGGTAGGTTTTGACTGGCCGCATTCACTAGAAAAGCGGACAAGAGGAAGCAAGAAAAGAAGGAGAGAAGCAAAACAAACAAAACGAACATACAGACGGTGGCGGCTACAGGAACGATCGCAACATAGTTTTAATTTTTTATTATTTTATAGCAAACTAGAGGGACTCGTAAGTTTCGCAGTTGTTCCTGTTTATTTATACTCAACTAGAGGGACCCGGAGGTTTCGCAGTTGATTTTATTTTTACACTTGTTATAACTTTTCTTTTCTTCTTAAAAACGCCGGTCCCTGCTCGGGCGCCAGTTAGAGGATTTGGGTACTCGTCTTTAAAAAAATATATTTTTTTTGCCACTAATAAAACATAAAAGTTGAAACCGTTATAACAAATATATTTCCGTGCAGCGTTCCGTTGCAGTGCCAAATTAAATCTAAAAGTAAAATACAATTCAAACTTAAACCTCAGCTCGGCGTAGTCCCGTTGCACCCGCAATATCTTGCCACGATGTACGAGTACCTGTGGCTTGTTCCCAGCGTGCAGCAATGTTTTTGGTGCTAGCGCCAGGCACATATCCGCAGCATACATGCGCATACTTCGATACTTGCAGGGCGGTGCGTGTGCAGTGTCACCCATTTAAGTCACATTGAGATGGATTTCACAAAGTGCCGGGAACTGCGGCGTGTTAACTTCTATATATATAAAATTCAATGCGTGTTCATTTGTTTGTGAGTTTGTTGCGAATGGACTCCTAAACCGTTCAACCGATCAGCACAAATATTCTACCACTTGGCACTATGGGCCCAAAGACAGGTTTTTAAAGTAATAAATCACAGGAAGCAGCTAGACCTATAAAATTTCGTACATATGACTCTGAGGGTTACCGATGTCTCCATTTCAAGTCGACCAGCCTCTAAGATTTTCACTGGAAACTGGTAGAGATTCATAATTTCTTATAGGTCTCTATGCTGCACATCAAAGTATTTGGTACAAATTTCAAGTCGATCCGCTCACTACTACACCTACTTTCAGTGACAGGGAAAGTAGGCGTGGTGGTGGGCGGATCATTATCAACAAACGGCTTTTTAGGTATAATGCATTATATGACAGCATTTTGGTAGAGATAACATTTAATTATTTATATTTCTATCTAATAGTTAACAATAATATACGAGTAGTTGAGAACATTTATATAATCTAGTCAGAAAATAAATCAAAATAAAATTATTAAAATAATGTTTTTATTTTGCTACTGTTCAGTACGGCTTATAAAAATGATTTTTGCTGACAACACCATCAAGATTTAATCCAACTAAAAAGTCAAAATTTGAGCAATTTGTATAAAATTTAGAATTTCATAATGAACTCTTAGCCCAAAATCTTCCAACATTTCATCAAATACTAACTCTAAATTAAAAGGATATAGAATCTCAGAGTCCTCTGAAGTATCGGAAATATCTTCATTTAGGCACTTGATGTAGTTGGCAATTGATATTCAGGAATGTCAGCTACATTTAAAGAGAAATAGCGTCTCTGGGAAGCTGCAACTTTGTCTTTCCTGTATAAAGCAAATATTAGAATTTTTTTTTAGAATTTGCACAAAATCTATTGTTCTTTTTAACTGTTGTCATACAGTTTTCATCAGCACTTTTTTGAAATTTCGTAGAAATCCAGCTGACCACATTAATCGCATTTCGATTGTTTTCCGCCCAAAAATTTACAATCTCTGCATTTTTAATTTTTATGCAATCTAATTTCGGAAAAATTATAGTTTATGGCAGTTTCCTGCAATTCACCACATTAAAGAACACAACATAACGTTTCTTCACATATAAATTGTTGAATGGATACACCCACATAAGCAAAGTACCGCTCCAACAGACACAGGGACGAAAAACAACTACATGAAAAAAACTACACATTTTCACACCAGCAATTATGTACTAAAACACAATTTTTCTGAATTTAATTAACAATATCTTAGTTTATATACATGTATGAGTATTTTCCATTTTATAAATTTTGGTAGGCTTAAATCTTTTTATTTAGCAAACATATGTTTTCCTTAATTACATTTGCGTCAAATGTCAGAAAATTAAGCAAAACAATGAATTACAAATTTAACAGCTTGGCTTCAAATCATGAGTTGCCACCTCACTTTGAATTTTTATTTTTGTGTATTTCAATATGTTAGATACACACTGCCTTCATTACACTTTGAAATTGGGCTTTTTGCCTCAAAAACCAGTCATTGAGCCCGTTACGCATGAGCTTGATAATACAATTAGTGTTTAGCAGCAAAATGAGCGGGTTCTTTTGCAGCCACGCCTCTATTGGCATATTTTTATAACTTTTTATACGATTTATACAATATTTTTGGCGACATTTTATATTCGGACTAAATTGACGCTACAAAGCCATATCCAAGAAATGGTGTCGACCAGATAAAGGAAACACCTCCCTCCTATAAAATGAACTTTAGAGACCCCACTTACATTTTCCGTGTCTATGCTTTGACGAAATAAAGCGTGTTTTTTTAGACGTGTGGTTTTCAAGGAGAAATAAAACACATACGAGTATATTTTAATGCTATGGCCAAGAATTTAGCTTTATTATAAAGATAAGGGTTTGCCATTATGTTATAAGAATGATTTCGGGCAAATGGCCGTCGCGGCTGCCTCGAATAAATTCCAGCCTAGAGGCCCAATTTTCGACCACTTTTTGAAGCAATTGGGGCCGTATGTCAGCAATAACGCGCCGAATATTCTCTTCCAAGGTGTCAATCGTCTCGGGCTTATCTGCGTAGACAAGCGACTTCACATAACCCGAAAAAAATAGTCCAGCGGTGTTAAATCGCCCGATATTGGAGGTCACGCCACAGGCCCACGACGCGAGATAATGCGCTCACCAAAAGTTTCCTTCAATAAATTGATTGTTTTGTTGGCTGTATGGCATGTAGCGCCGTCTTGTTGGAACCAAAGGTCGTCCACATCAATATCCTGCAATTCAGGCACGAAAAAGTCATTAATCATGGCTCTATAGCGTTCCCAATTGACTGTAACAGTATGGCCGACTTCATTTTTGAAGAAATATGGACCAATGATTCCCTCTGCCCATAGAGCACACCAAACAGTGACTTTTTGAGGATGTAACGGCGTCTCAACAATGGCTTGTGGATTATCGTCACTCCAAATGCGACAATTTTGCTTATTAACGAACCCATTCAACCAAAAGTGAGCTTCATTGCTGAACAAAATTTTCTTGTGAAAATCGGGATCGGTGGCCATCTCGTTTTGGGCCCATTCACAGAACGTGCGACACGTTTGATGGTCGTTCGGCTTCAATTCTTGCACGAGTTGGATTTTGTAAACCCGCAAACCAAGATCCTTCCGCAAAATCTTCCATAAAATGGATGGGCACAGCTCCAATTGTTGCGCGCGATGGCGGATGGACTCATTCGGGTTTTCTTCGATACTCTGCTCCACAGCCGCAATAGCGTCTTCGGTGCGCAATGTACGGCATCTCTGACGATGCGCATTATCCACTAGAGTAAACGTGGTGCGAAACCGATCCATGGTTGCTCGAATTTCCGACTCTGCTGGGCGATTATGTCGACCGAATATTGGACGCAGCGAGCTATGCGTCGCGCGAACCGAACCATTATTTTGGTAATAAATTTGCACGATTTACATACTTTGTTCAGGAGTAAATCTATTCATTATGAAATGGCAAACCAAACTGACAATAAATCAAGTGACAGCTGTCAAATAGACCAACTCCGAAAAAAGTATTGCCAGATTGAAAACCACACGTCTGAAAAAACACCCTTTATGAATACTAATTGGTATCAGTATACATACCAGTATCCCTACTAGAGTGCATGACAAATATGGACAGATTATTATTACTGCCACGCCTATAATTAATCAATATTAATTTCTGTGACCTTATGCAAGATTCATCAACAAAACTTCTTACGAAGGTTCAGAGTGCAAAATATATTGGAGCCCGCAGAATATTTAAAGTGCCTCCTGACCACATATAGAACATTAAGATCCATAAAAATAATTTGTACTTATTCAATCAATAAAAAATAAAAAGATGTATTTTATATCCTTTAGGCAACGCGTGCCGGGTTCACCTAATATATATATATATATATATATATATATATATATATATATATATATATATATATATGTATATATATATATATATATATATATATATATATATTTATTTATATATATATATATATATTATATATATATATATATATATATATATATATATATATATATATATATATATATATATATATATATATATATTATATATATATATATATATATATATATATATATATATATATATATATATAGTATTGGTGGGGGCACCCGGTCCCTTGTCTGACAGACTGGAGGTGATGGATATCCCACTTAGCCAGGAGTCAGCTGGAATGTCTATCTCTTCGGAAAGAAATCTTCTTGACTTGGTTCGAAAAGCAAGATTCCAAAAATAGGGTGAAGCTGTTCGGCGCTGGACGCAAAAGGTGTAAGGCCTTACTCGCCACAATAATAATACATGCCGCTGGAAACAGCTCGGTCCTTGGCAGTAAGGCCTGAAATTGTGCTGGTGTAGCGCAGACAACGCTGAAAATATCACCCAGGCTAAAGGGGAACAGGACAAAGATTTCTGATGTTGGTGAAGAGCAACCAGCAATATCTGATGCAGCACGTGCACAACAATGTAGACAGAAGCTGAAAACGAGACCGAAAATTGTAAAGCCAATACCAAATGCGGAGAAAGACAATACCTCAGCCCAACGTCCAAAACCAGCTGCTCTTTCTGGGAGGCTTCGAAAATGGGAAAGAAAATACTTCGAGGCTGCGGAAACTTTGCGGAGTACGAAGTTGGCAAGCTCCGGAAGAATCGATCTCCGAAATAACGTTCCAGGCTCCACCACAAATGCAAAAATCTACTTGGGCACAGCTTCACTGGCTGCAAATCAATATCCACAGGGCTATATCAGCTTCATACAGGCACAGTGCCATCGTGGAACACTAATGTCTGGACTTAGCAACCATGGGCCGCAAATGACACATAAATGGTCTGCAGACAAAAACATGTAAAGATAACCAATCTGGGGCGGCGATGATGATCAGAAAAAATATTAAATTTCTCCCAATTTCAGAGCTTCAACAATGTGATCTGTTAGTACAGTGCCAAGTGCCAGATAACGATAATCTCGGCCTCCGTATACTTCCCTGACGACGCGGAGGAGGCAGTATCACGTGAGCTCCATCAGCTTACGGAGTACTGTCGCACTCGGAATCTACGGAATGGGTGATCTGCTGTGACGCCAACGCATACCACACGATATGGGGAAACACGAACATAAACGTACGAGGTGAGTCACTTCTTGATTTTATTACTACTAACAATCTTGTGGTGGTAAGTAGGGGCAATAAGCCCACTTTTGTAAATGCGATAAGGTGGAAAGTATTAGATCTCTCTCTAACCAATGCATTTATATCAAATAACAAAATTGGATGGTGCTAGATGAAGTCTCCTTGTCAGACCATCATTACATTAGCTTTGATCTGAAAGGGGAAGTTGAAGACATCTTCGAAATAAGATTTTTTAGGAAGACCAACTGGTCGCTTTATAACCTCTACTTAGAGTAAAATATTGTGTGCCTTAGTGAGAAAATAAGTAACTCTCAGGAACTAAATCTTGAAGTTATTAAATAAAATAAGGACTTTTGAAAATAGTTGCAAACTTATTTTGAAGAAACTTTTTTGGAACGTCCCATGGTGGAGCGGGGCGATGAACATTTTGCGCCAATAGGCCGTCAGATCTTTAATAGAGCCAAGTCTAACGGGGACTGGGCATCCTGTAGAAGTGCCTTATAATAACGATCTGAGAAGGTCAAAGAGAGACTCATGTAGAAAGTACTGCGAGGAGATTGAAACGCTCCCAGCACCAGACTCCAAAATCACTTAAAAAGATCACTGAAATAGGTGAAACCATCGAGGATACTCGGCTTTCGATGTGTACACCTAGGAAACTCTCACTGGCTCGTAAAATTTTTACCGTCAACGAAACTAAACGGGCTATATCCACCTTTATACCATTTAAATCTCCGGGTATTGAGAACATTTCAGCGTTTTCTTCAATCGCTCTTACCCTTGCAACATATTCTGGAGACTCGAACTCGGTGGTTTCCATTGAGATAAGGTGTCCGCTACCACGTGAAAAATCAAATGCCGGCAGCTGCAGTGACCAACTGGCCAATCGCCCAATCAGGCATTAAAAATTTGAGACTGGCGTGGTCGGTAATTATTGTGAAAGGAATCAATTCCATATACGGTCTATATCGTTTCATCGCCATCACCGCTGCCAGACACTCTTTCTCCGTCGAATTTTCACACCAAGGAAAGTTTTCCTTCTTGTCAGTGATTGCTTCTATTTCCTGTAGAGTGTCTCCGCCTATTACTCCATCGAATGACTCCAAACCAGGCAAAACGTAGAAATTTTATGGAGAATTATTACCAAGGGGTTCGAAGAATTGCCCAGTAATTTTTTTTATTAATTATCTTTCCAGCAGCTGAGCTGACTGAAAAGGGGTTTTGCAGTATTATTGCATTTTCAGCTAAAAGTGGGCGAATAAATTTTTGTTGGCACCGATGTCAACTAGGAACTAACTTTTTTCCACTTCTAGTAATATATTCTAGGTTTGGTACGCTAGATTCCTGAGGAGTGTCGTACTGTACCGTAGGAGTTTGGTCGGCCTTCACGGTCTCATTTGTCTCATTTGCTTCTGCGTCCAGATGGTACAGCCTTAGAATTTTCTTTTGAGGGTAATTGTCTTATATCGATCCTTCTTTAAGTGGGTTGTTTCCTCCTGGTGGATTCATATAATTCACCCGACGCGACTGTATAGATGGGTCTACTTTCATTCTTTCCACTGTTGGTTGTGAAATATTTGGTCTTGGTGATGAATTCAGTTTACCAAAACTCTGTCGTAAATGGAATTGCCTGTTTGCTGGCTGAAAATTGAATTTTCTAGACGGTAGCACTGGTCTGGTGTGTATGAGTGGAAGTTGATTAACAGGAACTGTTATTCTGTTATTAATATTAGAGATGTGAATAGAGTGACCTCTGTAATTTAAATTCAGAATTTCATGACAAGCGGAATACGCTTCAGGCAAATTTTTTGGTCTTTGAATAATAAGCATGGTAGAAACTTCCCCATTAAGGACTCTAATGAAAGCATCCAATTCGCTATTGCGAAAGGTTTCCACCTGAGCCTCAACCGTTTCTTCAATATACGACTCAGTTTTAAGTTTGTTTATAATCAAGGAGAAGATGTTATGCACCGCTGCATATTATATGAAATAAACGCAGCATTGGCACTGCCTCTTTTTTTTCTGACGGACATGTTGGACAATCGCCCTAAGAGTGGCTTCGTTTTGATTATGTCGAAATCTCTTAGTATACTCTCGACAGAGTGAATCCATGACACGTATTCGATAGTCGAAGACTTGTAGCTCCTTGACGCAGTCGGGTATCGACTAATGTCTCGGAGGTCAGATTCAGTCCTAGGACCCCTTAATCGCACCATTTGTAGAGTTGTTGCATCGGATTACAAGTTGGACACTTCAACCCAAGTAACACGCGCTTTCACTGTTGTTAGTTTTTCGACGATCGCGTTTATTGAACCGGTTAGTTCCGTCACGACATGTTGTCCATGGTGAGGCGTATTTTGAGTGAACAAAAAAAATAACCCTCAATTTGGTAACAATGAGTGCAACTCAAAAATCGTTACACGAAAAATAAATGTATCAATTGGATATTAAATTTATAAAACTCTCTCTAATTGGAAAAAACAAAAATTGCATATGTGCTCACAGTATTTTTCCAAATTCAGGAAGCATGTTCAGCAGGCACCGATCCAATTATCTAATACGGCCATTGTAACGACTCAAATCTCGCTATGGTAATACTCACCGGTTCGCCAGGGTCGTGTACAGAAATTTATTTATCGGCGTGTTGTAATTCAAGTTTTCTTTATTTATTATTTTTCCTTATTGCTAGGTTAAAAAATATTCAGTAGTAATTAAAGATTTAAGGGACGTCGCTGCTGTAGTAGGCACTGTGCAGTCCTGGTCTGCAGTCTCAACGGTGGTGAATTGAAAACCACTTCCACCGGTTTGACTTTGACAAGTAAGCTCTGGTTTGCTATGAAAGCGGATTGAAAAACCCAACGTTCTTAGAAAACACAGAACTTCTGGGCGTCTAGGTCCGTGTGTCTTTAGTCTTTAGTTTCAACAGTGGTGAATTGAAAAACCACTTCTACAGTTTTAACTTCAACAAATAACTCTGGTTTGCTATGAACGCGGATTGAAAAACCACGAATTAGTCGCAATCGCAGTGTTTCTGGGCGCCTATGTCCGGGTATCTCTAGTTTTTAGTTTTCACGATGGTGGATTGAAAAACCACTCTCACATTGTTAACGAACAAGTTCTGTTCTGATATGAGAGTGGATTGGAAAAATCCAGCATTCGTAGCAAACGCAGTACTTGTGTGTGCGTGTGTCCGTAGATTCTGTTTGTTGATCTGGTAGCGTCTGACGTTGCGGCAACGTTTCCTTGGTTCTAACTCCAGTGATGTGCGGTTGGCTTTACGCACTTGTAACTTTTTTTTACACTTTTATATTTCTTGAAATCATTTGTTTCAAATTTTATTAATTTTAATTCTCCCAAATCCTTTTGAGATTTAATTTCGCTTTTTAGCGTTTTATTACTTGTGTATCTCCTCGACTAGAGGGACTCGTAAGTTTCGTAGTAGTTGTTACCGCACCACTAGAATGATGCAGTGTGGTGGCCGCGGCTAGCTCACAGCAATGGTCGTGGTTCTTAACCCGCCACACTGCATCGGGCGGACCAACACTACAAAAAAAAACTCCAACTCACCATTTTGCCGCTTCTCAGCCGGGCATCCTCCGCCTTGACGACAAGCGAGCCCGCCCCATAATTGCCGCCTTAGCCTAACATATTACACATAAATTGAAACATAACTAGACATGCTACTTTTCTTAATAATTTAAATAAATAACATACCTACTTAATAATTTAAATAAATACCATATATACGTATATACTTAGCTTTATCCTTATTTTTAGGGGGCGGGCGGCAGCCTCCTTTCTCCTCCGGTATCAACACTTAACTCCGATTCTCGAATGGGATGGGCCGGAAACAAGCAGTTATCACTTTATTCAGCACAATCATTTTAATGTATCAGAACAAATAACAGGAACAACCGACGAGACGAGAGACTATCCACACAAAATCAGACCTGCACCAACGAATATCCGCACTAGACTTTTTTCTATACACGTTTCTAAACAGCAAAATCCGGACTTTGTGCTAATTTGAATATTTTCAGTAGACGAATATAAATAAGGTTATTTTTCTCTCTCAAATGAGCCTAATTGAAATACGTTGTTCTAATAACACACTCAAATTCAATTTATATTATTTTTTTTTAACTTCAGTGCACAGTCACACAATCAACAATTAATCCGAATACATCCACAGTAAAAACACAAATTTTAAACGCGCGAATTACGTACTTAAGACGTTGAATTCAGTTTTAAAACTGTTCTTTATTTATTTCATTCTCTTTGTTCTTAGTCTACCTTAACAAAATATGAATTGCAGCTATTCTGCAATTCAGCATAAACTTATCTCTAATGAGTTGGAAAGCATTCCCATGGTTTTGATGGCAATACGAGACCTTTGGGTTTGCTGTGACAGACAGACAGGTAACAAAGTATGTGTTTGTACAAACACATATTTTGTCTACTTGATTGTATGTAACTCCTCCATCCCTGGTAGAAAAATTCTCCTGAATTAGGTAATTAAATATTGTCGTATCTTTCCGCAATTTCTTCAACTGCTTTGTGTTGAATATTTTTTTGAATTTTGATTCGTATATTATTTTTCCTTACAATTATAAATATAACAGTCAATGTGACTACCATAATTATGATTAACGTTGCATTTATGCCATATGAGATATTTCTGGTTGACTTCAATTCTTCAATCATTTTGATGTTTTCTACTTGGGTTATTTTTAGTTGATTAAAGTTAATTTCATGTTTTTTTGTGAAATTTTACAATGTTTCATCGTTATCATATGCAAATTTATCATAGGTGTACATTTTCTTGTTTGAGTATTCACTATTTAATATTTTTATTGAACAATTATAAAATTCTATTAAGTTGTTTCCATTGACATTTATTAGTTTTCTGTCATCACAATTGTGTATTAAAGAATTGTTTTTTTGCATTTTTAATTATTATGGTTTCTTCATCAACATAAGTTACTGATTGTTCTTTATTAATTTTAAGTTTACAATTATTATGAAAAATACAATTTGGACTTTTAATTAATTTTTGTAGGGTTGTATGTTCTTTATATAAATAATTTATATTGCTTATTTTTACAAAGTATTGTTGTTCTTCTTCGATTTCTAAAAAATTTGTATTTGGTATAGGTAATATTAATTTTACATTAGTTGTTTCAAAGTTAGTAGGTATTTTGATGGCAAATACCAGTATATTATTATTGTAATACATAACACCTTGTTGTACTAATTTTAATTTGTAAAAATCTATGTTAAATGTTTCGATTTCGTCTGATGCTAGAATACTAGGGTGAAGTATATTATGTTTGGCAGAAGCAATGTTGTCTTGTATTTGGTTGATTCTGTTCTCTATGAATTTTAGTTTGAACATTATTACCGAAAAATGAAAATGTTGGGCAATATATTCGTTCTGTGATTGCAATTCTTTAATAGCTTGAATCGTCTTGTTTCTGTCATTAAAAATTGTAGATTTTAATAATTTAATGCTGTCTGAGAAATGTTCATTTATCAAAATTTGTTTGTTTATTGCATTTATGGCATTATGACTATTTTGGGTCATTATATTTAAATGTTCAGTTGTTATGTTTCTATCTTCATCGTCCATAGTACCAAAGAGCCATTTTTGCCAAGATCCGACAACATTGGCAAGTCCTCTTTTAAAACGAAATTGTCCTAAAGGAATTATAGATTTTAATTTACTTTTCAATACCTGAATTTCTTTTGCTATTAATCCTTTATTTATAATTTGTATGTTGTTTATGTAACTTTCAATCTCTTCTATTACGGCATATATCTCCTGAGGATCTATCAAGTGTAATATAGTTACAGTCTCATTTACTATTTCTACAGACTTAACGTTTATAACAGCAAATCCTTGGTTCTGATTAAGAGGTTTGACCTGGAGCGTTCCGCAGCCGGGATATATATTAATGAGTGTCACCAATATTATTATGGCAATCTGCAAATTTCAATGGACGTTTAATGTTGGTAGGATGTACATTTTCTAAATTTCTTTTAATAAATTTGGGTTGTTCTTTATGTCGTACACTCCTATAATTTTTTATATAACCTTCTTGTCTTTGTTCTACATAATTGTCACGTTTATTATTTTCCTTGCATAATATCTGACGTTTTTTTGATTGGATACGATTTTTTATTGTATTGTGATCAACTTTTTGCTGTTCAGCTTCTAACGGAGTGCATTTAATAGTTGAATGATAGGTATTGTTATAGAATTTTATTGATTTCGCCATTTGAATAATTATTGGTAAGTTTTCCTCAAGATTAAGTACCCTTATTTTCTCTGATATTGTATTATTTAATCTTTCAATGTCCGAGTTTCCGGTATGGCTATTAGGTTTAGTTGCATGGTATTCAATATTTGTCTCCTCTAAAAACCTTCGGACATTTACTGTATTAAATTCGTTATCAAAAACAAGTTTCTTTATGTTTCCTTTTATAGCTAAGAATTCTCTGATTTTCTGAATAATAGTTTGGTTATTCCTATCTGGAAGGTGGAAGTGTACTGCGAATTTCGAGAATTTGTCTATAAAAATTATAAAAGATTGCTTGCTATTGACATATGTGTCAACATGAATTATTTCATTTGGCATAGATGGGGTTTCAGTATGCTGAAGATTCGGTTTTATAGGATTTCTATCGTATTTAGCGGATGTGCAGTGATCGCAATTATTTATAACTTTATGAACTGTAGTTTTAAGTTCTGGGTTATAGATTCGGTGTTTAATTCCTTCATATGTTGGAATAATTCTTGGTGACCTGTTTCTTTTTTGTGATATAACGCTATTTGCTTTTTCAACTCCTCTATATTTTCAACAT